>CM042260.1:40624072-41106572 GCA_023566225.1 Romanogobio albipinnatus | reverse complement strand
AACGAGGTTCTGGAGGACATCCCCAGACACGAGGAAGACTATCTGGACGTCACACTGGACGAGGAGCAGGAGCTCATGATGCGCATCAGATCCCGTCTGGACAAACAGACCACGTCCTCCGGCTGAGGCGAGGGCTCACCGCATCCACAGTTCAGCTTCTCCGTTCCAAGTTTTTGTTTTCAAATACGGTTGAATCTAAAAAGACCCTTTGATTTATACAATAAGAAGTTAATTTCAGTAAAATCATTTGAGTTTCTACATGATTGAGGACATGTATAAAAGAAAGAGCTTTATTTAAACACCCAGTGTGCGTGTGTGTGTGTGTGTGTGATTCTACACACTCGATGAATGATGCGTTGAGTGTTTATATTGTTTTACTCCGTTCTGATTCTTCTGTTCAGGTTCATACGGTTCTTCTTGAGGAGATATTAATAAAGATTCACTCGTTGTGAACATTTACACTGTCTGCAATGTCCATCTCATTATTTTTAAATAAGTGTAAAATTAGTGTTTAATTCAATTCTACTCAAATAATATTCACTTTTAGATTTTATAACCATATCTAGTCCCTTATAAACCTTCTCCTACAGCACTTTTTTTGTGATTTATGATATTTTTATGAGCTCTAATTAAGACAAAATTAAATATTTGTACATTTATAAATGTATTTTTCACACTGTAGTTTAAATAGGTGGTTTTAACATTTTTAAAAGTCTCTTCTGCTCATTTATTTGATCAAAAATACAGTAAAAATGTGAAATATTATTACAATTTAATATAACGGTTCTTTATGTGAACATATAGTAAAGTGTAATTGATTCTTTTGATTCAAAGCTGAATTTGTATCATTATTACTCCAGTCTTCAGTGTCACATGACCCTTCACAAATCATTCTAATATGATGATTTGATGATCAAGAAACATTTATGATTATTATCAATGTTCATATTTTTGTGGAAACGGTTGCATTTTTCAGGATTATTTGATGAATGGAAAGTTCGAAAGAGCAGCATTTATTTGAAATAGAATCTTTTGCAACATTATAAATGTCACACGTGTATAAAATAAAACTATAAACCCTGTGAAATGATATATAACTGATATATAATATAAAATGTCAAATCTGGCCGATGATGTGGTGAGTCAGTGACAGACACAGAGACTGCTGTGTGATAAAATACCGTCTTGGTTTAGGTTTTCAGTGTTTATTTTACATGTTCAGAGAGAGAAGGAAGGGCTGAAGATGGAGGAGAGCTGCGTCTGGAGGGTTTAGAAGTAGTTGACGATCCTGCGGATGGACTGGATGTTGGGATTCTGCGCCTGCCACTCGTTATGGCTGCAGTAGTTTCCTCTTTCCACGATGTACATGCGACCACGGAAGTTGGGCTCTTCGTACATCACCCACCTAGAGAGCAGTGTGACAGAAGACCAGATCAAACACCAAACTAAAGCTGAGTATACAGTTATAATGCGACAAAAGCAGTGATGTCTGTCCTCAGAAACTCGAGGGAATTGAACTCACGCTCCGTCGCCGAACACTCGGACAGAGTTGACGCAGTTGGTGTTGAATCCGCGGCTCTGGAGGAAGGGGCAGTCGTCACAGAACTCCATGCACTGACCGGTGTAGTTACAGCCCTCGAACATCTCCATCCTGTAGTGCTCGCCGTGCTGAGGGACAGTCACAAGCACACGTTACGACGCCTCATAAAGCAATGCGTACTATGCACAGAATTTGCTGTAGGCTATGGAATAACATTCTACGTTTGCTGAAAAATGCACTAAAAAAGATGCATGAGATGCAGCATCCCATAATGCAATGAATCACGTCATGTTTATAGCATGATATAACAATGGAATGATAAAGCATGATATTGCGACGCTCTTAACAACTGAAGTGAGGTCATTTATTGCATTGAAGAACTGATCTCTGAAAGGTTGTTTAGGGAACCGAGACGGGTTCTTCTGCGGACAGCAGTGAATGTCTCACCATCCTGATGGGTTTGCAGGAGCCCATGTGATCGTTGTGGGAGTTCCAGCGCTGGAACTCGGGATATTCCCCGCGCTCCAGGATGTACTGCTGGCCCTTGAAGTCGGGATGGTCGTAGCAGATCCAGGCGCCGCTCTCCACACGGATGGAGTTCACCCTGTTCATGAAGCCACGATCCTGGAAGTTATCGCAGTCACCGTAGACATCCAGCCTCCTGCCGGTGAAGCAGCGGCCCTCGTAAAACACGATCTGAGGACCAGAAGAGCTTCAGAGTGTGTGTGTGCTTCAAACCAACATCATGAGAATGACCTCTGAAGATGATTTATGAAGATTCAATCTTTTCTGTCAAACATCTGATGTCACTAAAGGTCAAAATAATGCCGGAAACTCTCCAAGCCAAGGTTATAGCTAAAAACTAAAAGAACATTTTCATTACTAAAAATGAGCTAAAATTAAATAATAATAAAAAAAAACATACAAATTATTTTATTTCAACTATTTGCTGAAGCATCGCTTCTCGTTTTCATTTCGTTTAAGTAGAATTACTAAAATAACTAAAACTATACAGACATTTAAAAAACTAATAAAAATGACAAGAACACAACAAATTACTCAAATTAAAATGAAACAAAACTAAAATGTAACTCAAAATATTAACAAAAACAAACATATAGGCATAAAAAAAGACAAAAGCAACAAAATTACTAACATTTTAACAAAGTAAAATAAAAAATATATTTACAAAATCTAATTTAAAATATTAACAAAAACTAAAACTTAATAAAAAAACTATGTAGGTAAGAAAAAAAGCCAAAAAAACCCCTCATTTTTAAACTAAAATAGAAAATATAAAATCGAATATAAAATATTAACCAAAACTATATAGACATACAAAAATAACAACACACACAACAAAATTACTAAAGTTTTAACTAAAATGAAAAAAACATAAAAAATAAAATCTAATTTATAATATTCACAAAAACTAAAACCAATTTAGTCACTATATAGACATAAAAAAAATCAAAAACCCAACAAAATGGCTAAAACCTTAACTAAAATTAAACTGAAATTAATTTAAAATATTAACAAAAACTAAAACTTAATAAAAAAAAACTATGTAGGTAAGAAAAAAAGCCAAAACACAACAAAACTTCTTTTTTAAAAAACTAAAACGGAAAATATATAACCAAAACTATATAGACATAAAAAAATATAAAAATAACAACACATAACAAAATGACTAAAGTTTTAACTGAAATTAAAATAATTTAAAAAAAAATAAAATCTAATTTATAATATTAACAAAAACTAAAACCAATTTAGTCACTATATAGACATAAAAAAATTATAAAAAATAACAAAAACACAACAAAATGACTAAAGTTTGAACTAAAATTGAACTGAAATCTAATTCAAAATATGAACAAAAACTATAATAGTATATAAATGACGGCTCCAAATGTGCAGGGGCCTAAAATGAGGACAAACACCGGCCTAAATATGAACACAGGCAATGATAAAACTTCAGAAGGGATTTTATGAAGATCCATAAGCACTAAAGGCTGCTTTCTGTGAGAGAGATGGTGGTTCTCGACTCGTGACCAATCAGAGCCTTACCTTTCCAGAATACTGCGACATTTTCCACTGGAGACTGTCCAAACTCACCCACACGTAAGAAAGTGTGACACTGGAAAAGTTGGACAGCTCAATATATACAGCCGGTCGCGTGCGGCTCGATATCGCGGGATCCGCCCTACAAAGGTCACACAATGGAGGGCTTAGGCTTCTGCTGATGGGACGCTTTCCCGTCGCTCTCTGCTGATGCTGGGCTTTGGCTCCAGGCCTTCAGTCAACACACAATAGATTCTGCTTCGCTCGACTTTGTGGGGCCATTTTGCAAATGCGAGGCCTGTGTTCAGTGTATATGCATTCATACAATCCAGATAACATGATACTATACTTCATCTGGACTCTGGCTCATATCTGAGGGTTTGAGGAGAGACGCTGTGAATATCTGGAGAGTTTCAGATGGAAACTTCACTTTTAGCTTGACTCAACAACAGTCCTGATGCATTAAACAGCTTTTATTGAGCTGTCAGTGTTTGTCCTTTGAGGGAATACGTTAGAAAGATCCAGAAACTGCGTCTGTCGTGATTGATTCACTGCCCAGCAGGGTTTTATGACCGTTTCACATTCATTACTGCACTGTAATTAGACTTTAATCAGATCATCCTGTCCGGTCTTTATTAGTATCGCAATATTAATCTTGTTCTGAATCACATTAATCTTGTTATACATTATGAATCGGTGGATTGAAACGCGTCACCAGAAATACAATATCTGGATCATTCCTCCTGGACCTGCTTAAGATACTTCATTTAAGCATTAACACCTTCCTAATATTGTGTTGCTGCCAAAACAGCCCTGACCCGTCGGGACACCAAGATGTTAGCAGCAGATCCTTTAAGTCCGGTAAGTTGTGAGGTGGATTGGACTTGTTTGTTCAGCACATCCCACAGATGCTCGACTGGATTGAGATCTGGGGAATTTGGAGGCCAAGTCAACGCCTCAAACTTGCTCCTCAAAACATTCCTGAAGCATTTGTGCTTTGTGGCGGCGCATTATCTGCTGAAAGAGCCACAGCCACCAGGGAATACCGTTTCCATGAAAGGCTGGACATGGGCTCAACAATGCTTAGGTAGGTGGTACGGGTCAAAGTCACATCCACATGGATGGAGGACCCAAGGTTTCCCGGCCGCCCAAAGCATCTCTGCCTCCGCCGCCACGCCTTCTTCCCATAGTGCACCTGGTGCCATGTTTGTATCAGAACCAGCATTAACTTCTTGAGCAGTTTGAGCTCCAGTAGCTCGTCTGTTTGATCGGACCACACGGGCCAGCCTTCGCTCCCCACGTGCATCAATGAGCCTCGGCCGCCCATGACCCTGTGGCCGGTTCTCCACTGGTCCTTCCTTGGAGCACTTTTGATAGAGACTGACCACTGCAGACCGGGAACACCCCACAAGAGCTGCAGTTTTGGAGATGCTCTGACCCAACACAATCTGGCCCTTGTCAAACTCGCTCAAATCCTTACGCTTGCCCATTTTTCCTGCTTCTAACACATCAACTCTGAGGACAAAATGTTCACTTGCTGCCTAATATATCCCACCCACTAACAGGTGATGAAGAGATCATCTGTGTTATTCACTTCACCGGTCATAATGTTATGCCTAATTGGTGTATATCAGATTATCTGGTGTCAATCTCAGTCATTTTAATGTATAATTTGATTGAGCAGGATGATAAAGAGCTGAAGTTGGCGATTGCTCAATTACGTGAGGACGATGGAAGATCATTTATATATTTAACAAAACAACCGACAGCACAATACATCCCAGAATTCATCAAATCCTTGATAACACTTACTGATCATTCTGCCGTTTTTCCTCCAAAGTGATGTCACTTCCTAGAGGATGATGTCATTCAGGAAGTGGCTTGCTACTTCAAGGGGTTTCTTTTTATTTAAATTATTTTGTTTTAATTTGTACTTACAAAATGTGAAAATGTGTCAAGAACTTGCTATTGATTTCTGTCATTTTGACAGTCCAAAAAAAAACTAAAAGAAAGTGACAGAAAAAAAAAACCCTGTAACTAATTATCAGTTAAAACAATATTCACAAGTAATCATGTGTATATCATGTTTTGAGTTTTTCTCAAAAAAATCGATTAATATGATGAAAATTCTTACATATTACACATCATTTCACTGTTTATTCCCTTTATTACTCTGATTTACTGAACAAATACTGCATTTACACCTTCATTTACCTCACCAAATGTTCTTTAAACTGTAAAGGACACCAATCTAGGTGGACAGACACCATTGTTTCTAATTTATAAAAATCTAAAAAATACAAATGCCCAAAATTTAAACCACAACCATGTTTGTATGAGTCCACTCGTTGGCTTAGACGGATTTGTTGGAAAGCAGAGAGGAGATGGAAAAAAGATCATCTTGTGATTTCACTTAAAATCTTTAAAAACTGCTTGGTGAATTTTCAGAAAGCAGCTAAAAAAAGCAAGAGCTAAATACTTCTCTGATATTATTAGTAAATATTCTCATACCCCTAAAATCTTGTTCGGTACTATAAATTCAATTATTAACCCTCGCATCTCTAATGAAGTTGATCCATCTCTTGATATCTGTGAGAGATTTTTGAGGGTGTCCATCCCTCATCCCTTTCCACTCTATTACTCTGCTTGACAGTTCAGTTGCTACTTTTAATAGTTTTCAGCCTCTTTCTGACCTGAGGAACTAATGCAGACGAAATCTACAACATCACCCCACGATGTTGATCCCTCTGACACTTTTGAGTAATAATTCTTTAATTCACAATTCATTTTGAGTAATAATTCATTCTTGCTCAGTCTCTGGGATTGTCCCAGCATTTTTAAAGCATGCAGTTGTCCAGCCGTTGCTTAAAAACCCAATGATGATGTAAAGCGTTTGAATAATTATCTCAAAAGTGCCATTTCTTTTAAAAGTTTTGGAAAAAGTTGTCCTTTCACAGTTACGAAGACTCGAGAGATGAACTCATCTTTTCTGTTTCCGGTGACTGCATAGCCTTGCCTATGGGGCTGGGACTTGATGAACGAATGACTCAAACCCGAAGACTCGAGATATGAACTCATCTTTTCTGTTTCCGGTGACTGCATAGCCTTGCCTATGGGGCTGGGACTTGATGAACGAATGACTCAAACCCGAAGAATCGAGAGATGAACTAATCTTTTCTGTTTCCGGTGGCTGCATAGCCTTGCCTATGGGGCTGGGACTTGATGAACGAATGACTCAAACCCGAAGACTCGAGAGATTAACTCATCTTTTCTGTTTCCGGGTGACTGCATAGCCTTGCCTATGGGGCTGGGACTTGATGAACGAATGACTCAAACCCGAAGACTCGAGAGATTAACTCATCTTTTCTGTTTCCGGTGACTGCATAGCCTTGCCTATGGGGCTGGGATTTGATGAACGAATGACTCAAACCCGAAGACTCGAGAGATTAACTCATCTTTTCTGTTTCCGGTGACTGCATAGCCTTGCCTATGGGGCTGGGACTTGATGAACGGATGACTCAAACCCAAAAACTCGAGAGATTAACTCATCTTTTCTGTTTCCGGTGACTGCATAGCCTTGCCTATGGGGCTGAGACTTCATGAACGAATGACTTAAACCCCAAAACTCGAGAGATGAACTAATCTTTTCTGTTTCCGGTGACTGCATAGCCTTGCCTATGGGGCTGGGACTTGATGAACGAATGACTCAAACCCGAAGACTCGAGAGATTAACTCATCTTTTCTGTTTCCGGGTGACTGCATAGCCTTGCCTATGGGGCTGGGACTTGATGAACGAATGACTCAAACCCGAAGACTCGAGAGATTAACTCATCTTTTCTGTTTCCGGTGACTGCATAGCCTTGCCTATGGGGCTGGGACTTGATGAACGGATGACTCAAACCCAAAAACTCGAGAGATTAACTCATCTTTTCTGTTTCCGGTGACTGCATAGCCTTGCCTATGGGGCTGAGACTTCATGAACGGATGACTCAAACCCAAAAACTCGAGAGATGAACTAATCTTTTCTGTTTCCGGTGACTGCATAGCCTTGCCTATGGGGCTGAGACTTCATGAACGAATGACTCAAACCCGAAGACTCGAGAGATTAACTCATCTTTTCTGTTTCCGGTGACTGCATAGCCTTGCCTATGGGGCTGGGACTTGATGAACGAATGACTCAAACCCGAAGAATCGAGAGATGAACTAATCTTTTCTGTTTCCGGTGGCTGCATAGCCTTGCCTATGGGGCTGGGACTTGATGAACGAATGACTCAAACCCGAAGACTCGAGAGATTAACTCATCTTTTCTGTTTCCGGTGACTGCATAGCCTTGCCTATGGGGCTTGGACTTGATGAACGAATGACTCAAACCCGAAGACTCGAGAGATTAACTCATCTTTTCTGTTTCCGGTGACTGCATAGCCTTGCCTATGGGGCTGGGACTTGATGAACGAATGACTCAAACCCGAAGACTCGAGTGATGAACTAATCTTTTCCGTTTCCGGTGGCTGCATAGCCTTGCCTATGGGGCTGGGACTTGATGAACGAATGACTCAAACCCGAAGACTCGAGAGATGAACTAATCTTTTCTGTTTCCGTTGGCTGCATAGCCTTGCCTATGGGGCTGGGACTTGATGAACGAATGACTCAAACCCGAAGACTCGAGAGATTAACTCATCTTTTCTGTTTCCGGTGACTGAATAGCCTTGCCTATGGGGCTGGGACTTGATGAACGGATGACTCAAACCCAAAAATTCGAGAGATTAACTCATCTTTTCTGTTTCCGGTGACTGCATAGCCTTGCCTATGGGGCTGGGACTTGATGAACGGATGACTCAAACCCAAAAACTCGAGAGATTAACTCATCTTTTCTGTTTCCGGTGACTGCATAGCCTTGCCTATGGGGCTGAGACTTCATGAACGAATGACTCAAACCCGAAGACTCGAGAGATTAACTCATCTTTTCTGTTTCCGGTGACTGCATAGCCTTGCCTATGGGGCTGGGACTTGATGAACGGATGACTCAAACCCAAAAACTCGAGAGATGAACTCATCTTTTCTGTTTCCGGTGACTGCATAGCCTTGCCTATGGGGCTGGGACTTGATGAACGGATGACTCAAACCCGAAGACTCGAGAGATTAACTCATCTTTTCTGTTTCCGGGTGACTGCATAGCCTTGCCTATGGGGCTGGGACTTGATGAACGAATGACTCAAACCCGAAGACTCGAGAGATTAACTCATCTTTTCTGTTTCCGGTGACTGCATAGCCTTGCCTATGGGGCTGGGATTTGATGAACGAATGACTCAAACCCAAAGACTCGAGAGATTAACTCATCTTTTCTGTTTCCGGTGACTGCATAGCCTTGCCTATGGGGCTGGGACTTGATGAACGGATGACTCAAACCCAAAAACTCGAGAGATTAACTCATCTTTTCTGTTTCCGGTGACTGCATAGCCTTGCCTATGGGGCTGAGACTTCATGAACGGATGACTCAAACCCAAAAACTCGAGAGATGAACTAATCTTTTCTGTTTCCGGTGACTGCATAGCCTTGCCTATGGGGCTGAGACTTCATGAACGAATGACTCAAACCCGAAGACTCGAGAGATTAACTCATCTTTTCTGTTTCCGGTGACTGCATAGCCTTGCCTATGGGGCTGGGACTTGATGAACGAATGACTCAAACCCGAAGAATCGAGAGATGAACTAATCTTTTCTGTTTCCGGTGGCTGCATAGCCTTGCCTATGGGGCTGGGACTTGATGAACGAATGACTCAAACCCGAAGACTCGAGAGATTAACTCATCTTTTCTGTTTCCGGTGACTGCATAGCCTTGCCTATGGGGCTTGGACTTGATGAACGAATGACTCAAACCCGAAGACTCGAGAGATTAACTCATCTTTTCTGTTTCCGGTGACTGCATAGCCTTGCCTATGGGGCTGGGACTTGATGAACGAATGACTCAAACCCGAAGACTCGAGTGATGAACTAATCTTTTCCGTTTCCGGTGGCTGCATAGCCTTGCCTATGGGGCTGGGACTTGATGAACGAATGACTCAAACCCGAAGACTCGAGAGATGAACTAATCTTTTCTGTTTCCGTTGGCTGCATAGCCTTGCCTATGGGGCTGGGACTTGATGAACGAATGACTCAAACCCGAAGACTCGAGAGATTAACTCATCTTTTCTGTTTCCGGTGACTGAATAGCCTTGCCTATGGGGCTGGGACTTGATGAACGGATGACTCAAACCCAAAAATTCGAGAGATTAACTCATCTTTTCTGTTTCCGGTGACTGCATAGCCTTGCCTATGGGGCTGGGACTTGATGAACGGATGACTCAAACCCAAAAACTCGAGAGATTAACTCATCTTTTCTGTTTCCGGTGACTGCATAGTCTTGCCTATGGGGCTGAGACTTCATGAACGAATGACTCAAACCCGAAGACTCGAGAGATTAACTCATCTTTTCTGTTTCCGGTGACTGCATAGCCTTGCCTATGGGGCTGGGACTTGATGAACGGATGACTCAAACCCAAAAACTCGAGAGATGAACTCATCTTTTCTGTTTCCGGTGACTGCATAGCCTTGCCTATGGGGCTGGGACTTGATGAACGGATGACTCAAACCCGAAGACTCGAGAGATGAACTCATCTTTTCTGTTTCCGGTGACTGCGTAGCCTTGCCTATGGGGCTGGGACTTGATGAACGAATGACTCAAACCCGAAGACTCGAGAGATGAACTCATCTTTTCTGTTTCCGGTGACTGCGTAGCCTTGCCTATGGGGCTGGGACTTGATGAACGGATGACTCAAACCCGAAGACTCGAGAGATGAACTCATCTTTTCTGTTTCCGGTGACTGCGTAGCCTTGCCTATGGGGCTGGGACTTGATGAACGAATGACTCAAACCCGAAGACTCGAGAGATTAACTCATCTTTTCTGTTTCCGATGACTGCATAGCCTTGCCTATGGGGCTGGGACTTTATGAACGAATGACTCAAACCCAAAAACTCGAGAGATTAACTCATCTTTTCTGTTTCCGATGACTGCATAGCCTTGCCTATGGGGCTGGGACTTGATGAACGGATGACTCAAACCCGAAGACTCGAGAGATTAACTCATCTTTTCTGTTTCCGGGTGACTGCATAGCCTTGCCTATGGGGCTGGGACTTGATGAACGAATGACTCAAACCCGAAGACTCGAGAGATTAACTCATCTTTTCTGTTTCCGGTGACTGCATAGCCTTGCCTATGGGGCTGGGATTTGATGAACGAATGACTCAAACCCAAAGACTCGAGAGATTAACTCATCTTTTCTGTTTCCGGTGACTGCATAGCCTTGCCTATGGGGCTGGGACTTGATGAACGGATGACTCAAACCCAAAAACTCGAGAGATTAACTCATCTTTTCTGTTTCCGGTGACTGCATAGCCTTGCCTATGGGGCTGAGACTTCATGAACGGATGACTCAAACCCAAAAACTCGAGAGATGAACTAATCTTTTCTGTTTCCGGTGACTGCATAGCCTTGCCTATGGGGCTGAGACTTCATGAACGAATGACTCAAACCCGAAGACTCGAGAGATTAACTCATCTTTTCTGTTTCCGGTGACTGCATAGCCTTGCCTATGGGGCTGGGACTTGATGAACGAATGACTCAAACCCGAAGACTCGAGAGATTAACTCATCTTTTCTGTTTCCGGTGACTGCATAGCCTTGCCTATGGGGCTGGGATTTGATGAACGAATGACTCAAACCCGAAGACTCGAGAGATTAACTCATCTTTTCTGTTTCCGGTGACTGCATAGCCTTGCCTATGGGGCTGGGACTTGATGAACGGATGACTCAAACCCAAAAACTCGAGAGATTAACTCATCTTTTCTGTTTCCGGTGACTGCATAGCCTTGCCTATGGGGCTGAGACTTCATGAACGGATGACTCAAACCCAAAAACTCGAGAGATGAACTAATCTTTTCTGTTTCCGGTGACTGCATAGCCTTGCCTATGGGGCTGAGACTTCATGAACGAATGACTCAAACCCGAAGACTCGAGAGATTAACTCATCTTTTCTGTTTCCGGTGACTGCATAGCCTTGCCTATGGGGCTGGGACTTGATGAACGAATGACTCAAACCCGAAGACTCGAGTGATGAACTAATCTTTTCCGTTTCCGGTGGCTGCATAGCCTTGCCTATGGGGCTGGGACTTGATGAACGAATGACTCAAACCCGAAGACTCGAGAGATGAACTAATCTTTTCTGTTTCCGTTGGCTGCATAGCCTTGCCTATGGGGCTGGGACTTGATGAACGAATGACTCAAACCCGAAGACTCGAGAGATTAACTCATCTTTTCTGTTTCCGGTGACTGAATAGCCTTGCCTATGGGGCTGGGACTTGATGAACGGATGACTCAAACCCAAAAATTCGAGAGATTAACTCATCTTTTCTGTTTCCGGTGACTGCATAGCCTTGCCTATGGGGCTGGGACTTGATGAACGGATGACTCAAACCCAAAAACTCGAGAGATTAACTCATCTTTTCTGTTTCCGGTGACTGCATAGCCTTGCCTATGGGGCTGGGACTTGATGAACGGATGACTCAAACCCAAAAACTCGAGAGATGAACTCATCTTTTCTGTTTCCGGTGACTGCATAGCCTTGCCTATGGGGCTGGGACTTGATGAACGGATGACTCAAACCCGAAGACTCGAGAGATGAACTCATCTTTTCTGTTTCCGGTGACTGCGTAGCCTTGCCTATGGGGCTGGGACTTGATGAACGAATGACTCAAACCCGAAGACTCGAGAGATTAACTCATCTTTTCTGTTTCCGGTGACTGCGTAGCCTTGCCTATGGGGCTGGGACTTGATGAACGGATGACTCAAACCCGAAGACTCGAGAGATGAACTCATCTTTTCTGTTTCCGGTGACTGCGTAGCCTTGCCTATGGGGCTGGGACTTGATGAACGAATGACTCAAACCCGAAGACTCGAGAGATTAACTCATCTTTTCTGTTTCCGATGACTGCATAGCCTTGCCTATGGGGCTGGGACTTTATGAACGAATGACTCAAACCCAAAAACTCGAGAGATTAACTCATCTTTTCTGTTTCCGATGACTGCATAGCCTTGCCTATGGGGCTGGGACTTGATGAACGAATGACTCAAACCCGAAGACTCGAGAGATTAACTCATCTTTTCTGTTTCCGATGACTGCATAGCCTTGCCTATGGGGCTGGGACTTGATGAACGAATGACTCAAACCCGAAGACTCGAGAGATTAACTCATCTTTTCTGTTTCCGATGACTGCATAGCCTTGCCTATGGGGCTGGGACTTGATGAACGAATGACTCAAACCCGAAGACTCGAGAGATGAACTAATCTTTTCTGTTTCCGGGTGACTGCATAGCCTTGCCTATGGGGCTGAGACTTGATGAACGAATGACTCAAACCCGAAGACTCGAGAGATTAACTCATCTTTTCTGTTTCCGGGTGACTGCATAGCCTTGCCTATGGGGCTGGGACTTGATGAACGAATGACTCAAACCCGAAGACTCGAGAGATTAACTCATCTTTTCTGTTTCCGATGACTGCATAGCCTTGCCTATGGGGCTGGGACTTGATGAACGAATGACTCAAACCCGAAGACTCGAGAGATTAACTCATCTTTTCTGTTTCCGGTGACTGCATAGCCTTGCCTATGGGGCTGGGACTTGATGAACGGATGACTCAAACCCGAAGACTCGAGAGATTAACTAATCTTTTCTGTTTCCGGTGACTGCATAGCCTTGCCTATGGGGCTGGGACTTGATGAACGAATGACTCAAACCCGAAGACTCGAGAGATTAACTAATCTTTTCTGTTTCCGATGACTGCATAGCCTTGCCTATGGGGCTGGGACTTTATGAACGAATGACTCAAACCCAAAAACTCGAGAGATTAACTCATCTTTTCTGTTTCCGATGACTGCATAGCCTTGCCTATGGGGCTGGGACTTGATGAACGAATGACTCAAACCCGAAGACTCGAGAGATTAACTCATCTTTTCTGTTTCCGATGACTGCATAGCCTTGCCTATGGGGCTGGGACTTGATGAACGGATGACTCAAACCCGAAGACTCGAGAGATTAACTAATCTTTTCTGTTTCCGGTGACTGCATAGCCTTGCCTATGGGGCTGGGACTTGATGAACGAATGACTCAAACCCGAAGACTCGAGAGATGAACTCATCTTTTCTGTTTCCGGACGCATGTATTACATATGAGGCTGTCACGGCCCAGATCAGACATGATGACCGAACTAACGGCTCATTACCGAAGACACGAGAGGTGAATTTAACTTTCCAGGGAACAGACGTGATTAAATGTGAAGTGACAAAAGAAAGAACGATTTGGATCGTGAGGTGAGGTGAACTAACAGACTGTATTCATAGCCTGAAGACCCAGCTTAAGCAAATAATTAATCTTTTCTTTTCTCAAACTTTGGCCATGGCTGCATTAGCTTATAGTTCATTTTTTATTCCAAAAGTACTAAATGTGTTGAAAAATGCATGTAACATTTGAATTAGATTCTGCTGAAATGAACGAAATGACTTGAACAAAGATTTATTCATTTTGCTGAACAAGATTCAAAGATCCGAGTCAGTAAAATGATCCGAACTTCCCACTACTGTGAGCTGATGTCCCAAGATTCTGCGCTCAAACGTGGCGTCATCAAACTACGCCTTTGTTTTGAACAGGCCACCTCTAGTGGACGGAAAAGTTACATAGTGCACCTTTAAGACATCCTTACGTTTTAGCCTTTCCTGCTTATTAAATAATGGATTAGTAACTGTTTTCTTGTTTTTCTAATTCTATTTTTGGGTAACACTTTACAATAAGGTTTCATTAGTTAACATGAACTAACCATGAACAACACCTCTGTTCAGCATTAGTAAATCTTTGTTAACATTGGTTAATAAAAATCCAGCTCTTCATGGTTTGTTTGTTAGTTCACATTTTTTTAAATGCTTTTTTTTATTTGTATTACTATGTTCTTGTTGTGTTTGTATTGTATATGTGCACTGGAAGCTTCAGCACCAAGAAAAATTCCTTGTGTGTGCAAGCACACTTGGCAATAAAGCTCTTTCTGATTCTGATTCTTTCTGATTAACTAATGTTAACAAGATTTTAATACTATATACATAAATGTTGAAATTAACATTAACAAAGATAAATAAATGCTTTATTTGTGCAGTTCATTATTAGTTCATGTTAACTAATGAACCTTATTGTAAAGTGTTACCTATTTTTGATTGTTATTTTTGATTATTTTATTTTATGATTGTTTTGTACAGCACTTTGCTCAGTGTAAGCTGAATTTGAAATGTGCTCTATAAATAAAATGTACTTACTTATAAAACATTTTTGGCATCTAAAAACCCTTTTTCAAGAAACCCCGTCAAAAAATCCTACTGGAATTTCAGTTTATCCTGTAGGATCTTATTGGATTCTTAGAATCCTATTGGACATCCTGATTTATTTTAATGGAATTTCACTTTGTCCTGTGATATTTGTATTATTACCTTTTTATTGTAAATTATTAATTAATAAATTACTTTTTAGAGTAACATTTTGTGTGTGTGTGTGTGTGAGTGTGAGAGAGAAAGAGACCCAATTGGATCCCATTAAAATATTTATCTATCGTCTTATAGACTAAAAAATGCTGGGTTAAAAATAACCCAAGTTGGTTTCAAAATGGACTAACCCAGCAATTGGGTTGTTTTAAACCAGCGATTGAGTTGTTGTTGTTTTAACCCAGCGATTGAGTTGTTTTTTAACCCAGCAATTGGGTTGTTTTAACCCAGCGATTGAGTTGTTTTAACCCAGCGATTGAGTTGTTTTAACCCAGCGATTGAGTTGTTTTAACCCAGCGATTGAGTTGTTTTAACCCAGCGATTGGGTTATTTTAACAGAGGGTTTGAGTTGTTTTAACCCAGCGATTGGGTTGTTTTAACCCAGCGATTGAGTTGTTTTTTAACCCAGCGATTGAGTTGTTTTTTAACCCAGCGATTGAGTTGTTTTAACCCAGCGATTGAGTTGTTTTAACCCAGCGATTGAGTTGTTTTAACCCAGCGATTGGGTTATTTTAACAGAGGGTTTGAGTTGTTTTAACCCAGCGATTGAGTTGTTTTAACCCAGCGATTGAGTTGTTTTTTAACCCAGCAATTGGGTTGTTTTAACCCAGCGATTGAGTTGTTTTAACCCAGCGATTGAGTTGTTTTAACCCAGCGATTGAGTTGTTTTAACCCAGCGATTGGGTTATTTTAACAGAGGGTTTGAGTTGTTTTAACCCAGCGATTGGGTTGTTTTAACCCAGCGATTGGGTTGTTTTAACCCAGCGATTGGGTTGTTTTAACCCAGCGATTAAGTTGTTTTAACCCAGCGATTAAGTTGTTTTAACCCAGCGATTAAGTTGTTTTAACCCAGCGATTGGGTTGTTTTAACCCAGCGATTAAGTTGTTTTAACCCAGCAATTGGGTTGTTTTAACCCAGCGATTAAGTTGTTTTAACCCAGCGATTAAGTTGTTTTAACCCAGCGATTAAGTTGTTTTAACCCAGCGATTGGGTTGTTTTATCCCAGCGATTGGGTTGTTTTAACCCAGCGATTGGGTTGTTTTAAGCAAACATTTAACCCAACCACTGGGTTCAAACAACCCAATTGCTGGGTTAGTCCATTTTCAACCCAACTTGGGGTATTTTTAACCCAGTATTTTTTAGAGTGAAGACAATTCCCACAGAATCCTATAGGAACCAGATAAGAATCTTATAGGACAAGACATCACTATTCCTAACAGAATCCTATAGGAACGGTTCCAAAATAGGATAGAAATTCTAAATGTACAAGTTTCTTACTGGAAACCTTTATGATTTTTTAACAAGGGAAGTATCTGTGTATTGAAAAATGAACAAGAAAATAAAAACACTCATTTGAAACTGCATACTCATTTGTGTGTGTTAATGTGTAAATCACAGCAAGCGACTCCAGTGATAGTGAAACAAAATGCTGCGTTTAATGATTACAATCAAAAAAAGTCCAACAACATTCACTACTGAATGAATGCTGCCAACTTTATTGGCCATAATTACCGTTTAAGAAACACGATATACAAATTCCAAAGGGTTGAGGACAGAGAGGAAGATGAGAGGTAGAGAAGAGCTGAATGCAAACATAAGGCTGAAGACGCAGACATGAAGCAGAGGGAGTGTGTGTGCGTGTGTGTGTGTGTGTGTTATGTCACAGAAAGTTCTGAATAAATAAAAAGAACAAAATATCCCAACTAAAAAATTAAAATGAAGTATAAAAAAGGTTTAAAAGAAAATGTCTATGCAGGAAACAGGCAGTTAGCCACTTCAAGTAGAGGGATATCCCAGTGTCCAGTGCGGGCCGGGGCAGGAGGGCTCTATAAACAGACTTTTCTAGCAAACATTTCATATTAAGAGTCTTTAACCCTGTTCAAATCCGTTAATCCTACAGCTAACCGAGTCTTAACCGTAAACTAGACCAAAACACAAAAGCACAGCTGCTCAGTGAACCCCAAACGCCAGCCTGAAACAAACATGCTTTGCTAGAAAAGTTTGTGCTGGTTCTCCGGTGGGCGGGGCAGACTGTGGGAGAGGGGGGCGGGGCCAGGGAGGGAGGAGGGCGGGGTTATCTACATCATAGAGCAGGGCGTCCGGCCCTGTGGAGCGCCACCATCCATCTTCTCTGCCTCCAGGATTATCCTCTTGAACACCTCCACCGCCGTCTGCAAATGCATTTCAAATTCATAAAACAGCAAATTTTAAGAAAAATACCACAAAGGAAAATTATAGCATAAAAGCAAATATAAATGTAGCAATATAAGAAAACATCAGCAATCAACGACATCATCTCTAATACTTGCTCCCTTAACAAACCAATCTTTGACCAAACTATGCAATTTACTTTGATTTATTAATATGCAGATTACATAAATGTAACTGGAGAGAATGTATGATTTTACCACTGAAAGGGGTTTTTTTTAGGACAAGAAATGAATGCATTATTGATTGGCCATCATAAATTGATTGATTGAATGACATAATTGATGAATTTTCATTACTGATGCATTCATTATTAATATTATAAAGTGTGCATGGTTTTAATTTCTCAGTCCCAGTTTGGCATAATTTGCTGAGAAACAATAATTGAGTGAGCAGTGAAAGTAACAGAAACTTGTACAACACATGCATAATTAATCATGAAAATGATTAGGAATAATAAGGAAACATCCATTTACTAAACAAATGAAGCTAATATGATTCATTTTTGAATTTCTCTACCCAGGGTTATTATAGTTAACTAAATCTAAAACCATAAAAAATGCCATTACTTGAAATAAAATAAACATGATATTATGAGTTGCCGAAGCAATATTTTGCATTTTAACTTGATTTACTAAAATAACTAAAACTGAAATGAAAGGTGAAAATTTCCAACATATTAAAAAAATGCTAAAAATTACAAAAACGCAACAAAATGACTAAAACTTTAAAATTAAAACGAACAATATAAATATAAAAAAACGAATTTAAAATATTTATACACTATAATACTATCTCAATGATTGTCTCTAACGAATATTTTACATGAAAATTACAAATGCAATGAAAATACAGGTAATCAGTATCAGCAAGTACCAAAAATGAAAGTATTTATATCGGGAAAAAAGTGGTATTGGAACATTTCTAATAATAATAATAATAATAAATATAGCTGCAAGCAACAATTATCAGGGCCAAGCACAAAGTTATAAGCATGTGAATGTTTGATTTCGCCCCTAACCTGTTTCTAGCCCTTACGGTTCAAAAGTTATTAGCACAAACGTAAGTCAAACTTTGGACAGTTGGTGGCGCTAGAGTGATTGAGTTAGAGACTCTAGATTTGCTGTCCTCTATTAGTGTGCAAAATTACACAACTTTTTACCATACGGTTCTATGGGCTGCCACAGACTCAAGTGTGGAATAATAATAATAATAATAATAAATATAGCTGCGAGCAGCCATTAACGGGGCCAAGCGCAAAGAAGAAGACAAGACATGCCAACATGGCTGGGAGGGCTAGACCAACTGCAACAATGAGCATTTAAAGGCATTTTAAGATGATTTTAGGCAAAATGGCTAAAAAAAATATTTACAGCCACTAATAATATGATTAATGGTTTGTCACTTTTGACCAATAGGTGGCGCAGTAACGAAATTGATGTGGTGTGGTCAAAGTGAGATAACGATGACAAAGGCAAAGTTTGTGGTCAGTATGTCAAAGCATTGCAGAGATACAGCCTCAAGTCATTTTGGCATCATGGCTCAACTTTGTCGCTGCAGTATATGAAAACGGGTTTGTCTGTTGACACGAAATTAATAACTTTTTGCTGTAATAGTCTGAAGATGTTACCATTCTATTTTGGTGAAAATCAGACAAATGGTCTAGGAGGAGTTTGAAAAAGTAGGTTTCTAAAGGAAATCAAAATGGCGAACAGATTACTTGGCCAAATATGGTAAAATTGGGATCTATGTTCTTGGCATGACCCAAGGAATCTATTAAAACCAGATTTATGACAATAGTCAAATTTAATCAAAAGTTATTAGCATTATTGGAAAATTCATTATAACTTTTGTCCACAAGGTGGCGCTGCCTTGAAACTTTTTGAGTACTTTCAGGGCTTGGTGACGAAGAGACTCGAGTAATGATACGCCACTGCGTTTGTAAAACATAGCACTTTCTGACAAAATTCAAAATGGCCGACGCCCAAAATGGTTGATGTGGGAAAATTGGGTATGGTATGGCTCGGCGTGATGCCCCGACTCTAAAGAAACCAGTTTTGTGATATTTGGCTACAGCGTTCTTAAGTTAAAATCAAAAATATAATTTTTTTGTATCTCTGGACCACTAGGTGGCACTGCGCCAAAACGCTGCAGGCAGCCTCAGGTCATGGTTGGCATAACACACGCAACGTTTGGTTAGAATATGATAAAGGGTTGCGGAGATAGAGCCTGACTTTCATTTTTGTGGGCACTTAGTCGATTTCATTTGAGCGTTTTTCAAGAACAGTTTGACTAATCATCTTGAGTCTAATACGCTGTTGTCACCATAGTCTGAAGATGATCTGGTTCAATTTTCGTGCAAATTGGAGCAACGGCCTAGGAGGAGTTTGCAAAAGTAGGTTTTTCGGTTTATTAAAAATGGAGGGAAAATTATTATGACGGAAAATGACGAATTGGCTTGAGCCAAGGAATCAGAGGAAAAAAATATTTTTCTAGCCCTTATGGTTCAAAAGTTATTAGCAAAAATATGAGTCAAACTTTGGACAGGTGGTGGCGCTAGAGCGATTGTTTTAGAGATTCCAAAATTGGTGTGGTTAATGCTGGGACTGTCCTCTATCTGTGTGCTAAATTTCATAACTTTCCCGCAAGTGGTTCTATGGGCTGCCATAGACAATAATAATAAGAAATCTAACGATTTCAATAGGTGCCCGCACCTTTGGTGCTTGGCCCCTAATAAGAACGTCAACGGATACAATAGGTCCCTACACACTTTCAGTGCTTGGCCCCTAATAATAATCATATTAAAGAAAGAAATACTGTAAATCAAACTCTATAGGTTTCAGTGTTCAAAAATATGATTATAAAATCAATGAAATGAGCTGCAGCTCTTCATCAACACCTCTATAAATAATGCTGATTCTGCTGAGAGACGCGAGACGCCCATCATGGACCAACAGGGATCTGAACTCGCTACACATCTGCTGATAATCCAGCAATGGTGGAGTGCGATGGACGTGAGAGCACTCAAAAACATATTTAGACTTAAATTTAAGGTTCATGTATTTTAATTGCATAAACCACGGGTCTCCAAACCCGGTCCTGAAGGGCCACTGTCCTGCAGAGTTTAGCTCCAATTCCAAATAAATACACCTGAACCAGCTAATCAGTGCCTCACAAGGCCCTAGTTAGCTGGTTCAGGTGTGTTTAATTGGGGGTTGGAGCTAAACTCGGCAGGACAGTGGCCCTCCAGGACCGAGTTTGGAGACCCCTGGCATAAACACACAAACTAATAAACATAATGTGATGTATATTTGTCAGTCATGCATAAATGAAACAGATCAGACTTCTGCACTCCAAAAAAACAGCATATTTTATTATTAACTATTTGCATCTATTTGATTTGATATAAATAATCACAATTTGACATGCATTTATTCAAATTTGTTGACTGTGAAAATTACATTTTAAGTTCCTAAGTATAAACATGATTAATATATGGCTAGCTGTGGAATCAGCAATATTCAGAGACTTTTTATTCATCGATTGGATTTATTGATGATAATGTATTACCCCGGTTATTGGGTGTTTAAAACACACTCAGTTTATTAGAACGATTGCAGAAATCTGACCGGTTTCTTTTATGCATGACTGACAAATACGCATTGCAATATGTTTGCAGTTTGTGAATTTGTTAATACAAATTTTTCAAAAACAAACAAAAAATTATTTTTTTTAGGTGTTAAACTACTGGAAGAGCATCTTGAGATCTGACATACAGGGGCGTCATTGAGAGGGGTAAGTTAGGACCCACGCATTTTTGGGCCACCCAGAGATCAGTTTGATTAGAAATAACAGTACTAGTGGTAATGTAATTGAAATTATAAATGTATAATCAATCAAAGAGTTACAAATAAATCAAAATTACAGCTTATTTTGAATTTCTGGCAAAAATAGGTCAGTATTAATAAATTGCAGACTAAGGGCCCTATCATACTAGCCTGGCTCCGCCCTCCTACGTTCTTCCGCTCAATTTTCAATTTCCTTCAGCACTCCGTCTGTTTGAGATGACATAGGTCACGACCAAACGTTAGCGATTGGTTATGGCAGATCCAATAGTTTTAAACTTCAACAGAGTTCCCACCTTCAAGAAAGTTAACGCTTGTCAATGGAGAGTGGCCAGACTCTGAACCAATGAAATGTACGAGAGTCTGGTAAGACAAGGATACTATCATACACGCGTTCAGTCTTTCTGCTCGCAAATTCCGGCATGTAAATATGGCCGCATTTACACTGCAGGTCTTGATGCACAATTCCAATTTGGTGACTATATCCGATTTTTATGATGACCCGCATACATCATCTTTTAAAAGCGACCCGTATCTTATATTTGCATTTACACTAAACACTGGCGAAACAGCCCAAGACGTTCTGACCTGGAAAAGGAAGTCGCGATATGCAATGGATGCAGATGAAGTGATTATTCAAAGTTTTATCTTTAAAGGTCAGCAAAACATTGCTCTCGTAGAGCGGAGAAAAAAAGGAGGCCCTTGATCGCAGTTGGTGTCCACCTGAGTTGACGTCATTCGCCTCCGTCCCTTTTTCAATGGCGTACGACTCCCATGTACTGGGGAATATCCGATTTGACCGCTTACATGGCAGACGCAAATGCACGTATCCAAATCATATCGGATTCATTACCACATATGAGTGAGGCCTGAATCCAATCGGAGGATATCGGAATTCATGCGTTTTTTCCCTGCTTACACGTCATATCCGTTCTGTGCCACATGAGAGGGAAAAATCGGAATTTGGTCACTTGAACCATGCAGTGTAAATGGGGCCTATGAATCCTGCATGGCGCAAGGGCAATTGGCTTTTAAAGGGAAAGAGAGATGCAACTCTGATTGGTTTATTGCACGTTACGCCCAAAACACACCCATGACTCATTAAGGGACGAGGGACAACCCCTTTGGACCATGCGCCAATTCAGGGGACAATTTTTTCCATCGTTAAACTAGCAAAAGTGGATTCGGACACGCCCTAAGTGCACCTACGCCATGAGCTTCAATATGGCCCAAAGATTTTTGGTTAGCTAGGTTGGCTTGTATGTTTGGTGCGGAATGGGTGCGGTAGGGGGCCCGACCTCATATTCTTTCATAGGGGCCAAAATTGTGCCCCTGCTGACATACAGTGAGGAAAATAAGTATTTGAACACCCTGCTATTTTGCAAATTCTCCCACTTGGAAATCATGGAGGGGTCTGAAATTGTCATCGTAGGTGCATGTCCACTGTGAGAGACATAATCTAAAAAAAAAAAAAACACCCCAGTCCCCAAGTCCACCCCATACCTGACCCTCAAAGACCTGTTAGTCTGCCTTTAAAATGTCCATTTACTCCTCCACTCCATTTACTATCCTAAATTAGATGCACCTGTTTGAGGTCGTTAGCTGCATAAAGACACCTGTCCACCCCATACAATCAGTAAGAATCCAACTACTAACATGGCCAAGACCAAAGAGCTGTCCAAAGACACTAGAGACAAAATTGTACACCTCCACAAGGCTAGAAAGGGCTACGGGGAAATTGCCAAGCAGCTTGGTGAAAAAAGGTCCACTGTTGGAGCAATCCTTAGAAAACGGAAGAAGCTAAACATGACTGTCAATCTCCCTCGGACTGGGGCTCCATGCAAGATCTCACCTCGTGGGGTCTCAATGATCCTAAGAAAGGTGAGAAATCAGCCCAGAACTACACGGGAGGAGCTGGTCAATGACCTGAAAAGAGCTGGGACCACCGTTTCCAAGGTTACTGTTGGTTATACACTAAGACGTCATGGTTTGAAATCATGCATGGCACAGAAGGTTCCCCTGATTAATCCAGCACATGTCAAGGCCCGTCTTAAGTTTGCCAATGACCATTTGGATGATACAGAGGAGTCATGGGAGAAAGTCATGTGGTCAGATGAGACCAAAATAGAACTTTTTGGTCATAATTCCACTAAACGTGTTTGGAGGAAGAAGAATGATGAGTACCATCCCAAGAACACCATCCCTACTGTGAAGCATGGGGGTGGTAGCATCATGCTTTGGGGGTGTTTTTCTGCACATGGGACAGGGCGACTGCACTGTATTAAGGAGAGGATGACCGGGGCCATGTATTGCGAGATTTTGGGGAACAACCTCATTCCCTCAGTTAGAGCATTGAAGATGGGTCGAGGCTGGGTCTTCCAACATGACAATGACCCGAAGCACACAGCCAGGATAACCAAGGAGTGGCTCTGTAAGAAGCATATCAAGGTTCTGGCGTGGCCTAGCCAGTCTCCAGACCTAAACCCAATAGAGAATCTTTGGAGGAGCTCAAACTCCGTGTTTCTCAGCGACAGGCCAGAAACCTGACTGATCTAGAGAAGATCTGTGTGGAGGAGTGGGCCAAAATCCCTCCTGCAGTGCAAACCTGCTGAAAAACTACAGGAAACGTTTGACCTCTGTAATTGCAAACAAAGGCTACTGTACCAAATATTAACATTGATTTTCTCAGGTGTTCAAAAACTTATTTGCAGCTGTATCATACAAATAAATAGTAAAAAAATCATTTCTGGATGTTTTTTTTTTAGATTATATCTCTCACACTGGACATGCACCTACGATGACAATTTCAGACCCTCCATGATTTCTAAGTGGGAGAACTTGCAAAATAGCATGGTGTTCAAATACTTATTTTCTTCACTGTATGACAGGAGACTGAATAATAATAATAATAATAATAATAATAATAGAGACTGATGTCAGCTGAGGAGGACAGTCGATTCAGAGATGGTGCAAGTCATTTAGTAAACACTGAATGCATACAGACTGACCGTTGTGTCGAACGTTATTGACCGTCAGAGAGTGTGTGTGGCAATCAATGATCACTTTCTGAGAGTAACACACTGAAGTCATCAGCAGATGCTGCGCTTCCTCAGAAAGCACTAGAGGAAGGAGGTCGGACAGGAAACGCATCATTACCTGATTCTCTTTGGCTGAGGACTCCATGAACGCTGCGTTCCACGATTCCGCCAAAGCTTTGCCCTCTTCACAACTGATGACACTGAGAGAGACACACATTTACAGCTTCAAATACACTAAAGTGCACAAGCCCACACACATCTACACTCATTTTTCCTAGAGAGGATTCTCTTCTGGTTCAAATAAAGGTTAAATAATGAGGCGTAAACATGAGGGAATGAGGGTGAGAGTTAAACCGGACCCCTGGTGAAGGCAGAAAGCTCAGAGGATCGATACACCGCAGATCACATATGAAACACGAGATACACACGGAAGCTGCTTCATCAGCCTCTGCGTTTCATTGGCCTTCCTCTAATGTGTGTGTAGCATGAGGCTTCACTGCAGGAAGAACTGACCCATCATCCCTCACGAGGCTCAGATTGCGCTCACATTATGAAGGAAACACTAGGAAAGGATGTTGACAGTGGGTTTATTCCACCGCCTCACATCCAGCTTCAACGAGGGAGAATTTACACGGATTACATCACATCCTGAAAACCGTTTCCTCTCTACTCACAGTCAACTATTGTCTGAAATACTGTTCAGTGGAAGAGTTTAATACTAGTACTAGTGAACTAATGCCTGTTTTACATTTGTTTAAAACATCAAAACTGCAAAAACTGGAAAAATGGAGAAAGAGTCAAGTTATGATTGAGATCTGATTAAGTATATTCTTATAAAGGGGTCATGAACTGCATTGTTTTATAATGTTTCATGAGATGCAATTATAATGTATATATAGTATGATTTTTACATCAAAAATGGTCATAATTTAGAAATAGAAGGCATTTTTCCTGCCATGATTTTAACCTCTGTTTGAAGGGGCGTGTCTTTGAGACTTGAGTGTAAACGCCCACTGCTGTGATTGGCTGCTGTGAGACTTCAGTGTAAACGCCCACTGCTGTGATTGGCTGCTGTGAGACTTCAGTGTAAACGCCCACTGCTGTGATTGGCTGCTGTGAGACTTCAGTGTAAACGCCCACTGCTGTGATTGGCTGGTTAAATCAAGGTTAACTAATCGTGAAAAGTGTTGATTATAGCATTATATTCAGATGGTGGCATGAAAGGTTGCAGTGATGATCGTTTTAGCCGATCACACACCTGTTGAGCGTATGAATGCAGCGATCTCATCATTGCAACTGGATTTCTGCACACTAACCAATGCTTTCATCATAACTAACAGTGCAAACATAATGTAAATAAGAGATTCGTTGATTATAACTGGAGTTTTGACACAAATCCAGAACTCAGTCACTGATAAACCTGTGCTATTTGATTGACAGCTCCAGCGATTGAAAAGGTAGCGTTCTTTTATCGCTTTCTATTAGGGATGCAACAATACAGTTAGTCCATGGTTCAATACATACCTCAGTTTTTAACCACGGTTTTCGGTTCGGTTCAGTTCTGATGGCCTGTCACATCAGTTTTTTTGCTATTCTATTCTTAGGCGACAGGAACAGCAAGAGGTTAAGGAGAAAAAAATACTTTTTTATTGCAATACTCTTTCTTTATTTTACTTAAAAGAATTGAAAAACCTTACTTAAACTTAAAACTTTACTTAAAAAAACCCTTGTACACATTCCTAGTGTATTGTATAATATAAAATAAATATATATAAAGATTTACAGTGGCAGCTCAGAGCAGTACAGCAGCATTTAAGTATGAAATTGAATGAATAAATGTAAAAATAAAACACTACATAGACTTCACTATAAAATATACATTGATTCTTATTAAAGCTACTGTATTAAAGTTCTTCAGTCAAGAGCTGTGAGGGATTTACTCTTTGTCTTTTGTTGTTGTATTAACATTAAAGGGATAGTTCACTCAAAAATGAAAATTCTGTCATCGAGAAATGAAAACAGGTTTGGGACAACATTAGAGTGAGTAAATAATGACATCATTTTAGAGGTGAACTGTCCCTTTAAGGACGGCGTGTTCTCTATAGGCTGTGCTGCTGTCACTTTAAGACCTGCACGCATCTAATATACACACACGCCGATTTTACTTTCACTTTAGACATAACCGACTGTGTTTATGTTAACCTTGTGTGTACTTGACCGTATTAGCGCAGTAAGACGACTACTTAGTCCAGTATTCGCGTGTTTGACAGGCGTTTAGTGCGCGCGCTCGGAAAAAGCGCATTAAAATAAAATGAAATGTTTAACCGGCAAGGGTTTAAAACGCATGCAAATAATGAACTTTGGTGATTGTGAATAACTATAGTGTCCCGTGAGTATAACTCTACCACTAACCTGTGATGTGAATGTATGTCTCGTTGTTCAGTATATTGGGATGGAGGCAAATGATAGAATTTGTAGAAAAATAATTAATTAAATGCAAAACCGAAAAAAACGCAATTAACTAGCGCGTATTGAACCGTGAATGCCGTACCGAACGGTTCAATATTATATTGAGAATTGTGGCATCCCTACTTTCTAAATATAATTGAATCCATTTAAATAATTTAATTTTACTGAGAGAAACAACGTGAAGTTGAGCATTTAGTCACTGGTTTGATTTACTGACACATCTGACTGTACATGAATCATATCAGACATCACTGGTCTCAGATCAGGCATTAGAATCAACACGGTTACTTGTTGTGTCATTACAGTCGAGTCCATATCATAAGAGTCTGTTTGCTACTACACTGGCATGCGTGATTCAGTGGGCGGGGCTAAACAGGCTGAGGACGGTGTTCACATCCTGTCATTATGGCAGATTGGCTTCAATATAAACTGTGTTTAGATTCTCAGCCCGAGTCCGAACTTGACCTGACCCGACCCGGTCGTGCCCTTGATCAGGCATTTGTGTTTTTTTAATCATTACTTTATTAGCCTAATTGGGTGGGCAGAAAGCTATGCCATAATCAGAAATAATATATATTTAATAAGTTGCACAAGTCAGGATTAGCCTAAAGATGCTTGTTAAACTCGCAGCACACGCAGTGATGGAGCACAACAGAACCGCTCTGAGACGCCAGTCAGGTAGCCTGACGTCGTCATACTCAATTCTAGTCAGAATATGAGTCTGATACTGCTCCGTTGGGCTGTGATTATGGGTTGTGTTTCAACCGAACCAGGAAAGACCTCAATTGGATAGACCTACAACCAATCAGAGCAACGCATAACGTTAGTTGTCAAATGTCAACAGAACTCAACTGCACTGTGTTGCCAAGTCCACAGGTTTTTCCATGTCCGCGGGTTGAAGTGACCCCAATTATGTGATATACAGACCCAGGAATGTGAATTTTAGCAGGCAGCCCTGCCAAAATAACACACATTTCCCCCCCAAATGCCATTTTTTTCCGGAGAACCCCCGCCGGTAAGCTATTGGGCTTGTTTTTGGCTAGTTTTGAGAAGCAATTGGGCGGGTTTTGTTGATGAGTGTAAACGATCTTTGCCGGTGTTGTAAAAAAATAATTTAAGGATACACAGAGTATCCTTAACCAACACGATCATCATTTCTGAGAGAAATAGTAAAGGTGAAAGCATATACTAACAAGTTCTCCGTTTAGGATTAGAACGAATTCAACCCAAGCGTCTTTGATGATGTGGATGATCACTGTTTATCATCTGTCCATCATCGTCTAAAGCCCGCCCTGACAATTTCATCGGTCCGAACAGTTTCTGTTTGGGCATAATTACTCCTCTACGGATCAAGTCCAGACCGAACTGCCCGAGTTAAAATGTTGTGGGCGGGGCTAAGTTCGGCTGGCATCCAGGCTACCAGTCAGGAGCTTCTCGCGTTTCTTTTCGTTTTGTTTAAAAGTGGACATTTCAAGCTTTCTATACACATATTTCTCATGTGTGTGAGGCAGTAGCTGCTGAGTTTGGGTTTATTTATGAGACATGTTCAAGAATAAGCGTGATCGCTCCGCGCCTCCATGTCACGATTATTGTCTGCTATAGCATTAAAATACAATTTATACAAAACAAATTCACTTTAAAGAAATGCTTTCTACAAAATTTAATGAAGTGATCAAAGTCATTTCTGACCCACTCGCATCTTTGCTCTTTTCATAATCAGATGAAATTTAAAAATAACATATTTAAACATAAATATGAAACAAAATGCATCGTTTAATGGCTATAACAAGTATAGTAGGCTACAGTACAGATAAATGTCATGTGTGAGCGGGATTTGAGCGAGCGTTGTTTTACCGGTGAGGGTTCATGAGTGGACTCATAATTACAGTTAATGTGTCGGGCCGGGCTTGGACACAACATGCACGGGCTTGGGTAGGTTCGAGCTTGATTTTTTGAGCTCTATTAACAAGTTTTGAGTTCTGAAACTTACAGGACCTTTTTATAGTACAATGACCTCTTATAGTATGTCAAATATACTGTATGTCTTATATGATTTCTCAGTTCATGACCCCTTTAAAGAACTATAATAAGTACTCCTTTAGAACGTATGCTGGAGCGTCTCTCTTCTGACAACGTCTGACTTCAGAGTTATTATAGTTTTATTGCAGAAAGATTAATTTGCCTTTAATTTAGGCCAGAGCATCTGCAGGAACATGTGAAAGTGCTGAAGCACATCATCATCATCATCATCATCATCATCATGTGACGTATCAGGAACAGAACATCACATGCTTTCATTAATCAAATGCTCCTGCTGCAAAAATAGCCTCATGTGACGTACCGTTCCATGTGAAGGTCTTTCTTATTGCCCACCAGCATTATGGGTACTCTAGGAAAAGGACATTGTGACATTAATGTTGATCACTTATGACACACAAAGTTTAACATGCAAATGTTGTTTATTCTGCTGGTAATTCATCATTACAGTCATAACTGACCACATTAATATTCTTGTATTCATTCTCGTTAAATATCGTGTTTTTCCTCACATTATGGAAGTAAAATGATTCATGTCAACTTTAATATACTAGCCTTAATTATCAACACAACTCCCATCTCACTAATGAACTGAATTTGGCACATCTGAATTAATAAATGAATAAAATAAACATACTTACTGTACTTTTCCCACCATATCCAACAATTTTTCATGGATAACTTTTACTACTTCAAAACTGCAAAGAAGAGGGAGAGCCGGATCAGGATTGGGAATGGATTAAGTGACTTAATGAGAATAATACAGGCAGAGGTTATTAATCACAGAACATATCTAGTGGTTTATTGCATTATTCATAAAGCAATAAAACACCTGCTCAGAACTAGATTGTGGCATAAACCCCATCATCCTCCTAAAACATTATTCATAAATTCATAAAAACATTCATAAATTCATGGAACGACTCTTGACAAAGTTATTAGTCACATCATGTCCTTGGGCTTTATGCCTCCAGACGAATGAATTCAGACGCTTTATAATGAAGGATGTATGGAAACATATTCATTTACATATTCAGATTTAAAAAATGCAAAGACCGGCAGAACTGCTGCACCATTTGGGGAAAAATATATATATATAAAAAAAAAAAAGTTACAAGTATTATTGCTACCAAATAAAAACTATTTTAAAAATGTATCATCAAAATCTAAATATCAAAGTAAAAAATATTAATATTGCAATATTTCACTGTACAAATGCATTTTATGTGAAAATACTGATATTTATGTCCGTCTTAATTTTTTGTATTTCAAATATTTTTTGTAGATAAGCCCCTCTTCACTCTGAAACATGCAGCGCATATCTTTTTTTAATTGAAATGTAGACTTTGATAATTATTTGTTATAATATTATACATTTTCTCTGCAAAAACATCCATAAGGCAAGGCAAGTTTCTTTATTTTGCACATTTCATACACAATGGTAAAGTGCTTTACATAGAAAATGAATTAAAATAGTGATAACATATGCATAAGAAATAAACATACCATGTATAAGAATTAAAAATAGAAACAAGGATAATTAAAACAGTTGTAAAGAGAATAATAAAATAATAATAATAAAATTAATTTATGATAAATAGATCCCCAACTGCCTGTTTCTCTAAATTGGGGGTACCCCTATCTGAGATGGAAGAGAGCAGGTTCGCAATGTCTCCAGGACCTTACAAGACGGGCTCCTGTAAGGGACGTTACCTATGCCCCGCAGGACCTCCCCTTTCTTGAGTCCGCCCATTTCCATAAGTCTACAGGCTTTCATAGACGACCTCACGGCAGAATGTCTGGACTCCATCTCAGCTTTCATTGGTCAAGGACCGCCCAAGAGGACGTTTGACTGACATATAACGCAACCAATCACAGCTCGTCTTGTTCCGCGTCATGTTTATGGGTGTGATCATGTAAAGTCGAGGTCCCTGCATTAACAGACCGGCGTTCATCTATAAATTATTCATTCAAGAACGTTGTGCAAGTTTACCGCAACAATGGAGCCGCGAGCTTCGCATACTTTTGAAAACCCAGCGTTTAGTTGATCCTGGTAAGCGCTCACTGTCACAGTTATAAACATGACGGCGTTCTTCTTCCACGAGGGAGTTTGGCGTCATGGCATTTGTTTCTAGGCGGACCGCTAAAGAACAACACACACGTCTCGCGGACATCCTGTAGAATTCAACCAATCAGATGACGACTTCGAAACTCCTGAAGTGTTTCCAGATAAGTGTGCCATATTCATCAGACGTTCAGCCAATGGTCTGGTAGGCCGTGGCATTTAAACCATGCCCAATTGGCACTAAGGGGCCTAAAGTGTGCCAAGAAAACATCCCCCACACCATTACACCACCACCACCAGCCTGCACAGTGTTAACAAGGCATGATGGATCCATGTTCTCATTCTGTTTACGCCAAATTCTGACTCTACCATCTGAATGTCTCAACAGAAATCCAGACTCATCAGACCAGGCAACATTTTTCCAGTCTTCAACCGTCCAATTTTGGTGAGCTCGTGCAAATTGTAGCCTCTTTTTCCTATTTGTAGTGGAGATGAGTGGTACCCGGTGGGGTCTTCTGCTGTTGTAGCCCATCCGCCTCAAGGTTGTGCGTGTTGTGGCTTCACAAATGCTTTGCTGCATACCTCGGTTGTAACGTAAATCCTGCATTGCTTTTTGTATTTTCATTTTTTAAAATGTATGTACATTTATAACACTAATATTTTGTATTTTATTACTTTTGCATTAAATTACAAAAAACAAGTTACCGCTGCTGTGAGGGCGTTTCTATGGGAGTGACGGTAAAATTAACATCTTTCTCTCTTTTCACTGCCATTATAAATCTCTATTTTTTTCCCTCTTTTTTAAAAGTTGTGAAATCACTTTTGTGGCATTTTTCTTTTGCCATTTCAGCAAATGGGCACACAAAAAATATATTTCATGTATTCTCTCATTCACCGCTACAAAGGTTAACCCAACTATGACGACTTCCGCTCGGAGAAACCCGGAAATGTGAAAAGGGTCTATTAATACATGAAAATCCCAATATATAGCCCCTTTAGGAATCTCAAAGACGACATGTTTAAAACCATCGGGAATAATCATCATCGCTCTTACCTTTTATTTGACGTGACTGAATACACCAGAATGTAACCGTTGATGTCTATGGAGTAGGTCTGAGGGAAGATTGAGTATTCGTCCTGAAAGAGGGAGATTCAAAACACACTTCAGAGATGATGCTTAAAATAAATAAATGATGATTTATGGCATTATGTTTTTATTACAACTTTTTGAAACAAATGTATTTAAATAATTTAAAATTATTCATACGCGTTTTCTTCATTACAAGTTTGTGAAGAATTATTATTTTTTTTTTCATATATGCAGTGTTATTTTAGCATTATTTATACACTATTATAGTATTTATTAATATTTTAAATTGGCTTTTATTTTTTTATTTTCAATTTATTTTAATTTGTTTACATTTTAATAATATTAGTAATTTATCATAATTCTACTTAGCTTCATTGTTAATTCCGTTGTATTACTTCAACCTAAACGTATTTAATCTCAGTGAGTTGTCAAGGCATCATTTGTAAGTTTACGTTCGGTTGTAAAGACGTGTGTGAGTAAAGGTGCTCTGACCTGTCCAGCTGTGTCGACTAGCTGCAGGTGATACTCCTGACCGTTGACTGTGATCATTTTCGTAAATGCTGCGGAGAGAAACACCAGATGAGAAAGGGTTTGCAGACATCAGCAGATATGATCACAACAACATTAATAACACACAAATCATAAAAACAATCATAAACCTCCTGCTATTTTGCAAGTTCTCCCACTTGGAAATCATGGAGGGGTCTGAAATTGTCATCGTAGGTGCATGTCCACTGTGAGAGACATAATCTAAAAACAAAAATCCAGAAATCACAATGTATGATTTTTTAAACTATTTATTTGTATGATAAAGCTGCAAATAAGTATTTGAACACCTGTCTATCAGCTAGAATTCTGACCCTCAAAGACCTGTTAGTCTGCCTTTAAAATGTCCACCTCCACTCCATTTATTATCCTAAATTAGATGCACCTGTTTGAGGTCGTTAGCTGCATAAAGACACCTGTCCACCCCATACAATCAGTAAGAATCCAACTACTAACATGGCCAAGACCAAAGAGCTGTCAAAAGACACTAGAGACAAAATTGTACACCTCCACAAGGCTGGAAAGGGCTACGGGGAAATTGCCAAGCAGCTTGGTGAAAAAAGGTCCACTGTTGGAGCAATCATTAGAAAATGGAAGAAGCTAAACATGACTGTCAATCTCCCTTGGACTGAGGCTCCATGCAAGATCTCACCTCGTGGGGTCTCAATGATCCTAAGAAAGGTGAGAAATCAGCCCAGAACTACACGGGAGGAGCTGGTCAATGACCTGAAAAGAGCTGGGACCACCGTTTCCAAGGTTACTGTTGGTAATACACCAAGACGTCATGGTTTGAAATCATGCATGGCACGGAAGGTTCCCTTCTAAACGTGTTTGGAGGAAGAAGAATGATGAGTACCATCCCAAGAACACCATCCCTACTGTGAAGCATGGGGGTAGTAGCATCATGCTTTGGGGGTGGTAGCATCATGCTTTGGGGGGGGTAGCATCATGCTTTGGGGGTGTTTTTCTGCACATGGGACAGGGCGACTGCACTGTATTAAGGAGAGGATGACCGGGGCAATGTATTGCAAGATTTTGGGGAACAACCTCCTTCCCTCAGTTAGAGCATTGAAGATGGGTCGAGGCTGGGTCTTCCAACATGACAATGACCCGAAGCACACAGCCAGGATAACCAAGGAGTGGCTCTGTAAGAAGCATATCAAGGTTCTGGCGTGGCCTAGCCAGTCTCCAGACCTAAACCCAATAGAGAATCTTTGGAGGAGCTCAAACTCTGTGTTTCTCAGCGACAGGCCAGAAACCTGACTGATCTAGAGAAGATCTGTGTGGAGGAGTGGGCCAAAATCCCTCCTGCAGTGCAAACCTGCTGAAAAACTACAGGAAACGTTTGACCTCTGTGATTGCAAACAAAGGCTACTGTACCAAATATTAACATTGATTTTCTCAGGCGTTCAAATACTTATTTCCAGCTGTATCATACAAATAAATAGTTAAAAAATCATACATTGTGATTTCTGGATTTTTTTTTAGATTATGTCTCTCACAGTGGACATGCACCTACGATGACAATTTCAGACCCTCCATGATTTCCAAGTGGGAGAACTTGCAAAATAGCAGGGTGTTCAAATACTTATTTTCCTCACTATATATATATTAGACTGTTTTCTTTAATCAATTATGATTGCAGGTTCAAATTTGATATAAGGGAAGGTGTATATATTATGCCCAGTAACTGGTCTCCATTTAAAACTATTAAGAAAAAAAAATTATTATAGAAAAATGAAACTTACTCATAATTATATAAAAACAAAAATAATATTTTATTTGACAAATTATGCAAAATATTTATAAATTAAAGGGAACATATAGTTCAGGTAATTAGCCATAAGTTTATGATTAAAAGTTCAGAAATATTTGTACTGTATTTATATATAAAAATAGCAAAAAATAATAAAATTTGTTAATTAGAAAATTCAGGATGGATTTAAAAATAACATCTCAACGAGTATTTCTGGTCATTCAACGCAAAACTAATTTTCAGTGAATTTTTAATTTAAACAGAACGAAAGACTATTTTAATTTTTCTCCTGCAAAGGCAAATCAAGCTATTAAATACATTCAGCTGAAGGTGATGCATTAAAATAATCAGACCCTTAAAAAACACAAGCAAAGAATACTGTGGGGGTGGAGTCATATCTGTGAAAGCCACTCCCACACAACTCAAGCCCCACCCCTGTGAGTCCGCTCAAACCACTCAAGCCCCGCCCCTGTGAGTCCGCTCAAACCACCCACTGTTCCACTGACGGACAGCTGCATTATGAACTGCCCCTTAAAAAACATCACATCATAATCGAATAAGACAACATCTGGTCTACTTAAAGCAGCTCTTCAAAGTCAGAGTGACCGAGAGCAGAAGCAGTGCATGCTGGTCTGTGCTGACTGGATCTTCACTGCGTCTGGAATCATCAGCAAAAATGCTGATGCTGCTGGAGTCGCATGCATTTGCATCTATACCGCCTGCCATTCACGAACCACACAACAAAACATGACACACATAAACACGGCTTTCCTCCAGAGTTTACATCATCCTGCCAACAGCTCTGTCATACAGCCAGATGAGGAGAAGGAAGAAAACCAGCGTTTATTTACACACACACACACACACGCAGAGATTACAGGAGGTCAACATACGGTCAATACATTCAGTTTACCAACAAGCAAACAGACAAACATCATGTCCAAACTAGACCGGATGCAACACGCTATAAAAGATAAATCATAGTTTTAGTCCAAATCAACCACAATGTGCAAAACATACACCAATCAGGCATAACATTATGACATTATGATTCCTAAAATTGTGTTGGTCCCCCTTTTGCTGCCAAAACAGCCCTGATCTGTCGAGGCATGGACTCCACCTGTGGTATCTGGCACCAAGATGTTAGCAGCAGATCCTGTAAGTCCTGTAAGTCGTGAGGTGGGGCCTCCATGGATCAGACTTGTTTGTTCAGCACATCCCACAGATGCTCGACTGGATTGAGATCTGGGGAATTTGGAACTCAAACTAGTTGTCGTGCTCCTCAAACCATTTCTGAAGTTGTGTCAGGCGCATTATCTGCTGAAAGAGCCACAGCCACCAGGGAATACCGTTTCCATGAAAGGCTGGACATGGTCTCAACAATGCTCAGGTAGGTGGGACGTGTCAAAGTAACATCCACATGGATGGAGGACCCAAGGTTTCCCAGCAGAACATTGCCCAAAGCAATGGGATGCACATCCAGGGCACGAAACTCCCATTCCACCACATCCCAAAGATGCTCTATTGGGTTGAGATCTGGGGACTGTGGGGGCCATTTTAGTACAGTGAACTCATTGTCATGTTCAAGAAACCAATTTGAAATGATTGGAGCTTTGTGACATGGATGGGTACATGGTGGTCATAAAGGGATGGACATGGTCAGAAACAATGCTCAGGTAGGCCGTGGCATTTAAACCATGCCCAATTGGCACTAAGGGGCCTAAAGTGTGCCAAGAAAACATCCCCCACACCATTACACCACCACCACCAGCCTGCACAGTGGTAACAAGGCATGATGGATCCATGTTCTCATTCTGTTTACGCCAAATTCTGACTCTACCATCTGGATGTCTCAACAGAAATCCAGACTCATCAGACCAGGCAACATTTTTCCAGTCTTCAACTGTCCAATTTTGGTGAGCTTGTGCAAATTGTAGCCTCTTTTTCCTATTTGTAGTGGAGATGAGTGGTACCCGGTGGGGTCTTCTGCTGTTGTAGCCCATCCGCCTCAAGGTTGTGCGTGTTGTGGCTTCACAAATGCTTTGCTGCATACCTCGGTTGTAACGAGTGGTTATTTCAGTCAAAGTTGCTCTTCTATCAGCTTGAATCAGTCGGCCCATTCTCCTCTGACCTCTAGTATCAACAAGGCATTTTGGCCCACAGGACTGCCACATACTGGATGTTTTTCCCTTTTCACACCATTCTTTGTAAACCCTAGAAATGGTTGTGCGTGAAAATCCCAGTAACTGAGCAGATTGTGAAATACTCAGACCGGCCCGTCTGGCACCAACAACCATGCCACGCTCAAAATTGCTTAAATCCCCTTTCTTTCCCATTCTGACATTCAGTTTGGAGTTCAGGAGATTGTCTTGACCAGGACCACACCCCTAAATGCATTGAAGAAACTGCCATGTGATTGGTTGATTAGATAATTGCATTAATGAGAAATTGAACAGGTGTTCCTAATAATCCTTTAGGTGAGTGTATATATATATATATATTAGTGGTGGGCATAGATAATTTTTTTTAATCTAGATTAATCTCACTGTAATCTTGGAATTAATATAGATTAAAATGGCTCATTTGAATTCTGATGAAGGCATTCAGAATATGTGTGCTATTAATTGATCGTTTGTCTTTTTGTAGTTTGAATAATAAATAACTTCTGTCCCTTTAAGACCTGACACACGAATATCCAAACACTGTTCCTGTGAGCTGGTTACGACTGTGTTTACGTTAAAACTCACCAAGATGGGCATTGAGACATTTTTGAGTGTATTTGACCATTAATAAGCTGGAAAAAGGAGCTCATTTCTGCTCTTGTATGTCAGAGGCGGCTTTATTACGGTATGTGTGTGTGCGCTTCAGATGCGAGCGCGAAATCTGCGGGAATTAGTAGAATTAACGTTATGAGCAAACCCACGCGAAATTCAGACCGGTCACACCAATACTAACACACTAAAGAAAAGTCCAGCAGAACACCCGTTCACAATGTTCAGAGGATTAACCGGACTGATGAGAGGAGGCGGTGCGTGTCACTCGCTGTCGGTCGGAGAGGAGAGGAGAGCGCAGCTGATATCCATACTGTAGAAAATGAGTATTGTATCGTTTCAGATATTTCAGTATCGATACATAGCGAAATATGGATATTTTTGACAACACTAGTAGGCATACACACAGGTTCGTTCTCTCGCCCCTACAGTGCAATTCAGCTAGGTGTATATCCGCGCCAAACTATCAAGGTGAAAGTCATCATAGCTTGCGTAGTATAGACCCAGCTCCCAACCCAACTTTGAGAATAGATTAACGACAATATTTTTTTTAATCGCCTGATAAGAGTCTCACGTTAACGCAGCACGCTAACACCGATAACGGATAAATTCACAGAATGAATTTTAATACCCAACCATACATTATTATTATTATTATGCAGTCAATTGTGATTTGCTTGACTTACTGTTTTCAATAGTGGGGTCGTAGGAGTCGACAAACTGGCCTTCCACAAACTGTATTGTCAAGGAGGATTTCCCTGAAACACAGAAACAGAGTCAGTGAGCGTGAAAGATGATCTTTACCTTCAGATTATGAGAGAATGAACATGAATTTCACACAAGTAACATGCAGAGTTTGTTATGTATTGCATGACCAGCACACAGAATGCATGTATAGTAAAGTGCACATGTTAGATTCATGCTAAAGAGATTGACACAATGATGCAGAAATCATTATTATAACTGGTTTCATGTGATTCGCTCTGTGAATGCATCACGATTAAACACATTCCCATTCAAAAGAGCGTTTGTGATGAAACTGCCATAGTGGTAGTAACGCAGGACACACACACACACACACACACACACACACACACACACACACACACACACACACACACACACACACACACACAGAATGAGTGTGTGGGCAGATTTGCCCTGCAGCCGGTTGCTATAACAACGGCGAGTTCCTCTCTGCATCCAGCATTCGTAAATGCGAGCTCTCATTCACAGGGAAAAGCCCACAGGAACATCGGGACATTCCGGAATGGAAGTCTTTGAAGGACAGAAGCGTGTTTGATCATTCAAATGGAACGGCCAAACATGTTCTGACTAGAGATGCAGGAGAATCTTCAATGAAAACGAAGAAAAAATTATTTTATCCATCAGGAATAAACTGGATTGTGAAAAGCGGGTGTTCCTGAAGCCATTCCACTCAACGGCTAATGGGGAATATGCAACACGTTTGTCAATGTTACAGTTCAATAACATAAATGTAAAACGTAACAATTGTAGCAACAGCCTCTCATTCTAAAGGTGATTGGCTCTTTTAAATGCAAGGCGGGGCTAGAGCCACAATATTGGGTATTATGACTTCTCCTGTCAATATATTTACGAGTGAATAGTGGTAATTAAATAGAAGGGCTGTCAACATTAATGCATGCAATTAATTCAAAATTCTGATTTCTTCATTTCTGAAGCGTGTGAAATTGCATCATTAACACAATATATTGCCAAAAGTTGTGTGACGCCTGCCTTTACATGCACATTAATTTATATGCCATCCCATTCTTAATCTGTAGGGTTTAATATGGAGTCGGCCCACCACCTCTAACAGCTTCAGCTCTTCTGGGAAGGCTTTCCTCAAGGTTTAGGAGTGTGTTTATGGGGATTCTTCTAGAAGCGCATTTGTGAGGTCAGGCACTGATGTTGGACGAGAAGGCCTGGCTCTCAGTCTCCGCTCTAATTCATCCCAAAGCTGTTCTATCGGGTCGAGGTCAGGATTCAAGTTCCTCCACACCAAACTCCTCATCCATGTCTTTATGGAGCGACGCTTTGTGCACTGGTCAGTCATGTTGGGACAGGAAGGGGCCATCCCCAAACTGTTCCCACAAAGTTGGGAGCATGAAATTGTCCAAAATGTCTTGGGAGTTCCTTTCACTGGAACTAAGGGAATCCCTGAAAAACAACCCCACCCCATAATCCCCCCCTCCACCAAACTTTACACTTGGCACAATGCAGTCAGGCAAGTCTCGTTGGAAACCGCCAAACCCAGACTCGTCCATGGGATTGTCAGACAGAGAAGCGTGATTGGTCACTCAGAGAACACGTCTCCACTGCTCTAGAGTCCAGTGGTGGCGTGCTTTACCCCACTGCATCCCACGCTTTTGCATTGCTCTTGGTGATGTAAGGCTTGGATGAGCTGCTCGGCCATGGAAACCCATTCCATGAAGCTCTACACACTGTTCTTGAGCTCATCTGAAGGCCACAGGAGTTTGGAGGTCTGGAGCGATTGACTCTGCAGCAAGTTGGCGACTTCTGTGACCCTCAGCATGCGCTGACCCCGCTCTGTGATTTCACTTCGTGGCTGAGTTGCTGTTGTTCCCAATCACTTCCTCTTTGTTAGAACACCACTAACAGTTGAGCGTGGAATATTTAGTAGTGAGGAAATGTCCCGAATGGACTTATTGCACAGGTGTCCACCGATCACGGTCCCACGCTTGAGTTCTCTGAGCTCCAGAGAGCGGCCCATTCTCTCACTAATGTGTGTAGAAGCGTCTGCAGGCCTAGTGCTTGATTTATACACCAGTGGCCATGAAGTGATTGAACACCTGAATTCAATGATTTGGCAATATGATGTAATTTACATCACTCAGATGATCTTATAAGTGGGGAGTTTATCACACTGAGCATTTACAATGGTGCAAGGCCCCTTTAGGCGAAAACTTCTATTCTAACCCATTTTTGCTTTTATTACATTTATTTTTTGTTAGAATAACATCCCTGATTAATAATTTACAATAAGATCAGGAATATGAATTAACTTTTAAACAGTCTAAGGCATCATCTATTCCATTGGTTACTTTTCAGTTGTTTATTACAAGCATTTCTCGATGGTAAAGCCATTAGAGAGCAGCCGCCCTGATTCCCTCCATTTTAATGGAAGCGCATCTGATTTCAAGCATCCTTCCTCATCAGCTCTATAAATAGACCCTGAAACAGGAGCAAATGCATCGGGAACATACAGTTCCGATCGGCCGGCGCATGACCCCGCAAACAAAGCCCAGATGTGGGCGGACGGCGTTTAGTCATGACCAGTGAAGTGGACACACAGAGATCCTTCGCCTCCGACGCAGAGCGCTGACGTCTGTAATGAGAGCAGGAATACTGTACAATTCCAACACCAGACAGATTTAAAGACTTTCTACTTGAAAAGGTTTTGGAAATCACAAAATAGGGACTTTATGGATAGTTTAATCAAACTGCAAAGACTTGAGTACATCACTATAATAAAACTCAAAGGTTTTCATTAGTATTGCCTGGTGAAGGTTACGGCTTCGCCATATAGTGAGCGGAAAACCAGAAATGTCACCAATGCAGAACTGACGGCTGAATAGAGTGGAAACTGGAGGTCAAAACATACGTCATGTTATCTAAAGTGCACATGCCTCCGCCATATTGAGGCCTGAAATGAACCTTATGAGAGCTGGCAGCTTCATTAAATCATCAAACATGCATTTATTTCTCCAGCATGCTTTCATGAAACATTTTCAATACAGGTCCAATTAAGGTCTACATAATAAAAAAATTGGGGGACAAAAATCAGAAGTTGTGGCGATGGGTGAGTGGATGAATGGAAGGGAGGATGGATGGGTGGATGCATGATGGGTGGATGGATAATGGGTGGATGAATGGATGATGGATGGGTAGATGGATAGGTAGGTGGCTGGATGAATGGATAGATTGGTGAATGAATGGATAGGTGAGTAGATGGATGGATGGGTGGATATGAATGGAATCATAGATGGATGGAAGGGTGGATGGACAGATGGATGGATGGGTGGGTGGATAATGAATGGAATCATGGATGGATGGGTGGGTGGATGAATGGATAGGTAAGTAGATGGAGGGGTGGGTGGATAATGAATGGAATCCTAGATGGATGGAAGGATAGATGGATGGGCGGGTGGATGGATGACTGGGTGGATAATGAATGGAATCATGGATGGGTGGGTGGATGAATGGGTGGGTGGATAATGAATGGAATCATGGATGGTGGGTGGATAATGAATGGAATCGTGGATGGATGGGTGGATGAATGGGTGTATAATGAATGGAATCATGGATGGGTGGGTGGATGAATGGGTGGGTGGATAATGAATGGAATCATGGATGGTGGGTGGATAATGAATGGAATCGTGGATGGATGGGTGGATGAATGGGTGGATAATGAATGGAATCATGGATGGGTGGGTGGAAGAATGGGTGTATAATGAATGGAATCATGGATGGGTGGGTGGATGAATGGGTGGATAATGAATGGAATCATGGATGGATGGGTGGGTGGATGAATGGGTGTATAATGAATGGAATCATGGATGGGTGGGTGGATGAATGGGTGGATAATGAATGGAATCATGGATGGATGGGTGGGTGGATGAATGGAATCATGGATGGATGGGTGGGTGGATGAATGGATAGGTGAGTAGAAGGATGGGTGGGTGGATAATGAAATTAAATCATAAATCGATGGAAGGGTGGATGGACAGATGGATGGATGGGTGGGTGGATGAATGAATGGGTGGATAATGAATGGAATCGTGGATGGATGGGTGGGTGGATAAATGGATGGGTGGATAATGAATGGGTGGGTGGATGAAAGGATTGGTGGGTGGATGAATGGGTGGATGGATGATGGAGTGGATGGATGTGTAGATGGGTGGATGAATGGATGGGCGGTAGATGGGTGGGTGGATGGATAAATAGATGGACAGATGGATGGGTGGGTGGATGAAAGGATTGGTGGATGGATGGATGGGTGGATGATGGATGGGTGGATGAATGGGTGGGTGGATAATGAATGGAATCATGGATGGGTGGGTGGATAATGAATGGAATCATGGATGGGTGGGTGGAAGAATGGGTGTATAATGAATGGAATCATGGATGGGTGGGTGGATAATGAATGGAATCATGGATGGGTGGGTGGAAGAATGGGTGTATAATGAATGGAATCATGGATGGGTGGGTGGATAATGAATGGAATCATGGATGGGTGGGTGGATGAATGGGTGTATAATGAATGGAATCAAGGATGGATGGGTGGGTGGATGAATGGAATCATGGATGGATGGGTGGGTGGATGAAAGGATTGGTGGGTGGATGAATGGGTGGATGGATGATAGAGTGGATGGATGTGTAGATGGGTGGATGAATGGATAAATAGATGGACAGATGGATGGGTGGGTGGATGAAAGGATTGGTGGATGGATGGATGGGTGGATGATGGATGGGTGGATGGATGGATGGATGGGTGGATGATGGATGGGTGGATGAAAGGATTGGTGGATGGATGGATGGGTGGATGATGGATGGGTGGATGAAAGGATTGGTGGATGATGGATGGGTGGATGAAAGGATTGGTGGATGGATGGATGGGTGGATGATGGATGGGTGGATGAAAGGATTGGTGGATGGATGGATGGATGGGTGGATGATGGATGGGTGGATGAAAGGATTGGTGGATGGGTGGATGATGGATGGGTGGATGAAAGGATTGGTGGATGGATGGATGGGTGGATGATGGATGGGTGGATGAAAGGATTGGTGGATGGGTGGATGATGGATGGGTGGATGAAAGGATTGGTGGATGGATGGATGGGTGGATGATGGGTGGGTGGATGAAAGGATTGGTGGATGGATGGATGGATGTGTAGATGGGTGGGTATTTGGATGAAAGGATAGGTGGCTGGATGAATGGATGGATGGGTGGATGATTTGTTGAATGTCGCACCAAAATTCTGGTAACCAAAAATATTTCACCCCAAAAAAAATTTGTGTTATATTGGCCATATATAGAATTTGTTCCAATTGAATTAGAGAATTTTACTACAACCTGCGTAACTTATCATTACCTGAGAAACAATTACAATTACTTTTTAGTCTCATATTTTTGTTGAATCACTCATTTATATATTAGTGAAAATGATCTGAAAAGCGAGCTGAATTTGACTGCAGTGCATCCAGAGAACGCCTGCCACGGTTGAGTCATGGCGAGTGTGTGAGAGGAACAGCTCCCAAAGGCTGAAGTCCACTCAAGTGTGTCCTGATGTGATGTTGGCATGTTCTCTCAACTGTGATCTGCAAGGAACCGTCACACACATCAGCACACACACACACGTTCTGTGTAAACGTTTTATTGCAGAGAGAATACATTTGCTCTAAATGGCCACTGACACAATAACATCGATCAGATCACGATCCAGCTCAAGTGGGAGGAAGCAGAGATTCAGAGTCATGAATGTCAAGCTCCTTCAAAACGGACTAAATATGTCTTCTGAACTCATATCATAACTTCCAAATGATCAAACTGTTTTCACCGACAACCTTCCCTTCCAATTCAACTCTTAATCCCCAATTAAAACAATGCAAAACCTCCCATTTTATAACCTGAACATCAATTCAAATGAGATCTGAGAGCTGAGGAAGGTCAAATTTTCTCTGAAAAATAAACAAATATCAAATTTTGGGCTGAATGATCACTAACACGCTCAATGAAAAGTGAATAGAGAATTAATTACACCGAACTCATGTTTGAGATCAAGATCTGTGTTTTATCCATGCATTTATTATAACTAAAAGATTTTAATTTATAGCAACTGAGATGTAAATCAATTATTTTGACACATTATTAACTGAAAATCTATGAAAAATATTGACATAGCATGTTAAATGGAACAGGTGCAGTTTAAATATGTATAAAATATAGCCTTTAAAATGTAAGGATGCTCATATTCTGTGCATCTATATAGAAGACATGAAGCTACTGTAAGTGCATGCATGCCTCTGTGAGGTGCTGATATATGTATTTATGATATGAAGAGTGAAAATGCATGAGGCATAATGAATATAAGCACTTTGACACTGGCCTGAGGCCTGCATGCATCTGCAGAGCATCATTCACACTGCGCTAGTCCTAAAGACCAGGCATTGAGTTTGGGAGTGGATGCATGAGGCTGTGTTGTATTATGTTATTATATGTCACAATGCATGCTCGTGCTTAAATGCAAGAGGATGCATGGGGTGACATTCAGCTCACGCGAACGCGCACGAATCTCATGCATGCGGGGAAACATCAAAAGCGAATGCAAGTGATACATTAGACGCAACGAGCCACTTACCGACGGATCTGTAGCCCAGGACGGCGATCTTGCGCGATTTCGGCTGCGGCATCTTTATTAATTCCCTACCACATCAACATCCACATGAAAGAGGGCTTGTCCTGTCTGGAACAAACGGAATCGCATGGGTTTGGTCCGCTATGGCGTTACAGAGATGTGCAGCTGGAAGGGGAATAAAGTGATTACTCCGTTCCGGTGAATGAAGCGATTTTTTGGGGTGATAAATTACGAGGAAAGTCTCATACTCTGCGTCACTGCCCACCGCAAGCCTGCGTTAATTATGCAAGAATGAGCGCGCTGGATTGGTCGAGCCCGCCCTGAGAGGCGGGACGTGTCGCTGTTAATAGCACAACCATTGGCTCAGCGGGACTGAACGGTTCTATAACTGGGAATGTGATTGGATGACTACAGATGTCAATAATGAGACGCCACAGACTTGCGTTTTACAATTTTCATACTTTTATTTATTTATTTATTTTATTTTATTGCAAGAAAAAGAATTACAATAAGGCAATTAAAATAATCTAAATAACAGAGCACAACTAGATATAAATTAAACAAAAAATAAATTAAATTAAAATGAACCTGGGTCTTCCAATAGTTTAAATTTCTTCAATAAATCAAGTAGCTAGTCTTCTACCACATTTCAGTTTTAACATTCTTAAAGATTGACAGAAAATCCAATATTCTTTCTGAAAAACACAAAACAAAGGTTTTGTTTTAAGGCATTTGCACTTAATTTCCCCAAAGTAAAATATTGTTCAGTAAAAATTGAATGTGTACGTACATCTTCCATTATTATACCAAAAGTGATGTCTTTTTTAGAAAATGAAGGAATCAAATTAATTGTAATTTTAAGCAACCCGATTTTCATACTTAAAAAGAAGTGCAGAACTACTTTGGAAGGATAACTTGTCATTGGATACCTGATTACATAGGATAACGATTACACTTTAAAGATGGAAAACATACCTACACCACAATATTACAATTAACTGATTTAACTCAAATGTTTATCTGCTCTTGTAACATGAAATAGGACAATTTACATCTGCATTTTTTTCTTTCTCAAATCAAAAATTAAAACAATGTGTTTTATTTTAAACATTTTGATCCAATGAATATTTGCAATAGTTTGACTTGATAAATGTCGGTCTCTGCTGCCCTCTCCTGGCCAGTCAAATCTTCAAACAAACTTTAAAACTCAGTTCTAATAAGTCGCAATAGTTTCAGGGAAATGTCCACTTGATTAAAGGGAGATGTACGAGTAGCATCTGCCTGCACAACCGAGGCTGCATTTTCAGGAACGCATTTCTAGGATTTTTATTGACAATGCCACACCTAGCGAAGTAGAGGACCAGCAAAAATGGATGACGATCAGAGTGTGAGTATCACATGTGAATCCGTTTTTATTTTAACATTAAAAACAATCGTGATGCATTTCATTGGAAAGTAACGTAGCCGAAGTGATCGTGATTTGCTAAATAGTCTTGAATGCATAGCTATCATACGTGTATTAGATAGTGCTGTCATTGTTAGCACATTCGTTTAACTAAACTTTTATGAAGTCAAGTCAAGTCAACTTTATTTATATAGCGCTTTTAACCAGTGTTGGGCACGTTACTTTAAAAAAGTAATTAGTTATAGTTACTAGTTACTTCTTACAAATAGTAACTGAGTTAGTAACTGAGTTACATCATTATAAAAGTAACTAATTACCAGGGAAAGTAATTACTGCGTTACTTTTTTTTTGTCAAAAGTTCAAATATGTCAAATAACTTGGATGCCCCCAATTTAAATATGTTAAATGAATGAATTAGACACTAAACATTGTACATTAATGTACACTATTGTAATGTTGCTGTGGGACAATGTGAGAGACACCTATCAAATTCAATATATTGTAAATATTATCAGTAGACCTACTATAGTGTAAATATTATCAGTACTTTACTACTCCTTTGGTAGTGGAGCTCACGTTATCGCCTGGGTTTTTAGCCGCTCATTTTGTGGCTGTGATGATGTGAGGCTTCATTAGATTAGAATTACTGGCCACCGACGTGGAGAGACTCTTTCTTCCTGGGCATAAGCGGCACGTCACATAAACATTCTTACCTTTCACCTCAACGAGGGAAGAGTAGCGCTTATACTTCCAGTTTGCGAAAGCTACCTTTGAAGTCGACTTGCCATCGCTGACTGTGCATATGCGTGTGCGACTGTGCGTCATAGGTGTGTGTGTGTGTGTGTGTGTGTGTGGACTCAACCTATCAACCTCAACCTTGTCTCCCACCCCCAATCATCATCAGTTATGTGTACCACGCGCGCGCGCGCACACACACACACACACACACACACACGCACGTTGCAGGTCCGACTGACAGAGAGCCTGTTCGGATGAAAACCGCTTCAGTGAGCTCAATTATAGTAACGCCGCATTTTTTTTCTCAGTAACGCTAACGGCGTTGCAACATTGGGAAAAGTAATTAATTAGATTACTCCGTTACTGAAAAATTAACGCCGTTAGTAACGCCGTTATACTTAAACGCCGTTACTCCCAACACTGCTTTTAACAATGTAGATTGTTTCAAAGCAGCTTTACAGTGTTAAACAGAAAAATAATGCAACATATTTTTATTAAGCTGTATTGTCATTCTGGAGAAAACGGTGATGCCATCAGCTCATTTCAATTATCATACAGTGACAGTGTGGGCTTTAGATCAGTAATTAGATCAGTAATTTAGTTTATATGGTTAATTTAGTTTAATAATTAGATTTATTTTGATATTTAGTTGAAAAATTTTGAACATTTTTGTGTCCCCAACTGAGCACGCCAAGCCAGAGGCGGGGGGGGGGGGGGCAGTTCTCCTCTGGCCAATTAACAAACAGCGTATTATTATTATTCTGGTAACTTTACAGGTCAGAGGTCATAATAGATCGGAATATTTGAAGGACCGGAGGCAACACGCTGGAGACAGGTTTATTGAGGATGATGTTGATTAAATAATTATTAAAGTGCAATATTCGAATGATCGGAGTCATCACGCTGGAGACGGGTTTATTGAGGATGCCGTGTCGATGAGGCAGTTTCAGGGGAGTCTAATCACGGTCTCTGCAGACACTTCAGGGTCATGCGTTGGTCTTGTCTGGGCGCAGGTCCAGCATCTGATCTGGATCCGGCTGACTGCAGTAAACCTCGGGATAAAACAGAGAGACTATCATTAGCGTAGATGCCATTCTTCTGATGATGTCACGAGTACATCAGGTGTTATGGGAAGTGTTCCCGGTTCTGGCTGACCTAGTTAATGCAGCCTAACAATCATTTCATTGAAAAAGTGTTTTATGTGTATGCCACAGTAAAGAGATGTGTGTTTAGTCTACATTTAAAAAGCTTGCGTTGACTTAGTGACATCGCAATTGTGTCTTAAGACAACTGTATTACGTTCGTTGTGAAAGCTTGTTAGTTACTCATTGTTTTTTTTCCTCATTTTAAGTCAGTTAATAATCATAATGTTTTAGCTGTCACGTGCTCACAGTCAGCCTGTTTAACGTTACCACACAATACCTGTTATGAGTACGTCTCTTCATTTTGACATGGTTTTATAATGTTGATTGAGACATATGACGTTTTTATAGTCAGGCATACCAGAGGCCATCATAATAATTGACTGTTAAAATACCACGTGTTAGATTGTGTCATGTATTGTGTACTGTACTCTATATGAAGTGCTTTCAAGGACACTGCTCAGGGCAGGCAGAAGTATGACAAAAGATGAATTAATTGGTCAAGTCCTAGACTTAGCCCTAATTTATGTCTATTTATTTATATAAAATGAACTTGTTGAAAAGAGCATCCAGTTGGTAGGTAGTGCTGCTGCATACATCACAATGTGTGCTTTAAATATTTAAAGGACAGGAAAAGTCATGTTATTGTAGAAATTACATGTTATTTCTATTCATATTTCTTGCATCTATCTCTATTTTTTTTTCTCGGTTCAGATGCGCTTTATTGACATGAATGTTTCAAGAACCTGTTCACCCAAATCTTTGAACAGTATGCAATAACAGTAATATGAACATTATTTGGTATGAAGATTGATATAATTTTGTATTGTATATAATGTAAATGCTCTGTGGTGACTAAGATCTTTAAAATTTGAAATTAAAAATAAGAGAGTTGAACAAGTTCAACTCAATGTTCCTTATTTCATTCACTTCTCTATCTTTCTCTCTCTTAGGAGTCAGTGAAGACGTCGTCCATGAAGTTCTTCCTGTGGTTCACATCATGAACACATTTGGTTTTGTGTGTGTTCAAATTCAACTGTTGCAATACATTATTTTATAAATTATACACAATCCTAAATCTACCCCCAGAGTCATCCTTGTGTATTCCCTCTGTACTTGAAAATGTGATTGACTGAAAAGGCTAAACCATTCCTTGTTTATTTTATTGATGAGTTATTAAATTATGCAACTTGGACCCAATAATTACTCAACATTCCTAGAAATCAGATTTAATTGCAATAAAGAAAGCAGTAATAACCTTTTTAAAACCTCCAAAAAAAAAGAAGTGTGTTAAAATATGGCCTTGGTGGCACTTGTTTTGGTTCTCCAAAACTAGGGTCCTGGGATTGCGGTTCTCCGATTCGGTAGGTGGCGCTGTCACAAAAAAAATAGGGTCCTAGAAATGCGGTCCTGAAAGTGCAGCCTCCGGTATATAATGTTGGGATGTACTGACAGATGATAATCCTCAGGTTTGTTACAATAAATGGGAACAGGCAGATATCCATATACACCATGTGTCATGATACACTGGGTCTCTGTGATGTGATGACAATACTAGTGTAATTTGTGAGATTTGTTATGTATGTGGTTCTATAATAAAACAGATACATCACAATTGGTTTCTGATACTATCCATACAGCTTAAAAGGCTGAGTCATTATCACTTTACATGCTAAAAACGTGAGACACCACAAGCGCATAATATAGAATTTTGCAGTTATAAGGGACAATAGAACATGCAGTAAAAGCAATTAACATTGTTCATATTGTGACAGCGTCCCAAGACACTAAATATTAACATGTAAATTGACATGCACATTTCCCCCAGCACAAATATTCTCTAAACACAATATGTGTCAAAATTGCAGCAAGGCTTTATTCAAACTCACAAATTATGCATGAACACAGAAGGACACAGTTAGTCTGCACTTTTCTAAATTTCTGATTTCACACATTTTTTCATGTATCCCAGAGCTCCTAGTTTTTCTCCTCCTGCTCTCTTCTTGATGTTTTCCAGTGTCTCTGCCTTTCCAGGCTCATTTATTTCCTTCAGCTTCTCAATCAGATCATCAATGTGCTGAAGTGTGAACAGTGAATCAGGGTTTAGTGAGATCATCTCCAGAGAGTCCACACAGTGAAAAGCTTCCATCAACAACTTTATTTTCTCTTTCTCTAATTCTTGCAGTTCTTCTTCCAGCTTCTTGACCTCAGACTCACCATCTCTAATCTTACCATAATGTTCATTCTTTAACTCTTCATTTGTCCTCTTCTCTGTCTTTGTCTTTGTTTCATATATTTTTGCTCCTTTGACATGTTTGCTGTAGTGGCATTTATTAGTGCACACTGTACAGTGATCATCTTTCATCACACTGCACCATGAGAGAGGGGTGAACCCCCAGAATCCTGGATAATGACAGTTCTCCTCACAGACGGGGCAGCACATCGCCACACTGGCTTTAGAGAGATCAATATCAACCTTCTCTTTGTAAGTCACTTCAACTTCATACTCAAAGTTCTTATTGTCTTCCACATCTTCCTTGTTCTTCTCCAGAACTTCTTGAGTTTGTTCCAGCTCATTCTGCTTTAGCGCCATCACGTGAACACTTGACTGTAGATTATTGATATTTGCCTCCAACTGCTTTCGTTTCTGCAACACATGTCGAGTCATTTTCAGGGATTTTGTTTTTATGTTTTGAAGAAATGTAAAAAATCTTGTAATTTCTTTAGAACTGAGATCCCATGATTGCTTCATCATTTCATTTCCTTCATCATCAGGTTCTGACTGACAGTTGTCAAACAGGAAATACACCGGCTGATTCTTGTCATTCACTGCACACTTGACTTTAGCCTCTTTAACAGCCGTCAGGGCATTTTTAGGGATTGCTCCACGTGAGTGTGTGAAGAGCAAGACAATGTTTTCAGCAATATCTCTCCCAAATAAAGACTGAACAGCATCAAATATGTATGTTTCTCTGTCAGAGAGTCGAGTCTGAGATGCTCTAATCACCAGACACACTGCATCTACTTCATTGATCCCTTCTGCAGATTCACATAAACTAAGCAAACTCACTGACAACTCTCCATTATTCTGAGTTCCACGAGTGTCATATCCTGGTGTGTCGATGATTGTTAGATTGATTGGACTCTCTTGTAGATAAAACCCATAAACAGTGATGCTGGAGGTCTGACTCTGAGCTGATGTTCGGTCACTCTGGTCATCTGTGATCTCAAACCAAACCTTGTCTTCTCTCTTTACATCCAACACGTAGTTGATCATAGTGTTGATTAGTTTTGTTTTTCCTGTTCCTGTTTCTCCCACCATCAGAACGGTTTTATGGGGTTTATTTACATCTCTTTCACCAAAATTAAGTTTTCTATATGGTTCAAATGGATCACAAGACTCTGTATATGGTTCAGATGGATCACGAGACTCTCTCCTCAGCTTCAGATGGTATCGGGTTGGAGTCCCCTCTTCAATTACACTACTTTGATTGATGATTGAATCAAATTTGTGTAATTCTGGTTCTATTTTTTGTCTGTGCAAAAAACAACATAACACAAAGACAGATATTTAGTCATGTAAAAAGTAGATAGTGCCACTTAATTTGTTTTACCTAATGATATAAGGCAAAAGTATGCATCACTTGTGCATCAATAACATCAATATCTTCGTAATAAATATTAAAATAAATGTATTTTAAAATAAGAGTAAAAAGGCATTTAATTTGGAATTTGATACATGTCTGTGTAACCCCTCCTGTTCGAGCCTGTTCGAGCTCCAAACGGGACTCGAACCCTGGTCTGCCGGCATGAGAGTCACACGCTCTTACAAGGACGCTAAAGGCTGCAACCCCTTGTGTCAGTCGCTAGAGCATCTCTTGAGATCAGAGGAGTGAGGTTTACTCACACAGCGACTACTAGCCGGCCTCCGTTACACTCACCCCCCTAAACCTCACTCCCATCCGGGTCACGGCACCAATGAAACCCCTCCTGTTTGAACCACCCCGCTCCAAACGGGACTCAAACCCGGGTCCGCCGGCATGAGAGTCGGACGCTCTAACAAGGAGGCTAAAGCCTGCAACTCCTAGCATCAGTTGCTAGAGCATCTCTTGATATCAGGGGAGTGAGGTTTACTCACACAGCGACTACTAGCCGGCCTCCGTTACATCTGGACATTGGTCATTTATAAGTATGATTACCATGTTAAATTCTTACAATTTAATGATCACATAAAAATGTTTTTGAAAATGTATTTTTTATGGGAAAAAAACTACTTCTGAATATGGTAAACACAGAAGATAACCGATATGATTAACATTCACCTGATAGGTTCAAAAGTGATGGTGTTTCAGAATTAAAGAACTTTGTGAATTATTGATTGCAGCTATATTTTAATCATGTGAATAGTAGTGAAATGTTTGCATGACAATTTTAGCAGATTTTTACTAAATATTAGAATCATAGTTAATTAGTAAAATGTTATTTTAAAGCACTATTAACAATAAAACATAAGCAACTCATAGTCCTACCTTATAGAATCTGCCATGACTCTGGATTCAAGGTTTGTAGTCTTCAAGCTATTTTTTGCTAAGTAAAGTATATACACATTGAATTAATTTTTCAAAACAGAAAGACATAGGCCTAAACAGTGAACTGCACACAGAATTGATATAGTAAAAATTCTGTTGGTACTTCCAGTCTATCCTTTTCCTGGTTCCCATTTCTGTATTGATCAGCAATATTACTACTGAGTCTCAGAGCCTACAGAACAACAACACAGATTGACTACAATATTACCTGTTTGTTCGAGTGCTTCTTTGTCTAACTCACTTCAGGTTCCTGCAGACAGGAAGAAACAGTTGAATTTATACACTGGCCAACACCCATATTTTGAAGGTCACATGATTTGCAAGAAACGGCTCAACAGGGCTGGGCTAATAGCAGCCTCAAACCTGTTGCACTGAGCAGGGGAAAAGTCTGGAATATAAGATATTAACTCGCTATTTTTTTATGTATAAGTAGGCCTACTTAATTTAGAGATTGAAGTCGTGAATGGTTCTGTAAAAATAAAGATTAATACTGTAAATATGCAAACATTTGTTTTTGAATTCATGTGATTACTGCATTTTAATAAATAATATCTTATTTATTGTACATGGAAAACCTATATTTTAAAAGTAAATTACTGTAGATGGACAGAGCAGATTTATAAAATAACTCATAAAAACCTTAAATTTAGATACCTAACTAGATATTAAATAATAATTTGACATAATTGATCTGTTTTTCCACAGTTTAATAAATGATTATTAACAGCAATATACTGTAATTTAATAAAATTTCACTGTAAAGTCTATTCTGTATTTTTACGTTTTTTGCATGTAATTTTGTGAAATGGTTACTTGCTGTAATTTAACGCCTGGAACCTACTGCCAGACTTTTACTGTTTTTTTTTATTTTTTACAGTGTGTTTAAGATTTAATTTATGCCTTAAAGTAATAAAGCATAATAAAAATAAATGTTCTCTCAAGTAAAAATCATTTAACCTCTTAACCTGCGCCCCTATTTTTAAGAATTTTTTTAAAACAACATACCCAAATTAAAATGTCTGCAGCTCTTAAACCCTATGGTCTATATTCATAAATCTGGTCTTATTTTAAACTAGACACTTGAAATGTTGCTACCCAAGAGTCAAAATAACTCGAAGTAATATGGGAACAGAGTAATATACATGTAAATATACATGTAAGTGACTCACATTTATTTTTAATTTTTTTCACTTAGGGAAAACAATATGATAATTTAATGTTAAGAGCCTGAAAATAACTTAAATATAAAACTGAATGTCTAATCATGTCATGATTCAAACATGAGGATGATTCTCTCAGTAATGTAGCTTCTGTAAGCTTTTATGTCAAGAAAAGTCTAGGCGTCCTTTCAAAAAGGCCATTTATTTCAGAACATTTGCAATTGTAAAGAGTAGTTTTTCATTCAAATAAATCTGCAATAAACTGTTTTAACTTTCAAATGATGCATAGTTTGTGATAGTTGATTGAATATATACAACAAAAAGTAGATAAAAGTACAGACACGCCCACTCACGTCAACCGCCCCGCCCACGAGCCGGTGCATAGATAAGAGGTTAAGTAAAGTGACTGTACACTTCTCGCTGAGAAGAGCACCAGGTGATGAAGAGATTCTACTTCAGCGCATAGGCCTGTCTGGTAGACGAGGCCCTAGCGGAAGTGATGGTAGCCGCCACCTGAGGTGGCAGGGTACTCAAACCTACCGCGTCCCGTCCAGGTCCCACACGTGTAGGTTCCAAAGATTGGGACGTGGGTGCCAAAGGGTGCCCCGTCTCTGAGTCAGGAGGTCCTTCCTCAGAGGGATCGACCAGGGAGGGGCTGTCGCAAGGAGTACTAGTTCCGAGAACCAGGTCCGGCCGGGCCAGTACGGGGCGACCAGAAGGACCTGCTTCCTGTCCTCCCTGAACTTGCACAGAACCTGTGCGAGAAGGCTCACTGGGGGAAACGCATACTTGCGTAGGCCCCGCGTCCAGCTGTGGGCTAGTGCATCCATGCCGAGGGTTCCCTCGGTCAGGGAGTAATACCAGCGGCAATGAGAAGAGTCGTGGGAGGCAAACAGATCTATCTGCGCGTCGCCAAACTGTTCCCAAATCAGCTGGACCGTCTGGGGATGGAGTCTCCATTCCCCGGCAGCGTCTGAACACGTGACAGCTCGTCGGCTGCACGGTTCAGTTCTCCCGGGATGTGAACGGCATGAAGCAACCTCAGATGCTTCTGACTCCATTAGGTCTCCATGAGGAGGTGGCGGGCGAGTTGCGACATCCGGCGGGAGTGTAGACCACCTTGCCGGTTGATGTACGCTACTGTCGCCGTGTTGTCTGAATGGACCAGTACATGCTTGTCCTTGAGCAGGGCTCAGAAGCGGTGCAGGGCAAGACGTACGGCCAGCAACTCGAGGCAATTGACATGCCATAGACGCTGAGGTCCTTTCCAGGAGCCCGCAGCAGCATGTCCATTGCACATGGCACCCCATCCCGTGGCAGAGGCATCTGTTGATACAACAACATGCCTGGAAACTCGTTCGAGGGGAACTCCTGCCCATAGAAAACTGAGGTTCGACCCGAGTCACTGGGACCCAGAGCGTGCCCTGTTGCCATGCCCACCTCGGGACTCGATCGCAAAGCCAGTGCCGAAGCGGTCTCATATGAAGCAAGCCATGCGGCGTGACCGCGGCTGCGGATGCCATATGCCCCAAGAGCCTCTGAAAGTATCTCAGTGGAACCGCACTCTTGCCCTCAAATTGGCGAAGACAAGTCAGCAGTGACTGCGTGCGCTTGCTCGTAAGCTGTGCGTACATGGCGACCGAGTCGATTTCCATACAGAGAAAAGAGATCCTCTGCATTGGGGAGAGTTTGCTCTTTTCCCAGTTGACCCCAAGGCCCAGACGGGCTAGGAGCTGGAGCACCAGGTCCCTGTGTTCGCAAACCTGCTCTCGTGAGTGACTCAGAATCAGCCAATCTTCGAGATAGTTCAGGATGCGAACCCCGTGTTGCCTGAGTGGCACAAGGGCTGCCTCGACGACTTTCGTGAAGACGCGAGGGGACAGGGCTAACCCGAATGGGAGAATGGGGTACTGATATGCCTGCCCCTTGAAGGCAAACCGTAGAAACGGTCTGTGTCGAGGAAGAATGGAGACCTGAAAGTACGCATCCTCCAGGTTGATCGCTGCAAACCAATCCAATGGACGAACGCATTCGAAAATACGTTTGGCTGTCAACATCATGAATGGAAGCCTGTGAAGGGTTTGGTTTTAGCTGGCCTCCGTTACATGTGCATGCTATATTTTTAATGAAAACTTTCTTTTAGTGCTGTCAATCAATTAAAAAAAATTAACTAGATTATTCACATATTTTTAAAACACATTTTTTATATATTTTATAATGTAATAATTTCACAGTAAATCACCAAATGAATGTAGAAAAAACAAAGACAGTATATTTTAAATATTTGTTCAATGGCATCTTTTTATGAATGAAGGCCAGTTTCACTGACACTGATACTGATGTCTCTATGAAATGGATCCCCCCATACCCCCCCCCCCCAAATTTAAACATGAATTATAGCCAATCAACAATACAGTGTAATTGAAGGCTTTTAAACTTTTATTAGGCTTCTAACTTCATTAATAGTTAGTGCTGCTGTGACTTTAAGTTCTGAAAACGGACATTTAGGCATAATTCTGTGTTATAGTTTGTTCAAAAGCGAAAGAGAACTGGATTCTGGCGCTGTCTGTGCTCATGATGCTTGTGCATCACCCACACCACTAATCAGTTGCGCAGTGTCTCGGGCTTTAATTACTATGTCTTCATTTAAAATGATAAAAGGTTTCAGAATGAATTCAGGTAGTATTAGAATTAAACCGTAATAATTTATTTTATATTGATGTAGTGGATTGTGTTCCTGAAGCTCAAGAAGTACGCTAGAGTGCAGTGCTTGCAAACCAGAGCATGGTTTCATTTTCTAGGAAATGCATGAATTTGATTATGTGTATGCTTCATTTAATGAATATCACCATATATTCTCTTGTACAACAGTCAATTGTGGCGATATATTCCCTATGCCAAGAGTGATTTGACGCTTTCTTGCAAATCATGTGACCTTCAAAAAATGGGTGTTGGCCAATGTATAAATTCAACTGTTTCTTCCTGTCTGCAAGCACCTGAAGTGAGCTAGACAAAGAAGCACTTGAACAATATTGTAAGTCACTCTGTGTTGCTCTTCTGTAGAATATGTATCTCAGTGTAGTAATGCTGTGATGATATTTAGTATTTCAAATTGTGAGTTATACTGTATATATTGTAGGTATTTGTTAATACATAGTGCTTGTAAATACAGCAAAGGATAAGATTTAATGTTCCCACTGGGAAAATACAATAACAATATAAATTCTGTTTACAGAAATGTGTTTAGTTTATGTCTTTGTGAACTGCTGATTGTTGTAAAAAATATATAACCCGTATTTACTTTCTTTAGCAATAATTTGCATGGGAACTTGAAGGACTTTCGATCCTGGAACAAGTCATGACAGATTCTAATGAAAAGTAAGAATATTACCGACTGTAATTTTATGTGTGCAGATTTTAAGGCAGATAAAAGCAAATCCAGTTATTCTCAATAACTGCTGCTTTCCAAGTCTTCTTTGTGTGAGCAACAGACTAAAATTTGGTCATCGTCCCTATTTACCATAATGTTAAAATAACATTATAAGAGCCTTAATGTCAAATGTGATTGACTTTGTCATGAATAATTTTGACATGCTAAAGTTTGGATTTATTGAAAGGGATTTGACTGGCAGAGAGGGATTTTCAGTGAATTTCAGCAAAGTTTTACTCTATTCCTCACACAAAGCATATACAGCATTTCATGTCTTCTGAAGCCACAAGTCATTTGGCGTTAACGACCTTTTTTTCCATGACGAAGACGAGACGATGACGAGACTGCACTAATGTCCAAAACCGCAGACTAAGACTAAATTAACATGCTTTAATGATGACGAAAAAGGACGAAACTAAAAAGTTTTGCATAAAATAAAAACTAAGATAAAATCTCTCTTCATTTTCGTCTACAATTGTCTCTACTTTTTCTTTATGAGATGAATATTCAGCTGTTCAAAATATTCCGAAAGAGTTCGCGCTGTTGCTCGAGTAGGCTACAGGTCTCTCTCATACTCCGCCTGTCATCTCGCGGCGGCGCGCATGGTCACGTGGTTCCAGGAGCGCTCAAAACTTCTAGCGCTGTGTCAGTATGTGAATGGCTTAAGCTGCGTAAGTTACACAACAGCTTCACTATACAGCGCTGCGTCCCAATTCGCATACTATCCGTACTAAATAGTATTCGAAAAAAGAATTAGTATGTCCCAAATCATAGTATGTTGAAAAGAGTATTCCAAAGATTCCCGGATGGTCTACTATTTCCGGTCATAATTCGAAGTGCAGATCGATGGCTGATATTGCCCACAACCCATTGCGAGATGGACGAGGATTCGATTAGAACTACAAACGCGGATAAAAAGTGTTAAAAAACTACAAACATGACGGTTACGCGAGTCTGACGGTTAAGCAGAGAGGATTAGATAAAGGGGTTTGAGTGAGCAATTGTCAGTATTTAACCTGACAAAAATATATTTATTCAATGTTAGACATTATATTTCACATGCAGCAGCATTGTGAACTTTTGTAGTGATACGTTTGGCCATTAACTTTGCAAACACGAGAGGAGTCTCTGCATTAAAGACCCACGAATGGCAGATCAACGTGCTACTTCATTTCTCTCCGATACGGTAGGAAATTAAATGTGGAGGATTTGAACTGTGACGATTGACAGGGCAGTTTAAATGGTGACGGGACGCACGTAACTTAACAACAGAGTCCGTTATAGATGACGAAGTAGTATGTCATACTCTTCTGCTGCACACTCAAAAGTATGTACTTTTTCTTCACAAAAAGAGTACATACTTTTAGGACGTAGTATAAGTAGGCGAATTGGGACGCAGCACAGGTGTTTGCTAGCCTGGGAAAACCCAGACAACTTCCGGCAAATTTAGATTTGCTCTGCAAGTAGTCTGGCAAAGAGCACATTCAAACCCATTTCTAAACCCCAGAAATCGAGGCACCAATCAGAAACGTTGGGGCGGGCTTTACACGATGACGACAGCGCAGCGCAGCGACGTTGAAGCAGATTTGCCGCCGTGGAGCATCACTTGTTTGAATCAGCTATCACGTCTGTTTTAAGCGATTTAAACTTTTCCTTTTCGTTAAAACCCGAGCAAAGAACAACACTTGAAGCCTTCATATCTAAAAAAGATGTTATCGCTGTCTTACCGACTGGATTCGGCAAAAGTCTGAGACCAGCTTGGCCCTTCGGTGGCTAAACGAATGGGTCTTAGCGAGAGCCCTCTGGTAGTGTTAATGTTTCACAAAATATAGATTTGAGTCCTTTTCAGGCGAGAATGTAGTTGTTTAAAGCTCAAATCTGTGGTTTATTTATAAAGAGAGCACCTTTTTGAAAATTATATCTGCCGTTTTCGGAGTTGTGAGCTCCAGTGGACCAGCGGCGTTCAATCGCTCATTAACCCCGCCGAGAGGCGCCTTTCCTCGGCCAGTCCTTCTGCCGTCTGCCGCTGGCTCTGATGTCTCTGTAGTGGTTAAACATCAGATATGATTCGTGTAGATCTAACGGATGATCTTTGCTCTCATTAATCTATAATTTGTTCCCTGACAGATCGTTTTGTCTGAGGGCAAAGTGAAGTTTCATAACTTTATATTTTTAAGCTATTAAACTTGACCGTTGTAGTCTCCTAGCGCTAACTTTGTTTGACTGAATTGCTTTATTTATTGTATAGCTTCTTATACCTTTTACTTATACTTTTATAATTGCTATTGATCACACATAAACTGACATTTACCAAAAAGAGACTGGGTTGTGTTTTATGTCATATTTAATTTATTACAGTGATAATCATAGCCTATATTATGCACACATTAATGTGTGTGTGTGTGTTTTTTTTTAAATTTTTTAAATGTAAACGAAAAGAGGCTGGGTTTTTTATATTTCGTTTTGTTATAAACATGCATTGAAGATAATATATATAATATGTTTCTTTTTTTTTTATTTATGAAAATTAAAAGAGGTAGAGTGGTGTTTTATCTTATATTTCGTTTTATTGTAGCCTAAAATATACAAATATATACTGAGTGATACTGTCAAGAACGCTGCTTGTCCATTAGCAGAGTAGGCGGACTATTAACTAAATGGCGGCGGGGATTCCCCCGAGGGGAAGTGCTTAGGGAAGTTTGCAAGTGCGTCTAAAACTGGAGTGGAACGCAGCATACGATGTTTCTCCGTCGCTCTGCATACGTCATCTCCTTCGTCGCTCTGATTGGTTTTAGGTCTATCCAATTGCACCGAGAGGTATTTGAGCAACGCCCGTTGGTGACGCCCCTTTGGAAATGATTTGTCTATGAAGCTTTGCCAGACCATAACTCAGTTACTACTGAGAATGGTCTGGTTTTAACCAGGCTAGGTGTTTGCAGAAATTTTTGTAAAAACCGTACAGCATAGTGTGCGTCAGCCACATTTACAGTGTCATTTTATTATGGAGAGTGGTAGAGATGCAACATTGTTAACATTAATATTAATGTTTTTCTTGTATTTAGCCCTCAGGTATTCCTTACTAATGAAGTCACACTTATACTCATTGATGGTCAAAAATGTGACCATACACCTTAACTATTTTAAAAATAAATAACCTATATTTTAATTCAATAATATTTATTGAATATTTTGAGGAGATCTTTTGGTACTAAATACTATTTGTGCAATACTTATGGTCCATTAATGACCACTTAAAATATTTTTCTTCTAATATTTGAATTATTTATATTACAATTAGTGTAGTAATTAAGGTTCAAATAGAGAATTCCAATGCAAAGAGGCAAATTAGAGCCATTTTGTGGCTGGAAAAATAAAACACTTCACTTGTAATGCCATTACCCACTGGGTGCCTGTATGGCTCTTTAATAAATATACATGAAGTCTAGTTGCTCAAAAAAGTATTGCAGATCATAACTGCTTACTTATTTGTGAAATTTTGAAATGTTAATAATAGTGAATAGTAAAGAATGCAAGCAAATATAATATAACCCCAAAAAAGTGTAAAAAACGTATTTTTCCTTATATGTACATTAGGCTATATACATATGAATTCATACTGAATCAAGATCGAAATCAATATTTGTGCCCATCGTCTCATGAGCTGATGCTGATTTTAGGCACACTGTAAATCAACCAGTTAGCTATGGTGTTGTGGCACATACATTATGCAGGTTTTATGTACTTTATGTAACTTATTTTGCCACAGAATATATTGAGTTTTCCTTTGACTAAAGCTAGACTAAAATGACTAGACTTTTAGTCGACTAAAACTTGACTAAGATACCTTGAGTTGTCTTTTGACTAAAACTAGACTAAAATGATGAGACTTAGGCTTATGAAGTGGTCAAAATCATTTCTGACCCACTTCAGGTCTTCCAACTTGACGTGTCCTGATCTTACTCATGCTGTTCACTTTTCATAATCATTAAATAAAAAACCCCCCATAATATTCAAACATAAATATGAAACTAAATACCTCTTTGTAATGGCTTACACAAGTATCCTGCAGTACAGAGCAATTTCATGTCCGATCGGGATTTGAGCAGGTGAGCGCGATCGGTTCATGAGAAGATTTTGCCGTCAATGCAGAAATAAGCCATACTTTTTTAATTTGGAACTCTTTGGTATACATATACATTACAGGTACTAGTACTGTTAGTAGGCCTATAAACCCGAACTCACCGATATAAAAACTGTTGTATTTTGTACATTTCTTTGTAGCAAACCATATATACATAAACACTCTATTCAAAAAGCGTCCCAAGATTGTATTTAGTCTATATCAACTGGATTAAATGTTTGTTTTTTAGAAATCTGGAGTATTGCACCTCTTTTTAATGGAAGCCTAGCATAGAAACGCACATGATACCAGTCACAGCATATCCATGACAAACAAAATATGTAATGCAATTTTATTTCAAACGAATGAGGAAAATAAAGTGGGTTGAATTCAAGCAGCTCTAAACGATTTTTAGAATAGCAGTTACAGAATAATCTGCCATCCTTCTGAAGGCACTCCGTCTGGGCTTGAGCTGTTGAATGCTCTGTTGATAATTTAAACATGTTAATTACACAAATAAGAAGTTTATTAAGTGAAGCAAAGATTTTGCTGAAAGATCCACAACATAAAAGAGTGCACGGTTTATCCGTCGATCAGATGCGCGTGAAAGTTGTTCATTGCTATAGCAACAGTAGACTCCGGGTGCAGTGCAGAGTTTCAGAATGAAACAATCATGAGAAAAATAAGTCGTGATCACGAGAAAACAAGATAGAAAAAAATATATTATCCATGGCCGTTTAGGGCTTCCGTACGATTCCGATTCTTACTTTCGTTTTCTGTTCTTTTCGATTCTCAATTCCTATTCTTTGAGGGCTGCAGTCAAAACATGCCACAGGCTCATTTCACAGAGGCATTTTCCGCCGCTTTGCTGCAAAGGTGAATCTCCACCGGTTTAGCAATAGCATTAGCAGCAGTCATATTAGGACTGCTACTAGCACGGGCAATTTTCATTCATCTACGAGGGGGAAAAAATAATTTCAGTAACGTTGTTGTTCACCAAAATTAGCAATTTGGTCAAGGGCTTTGTTATTACACTACAATCGCTTACCTGATTGTGACGAGGTAAAGTTAATAACGTTGGTTAGCGCAGGGTTGCCCGAGGAGGACGAGACAGTGGACCTGCGCATCACGTCAAACATGCTACACTCGTTAATTTGTACACCGTGCAGGTGTAGGTTTTTAGTCATATTTGTAGTGCTTCCTCCCGTGCAAGAAATAAGATTGTCACATGTGTTGCACTGTGCCGACCCAGGCTTTTTTAAAAAGTGAAATAAAGCCACATTTTTGAGCGCCGCTTACCATGCTCCATGGTTGCAACAGAACAAGCGAGCACTTCCGGAAATCAGGTGGCCACTTTGGAAACCAAAACTTGCGCATTTGGAACCCATGATCAGAATCGAAAACAAATTTTCTAAACAATTCCAGTGGCATTGTTATTTTTTAAACGGTTCCAAGTTGGAATCGTTCTCTATGCCCAACCCTAATTATGACTAAGAACCACTTTTAGTGCCATATAGCACCATTTTTTTAGAGTGTACTCTTGGTTGACTAAACTTGCTTGTTTTGGAACCGATATAGGCCTCGAGTAAACAAGTTTTGGGTTAATCAACTGAGAGTTCAGGGTATATGTGACAAATAAATTAACCATGCTTTCTGGAATAGGCCTACACCACAGGCACAGGGCCACAGTAAAACTTACATCCACACTCTAAAAAGGCACAATGTACTGTATTAATTCAACAGAATTTTCCGTATTTATTTTTTACCTGTATTTAGAATTTTGACCTTCATTGCGTTCTATGTTAGGGTTAACAGAAATGTCTATAGAATTACTGGACAATGTCCAGGTAATGAGCTGCCATTACTTTTCCCGTCATTTTACAGGTTTATTTTTTACAGTGCAGTTTATTAGCAAGCGCATGAGCGTGTCCTGACACAGGACTTTTTTCTCTTCTTTCATAATGCCTTTTAAGGTAAAGATATTGTTGAAGATATTGATGTTATTTATGAAGAGATTCTTAATTTTGCCTCACTAGTAGAAACAATTAACTAGTACAATACTATTTATTTGTATTTTTTAAAAGTTTTTTTTAAATGTAATGTCTTTTTTGTGTTATATTTTTCTTCTTTATATTACAGACAAAAAATGGCCAGTTTAGAACCAGAATTACACAAATTTGGTGCAATCATCAATCAAAGTAGTGTAATTGAAGAGGGGACTCCAACCCGATACCATCTGAAGCTGAGGAGAGAGTCTTGTGATCAATCTGAACCATATAAAAAAATCACCTTCGGTGAGAGAGACACAAACAAACCCCATAAAACCATTCTGATGGCGGGAGAAACAGGATCAGGAAAAACAAAACTAATCAACACGATGATCAACTACATGTTAGGAGTAAAGAGAGAAGACAAGGTTTGGTTTGAGATCACAGATGATCAGAGTAATCGATCTTCTGTTCAGAGTCAGACCTCCATCATCACTGTTTATGGGTTTTATCTGCAAGAGAGTCCAATCCATCTAACAATCATTGACACACCAGGATATGGAGACACTCGTGGAATTGAGAAAGATAAAGAGATTGCCATGAATTTGCTTGGTTTAAGCAAATGTGATGATTGTTTCCATAAACTAGATGCAGTGTGTCTGGTGATTAATGCCAACCAAAACCGACTCTCTGACAGACAAATATACATATTTGATGCTGTTCAGTCTTTATTTGGGAGAGATATTGCTAAAAACATTGTGTTGCTCCTCACATACTCGCGTGGAGCAATCCCTAAAGATGCCCTGACGGCTGTTGAAGAGGCTGAGATCAAGTGTGCAGTGAATGAGCAGAATCAGCCGGTGTATTTCCTGTTTGACAACTGCCAAGGAGAAACATTTCATCCAGAATACCAGATGGTCCAAAAGCAATCATGGAATCTCAGTTCTAGAGGAATTACAGGATTTTTTACATTTCTTCAAAACACAAAAACAAAAACCCTGAAGATGACCCAAGACGTTTTACAGAAAAGGAAGCAATTGGAGGCAAATATTGACAATATAAAATCACATTTTCAAAAGCTGGAACTAAAGCAAAATCAGCTGAAACAAAACCAAGAGGCTCTGGAGCAAAACAAGGAATATGTCAATAACAAGAAGAACTTTGAGTCTGAAGTTGAAGTGAAATACAAAGAGAAGGTTTATATTGATCCTGCTGTAGCCAGTGTGGCGATGTGCTGCACCGTCTGTGAGGAGAACTGTCATTATCCAGGATGCTGGTGGATCAGCGGTCTCTCATGGTGCAGTGCGATGAAAGATAATCACTGTACAGTGTGCACTAATAAATGCCACTACAGCAAACATGTCAAAGAAGCAAAAATATATGAAACAAAGACAAAGAAAGAGAAGAGGACAAATGAAGAGTTAAAGAATGAACATTATGGTAAGATTAGAGATGGTGAATCTGTGGTCCAGAAGCTGGAAAAAGAACTGCAAGAATTACATATGGAGAAAATAAAGTTGTTAATGGAAGCTTTTCACTGTGTGGACTCTCTGGAGATGATCGCACTCAACACTGATTCACTGATCACACTTCAGCACATTGATGATCTGATTGAGAAACTGAAGGAAATAAATGAACCTGGAAAGGCAGAAACTCTGGAAAACATCAAGAAGAGAGCAGGAGGAGAAAAACTAGGAGCTCTGGGATACATGAAAAAATGTTACAAAAAATCCATCAGCTAGTTAAAGAAAATCAGAAAGATGAACTCTGAATTATGATATAATGTGATATAATGCTATATTATCATTGTATTTATCAAAGCTGTTCATACAGAATTTGTAAGTTTGACTGAATTCTTGGTAACACTGTCATTTATCCAAATGTTTGTGTTGTCTAGAGAATATTTGTGTAGAAACACATTTACATATCAATACCGTATATTAATATTTAGTTATCTGTAATGAATGGGGAAACATTTGCCTATTGAATAGTGAAGGTCTTCTTTGGATGCTGTCACACAAAATGTGATCAGTGTGCTGCTCTCCAGTATGTGTATTTTAGTTGTTTTTAGGTTCCTGCCTCATCGTTGTTAATTGTTTTTACTGCATCTTGCTGTATTTGCTGTGCTCATCATTTATAGTTATCAGTCATGCGTGAATACCAGATGGTCCAAGATGCGGTTTGTTTTTGTCTGCTTCTTGCTGATTAGTGAATTTTGCATCAATGAGAAGTTATGATTTGAGGTTATTGTACACATTATGCACCAATGTGAAAAATTACAATTGACATTATAAAACAAATATATACTAAAACATTGTCTCTTGTTTAAAATTTCTCAAACTTTTTGGGGCCCATGAACTGCTCATGATTAGCCTATAACAGCGATTAAAGTTAGTGTGTTTGAGAGTAATGAACACATTATAAAGGTTTCATTGCGTATCCCCATACATGCAATTGTATAATTTAGCCTCTTATTTTCTGGAAAATAAGTTGCACCTAAATATGCACTGGTGTGTCAGTCGCATTTATTATTACATTCAAAAATAATGTAAAATACTGGTAAAAATGTCTCGGTTATGTATGTAAACATCGTTCTGCGAAGGAGGGAATGGAGATGTATACTTAGGACGTCAACAACGAATTGGGATAACTTCTGGGAGCCCTATCAGCTTCGAGTGTATACAGAACAGGCCAATGGCCTGATTTGCATCTCGCGCTCCACCCTCCCTGCAGTGCGGGTATAAACACAGAAGCGGATGCAGCGCACATTTGTTTTTCACTGAGGAGCCGAACTAGTGACTGGGTCATGCAGTGATGGTACAGCAACCGTTAGGGATGGCTGACGTGAAACTGACGTTTCAACGCTTTGTCGAGATCCCGAAGTGCAGATGTTTCGAAACACCCATGTCACGTGACTATGGATAAATTAAGCTTTGAAGTATTTCAAAAGGTGGCGCCTGCCGAAACTGCGTTTGATTGAAAGGGGCGGGAACAAACCACACAGTCACACATCTGAATGAAGCTAATTCTCCACAGTTTAAAAGTAAAGTTAATCCGTCTTCAACTCGTGGGTTTTTGTGAGAGGAGAGAGGTTTTGTGATAGCAGTCATTCTTCCTCATTTGAGATGAACGAATCGTCAAAGTGTTGATTATAGCATTATTTTTTAGATCTTTTCCCATCACATGAAAGGCTGCAGTGATGAGTATTGAGTACACAGACAGTCTGTTGATCGTGTGGATGCAGTGATCTCGTCATTGCAACACGTTTTCTCTCACAAAATGCTTTCACCACAACTAACAGCAAACACGACATCGACAGGAATACAGGAAAACTCTTTTAATATCCGTTGGAAGAGGAAGATATTGAGTGGATTTTGTTGTCATTTTAATCATGTGACGACTGATGCGTTTATTACATCCTGTATTATTATATATATATATACATACATACATACATACATACATTAGCAATGTAATATTGTTAAACATTGAAATAATTTCTATGTATGTTGATTTACTGGTATGTGGATATACTTACCTAATGTGATGTTGTTACTAGCTTGTTACAAAATGTGTGAACTGACCGTGATTTGATTTCCCCCCCTTTCAATTATTTTCATTGTATTTATGTAATTTATTTTGAATTGTTTATTTATTTTATTTTATTGAAAGTGTTAAAAAAAAAGGCCTGCAGTTAAAAGATATATAAAAATTCTTCATACTTAAGTTGTGGTCTCCTGTCATCCCTCAGCAATCACCCTCTACCTCTGTAGTCGGACACTGATCTTCTGATTTCTTAATTAGTCCTTACAAGTGACAAACTAATTTGTTTGAAATACAACCCGTTACAAAAGCCTGAGTGAACTTGAATGATTAGCTACACATCAGAAATCACTGATCACAGATCAGGCATTAATGAGCACTGTTACTCATTGTTTGTGGCGGTGCTATCGAATCCATATGGTAAAAGTCTGTTTGTAAAGCCTGTGCTGACATCGCGATTGATAAACAGAATCCATTTTCTCCAAATTCTCTGGGCGGGCAAAGCAGAGGAAGGGGAGGTAACCATAAAGGTAACCGTTCCCTGTATGATGGCATATAGGGAAGATTCCAGATCGGGCTCGTCTGAGCTCTCATTTTCTCAAAGGCAGAGCAGGACACCCAGAACTCGGTTTACACTTATCAAAATTTCTAGCCCCTTGGGGACCATATACAGGCTAGGGGAACTCATATTAATGTAAAAAAAACTCAAAAAATGAAAATTTCATGCCATGGGACCTTTAATCTTCATTTTTCATAACCAAAAAAACCTATAGTTATTCACAATGAGTAGGCTACAGGTAAAAAAACAAGATCATGTAGTTGTCAGACAGATGTTAAAAACTTTCTTTTTTTTACAACATGGATCGTCAAGATTATTTCAGATCAACACATGCAAGTGACCACTAGGTGTCCCCGTAGAGACGGGTGTCAGATTGATTCGAAGCTTCGAAACAGTATGGCACATTTGCTTCATCTGTTGCAGTGCTTCACGAAGCCTCGGTCTGCCCATCACTAGCAACCGTGGCGACGGGACGTACGTACGTACATACGTAACCAAGAAGTTCCCTTTCAGTTGGTCTCGTTCAACATATGCCTGACTTCATGGACGAATTGGGATCCCTATGGAAAATAGCTGTTGCCACTTCCAGCGCCCTGCGTAAGCCCCTCAGACACCCACCTGTTGGGGCAGGAACTTATGCAAGGAGAGTCACTGCTGCCGTTCCGCAAGACCCACTCAGCAGAGTTTTGGATAACGTTGGGATAGTGTGCCCCAAGGGGATGCTGCAGAGTCCACATCCTACCCGTAGGCAGGTATCATGTGGAAGATATAGACTGGCCACCCGGGGAGTACAACATACGACATGTCTCTGGGGTGGCCCCGGCCGACCCAGACGGGAGACTACACCAGACAGAGACAGACTCTGCCAAGGGAAAGACACAGGCTCGCCGTGTGTCAGAACTTACTGGAGCAATAAAGCACACTTATTCGGTCCATGAGGAGGGGAATAGTGTAGCAAGTCCACGTATATACGCAGAGCATGGAAGTAACAGAGAAAAGTCAGGGCTGGGTCTGCCTCCTCCAAGGGCAGCGCTTGGAAGTTCATCACCTGGTCCCAGAAGGGAGTGGAGGGAACCTTGGGTACATATGCTGAACTCTAGGCATAAATTGTCGACCAAAAATGCCTGCAGGTCCTCTACCCTGAAACTCTACCGGAAGCTAATGCAGTCAGGAGCACTGTCTTCCAAGACAAGATTTTCAACTCTGCTGCCTGCAATAGTTCAAAGGGCGCTCTCTACAGTCTAAATCCCAAGAGGGTCTAGAGTGAGAGGGAGGCGGATTTAGTGAGGCCATCTTGCAGGAAAGCACAGAACTGATCGAACATCTTCTAGGGTCTTCTCGTCGAGAAGAGCACCACTCAACGAACAGGTTCCACTTAAAGCATAGAGGCATCTCGTAGAGGGGGCTCTAGCAGCAGTGATGGTGTCTACCACTGCCTGTGGCAGATTACCTAGAACCTCCGTGTCCCGTTCAGGGACCAGACATGGATTTTCCAGAGGTCTGGATGCGGGGGCTATACTAGAGTCAGAAGGTCCTTCCTCAGAAGAATGGGCCAAGGAGGTGCTGTCACGAGAAACACTAGTTCCAGGAACAAGGTCCAATACGGCGCAACTAAACAGACATGCTCCTCATCCTCTCTGACTTTAAACAGAGTCTGTGCTAGAAGGCTTACTGGGGAAACGCATACTTGACATGACATGCGACGGGAGCGTAGACCACCCTGTTTGGCCGTTGTAACCAGAACGTGCTTGCCTCGTAGCAGCCCTTTGAGGCGGTCCAGCACAAGACATACTGCTAACAACTCAACACAGTTGATGTGCCATTGCAGTTGAGGCCCTCTCCAAAGACTCAAAACTGCATGCCCGTTGTACGTGGCCCCCCAGCCGGTGGTAGAGACATCCATGGAGACCACAGCATGCCTGGACACTTGTTCTTGACCGAGTCCAACTCCATACCGAGAAAAGAGATCCTCTGCACAGGGGAGAGTTTGCTCTTTTCGCAGTTGACCCGAAGTCCCAATTGGCTGAGGGGACTGAGCACCATGTCCCTGTGTTCGCAGAACTGCTCTCTCGACTGGGCCAGAATAAGCCAGTCGTTGAGGTAGTTGACAATGCGAACACCCTGCTCTCTCATTGGAGCAATGGCCGCCGTTGTGACCTTAGTAAAGAAACGCACCGTGTCTTGAGCCATGAGAGAGCAATGAGAGAGATAGGGACAGCCCGAAGGGTAGGACTCTGGACTGATATGTCCACTCTTCAAACACAAAGTGTATGAATTTCTGTGTTGAGGGAGAATCAAGACATGAAAGTACGGGTCCTTCAGGTCCATTAAGGGATTGATGCTACTGCTCCAGGCATAACAGCTGGACTGCCAGTAAGTCCATCTTTCTGTTTGGTCCATTCTTCTATCACAGGTTGGTTGTGTAAAATGCACCAAAATGAAGCAGAATAAAAATAATAGTCTTTAATAACAAATCTCAGGAGACTAAAGCCACTACAGGAGTTTTAAAATCCTAACCGATTATGAAATCTAATTGCACCATGCACATAAGGAGAATCTTCACATATTTTTTCTCTCAAATATTGTTGTGCATAACACACTACAAGATATTATTAAGATTATCATGCCAGATTTAGCACCTCACGTGATCTCATGGGCAAGCGGATATAAACGCGTGTAGCAGATCGTCATTGATGTCTCAACAGGTAATGTTTACATTTGTTCACAGCTTTCTACACTCATACAATTGGTATGTTAAAAACCAAGGCAATTTCTCCTCAGCTCTTTTCTTTGTCCATATTTTTGAAGACATGTTAATACAGAAGCTGTGTTTTTGTAACACTTCACAAGCCATTAAAAGTGCTCTCATTTACTTCTCTCATTGACTATTGTGAAAGAACTAACGCAATCATCCCGATTTAAAATCCTAAATATCAAAAATGTTTGATTAAATTGGGGCGGCCCCGATTTGTGTGAGAGCAGATCGAGAGGTTAAAGATTTGGGGCCAGATTTAATAACAGCTTGTGCCAGCGCAAACCTTCCTTTGGGTTAAAAAACTACTGTCAGGATTTACTAAAGACACGCAGTGAAAAATTAGTGATGAAAATGCATGGTCACAGTTATTTTTGTGGCTGCGCTTATTGCATATGCATTTGTAGGGGTTTCCCTTTCAGAGGCAGTATTTATGGGAGAGTATTTAAATGAATCATGCAAGGTGATTGCCCTTTTCAATTTACTGGTGTTTGCGCCATTATTTACCGTCCAAAAAAAGCGTGTCTCAAACCAGATGCTAACTAGTAGATTGCGTTGCTCATTATGGAAATGATCCGGCTGCGTCTGTGCTCTTTAATTTGCATGTCATCAGTAGATCACACGCAGAACTTTCCACTGTGCATCCATCTGTGCTTTTTTGGAATTGCGCTCTCACGCTAATTTGCCCTGTTTAGTGTTAAGTATCACCCAACGGCCCAATGACAGAATCCAATGTCGTGGGCGAAGGTATAATGTGTGTATGCCCTTTCTGTGAAGTTCACTTAATTTGTTTGAATTTAGTTTCAATTAGCTCCATGCTTAATCTGACTCCAATTTCACATTCAATTTAGATTGTGTTTCTAATTAGGAGTTAATCATAGGTTATGTATTAATGGGGTCATGAATTGAGAAAGCAACTTTTCCTTGAGCTTTTGATGTACAAAAGGTCATCGTAATATAAGAATATCCTGTAAGTTTCAGAGCTGAAAAACGTCTTATTAATCAGTGTCAGAAAACAGGCAAAGGGTCAACTATACTAACTAAGTTCTTCTGATACAAACAGTGTTCAATTTAAACAAACAAGCAATACTCACAGTCTCTAATATTCTTAACACAGTCAAACTCTCCTTACACATAAACAAACGGCACTTTACAGGTCACAAAACTCTCTCTCAAAACACAAGATCTCTGGGTAGAGGAAGTGATGACATGCTTTTTAAAGTACTGTGGACCAATCAGGACATAGCATCAGTCAGCCTGCATGAACCAATCAGATGAACTTGTCCCAAATGGCACACTTCATATGCACTTTCGGTCTTGTGGACATCTTTTTTGAAGCTGTCAGTGTCTGTTTTACGTTACAATGCTATGGAGTAAACCGTGTTTTCAAAAAAGTAATGAACGCTTTTTTAAACGCCAATGCCGACGTCTTTTTCTGCAGGTCAGTGCATCTTTTCAAGTTGAAAAAAGTGAAAGTTTTCTGATAAAAACACCCTATGTCAGGCGCCTTTTTGACAGCTGACCAATGACAAGTGAGTAGCAAGACCTGAAACTGGAGAAGGTGCCGGTTATCTCTTCTACAATAAAACAAAATCCTGCCTCTTTTCGTTTACATTTCAAACAATATTAAACACATTAATATGTGGTTCAGACAAGTGTGCATATTTGATTATCACTGTAATAAAATTAAATATGACATAAAACACAACCCAGTCTCTTTTTGTTAAATGTCAGTTTATGTGTGATCAATAATAGCCATTATAAAAGTATAAGTAAAAGGAATAAGAAGCTATACAAGAAATAAAGCAAACAATTCAGTCAAACATTCAAAGTCAGTGCTAGTAGGCTACAATGGTAACGTAAAGTTAAATAGCCTAAATATATATGTAACCAGGGCAAAAATAGCCTGTAGTCATGCCAGCCCGCCGCTAGATGGCACCCTTGTGCATATGTGTAGTGCAGTAACAAAGAGAGTAAGAGAAGTTGCGTTGGCAGAAAAATACCAGGAAAAATACAGAGGTTCACAGCACGCGTGAGCTGAACTGCGTTAGAAAATAACACCAATCTTTGTGAAAGAATAGAGGAAACCCTCATTTTGGTGTTGTACTGTAGCAGTAGTTGTTCACATGGATTCCGTGTTTCTCCCGAGTGCCAGAGATTTCTGTGTGGAACGATTGTACAGGCCATAGTGACGGAGATTGAGCGTGAGTGTTTGTTCAATGTAATCGTTACATGGTATTTGAACTTTATTTTACGACAGCTCGTGTTATTATTGAGGTCAAAGTAAACAATACTTCTGTTTCTGTGATAAAATAATATCAGAGGGGAGAACGAGGAGAGTGAGTGTCCACGTGAGCTGTCAAGCGCGTGAGCTTTCGAGTGCGGTGCAGCGCTTCACAGAGTGAGTGTCATTTGTTTCATTTTTTTTCTTATTGTAAATGCTTATATTCACTCGAATAAGGTATTTTGTTAGCTGTGTACTGTTTGTAATGTCAGCAGTCATACAAGTTTATTGATAATATGTTGTAAGAGATGAAGATGAGTATAGTAATGTTAATTGAAGTGTGTAAAATGTTGACTTCTGTCTTACAAGTGTGAGTGGCTTTTGAGAGTGTGTTTTTTGTCATGTTTCTGTTTTGTTCTTTATCACAGAAAAGCATAAAAAGCCACTACCGTTGTTTATTTGAGGGTATAAGTGCCTACATAAATAGTTTGGTGTACTTTGTTTTATTTTTGAGAACGTTACAATTATTTTCATAAAGTTGAAAAGGGAAAATTGATACAAATTGAGTATTGTGAAAGAAAACTTACTGAAGGGGAGATACAAAAGTGTGATTATTATTTTTTATTTTGGTTTGTTTCTTTGTACATTTGTGGAACATTGTGATTCACACCGTGCGTGGTGAACTGTGTTTGGAAGTGTTCCCTTTTGTTATTTTCCTATTGTCGCTGTATACATTTGATTTATACAACTGCCCACAAACGGGAAATCTAGACATTAACGCCGCTTCTTTCTCATACGCGGTCAGAAATAAAGAATCCTCTTTTTTTAGATGTTTGGTTGTGTTTGAGTTTTGTATAGAGAACACATTCGCACGGCCACATCTTTTTGGTACCAGGAGTGGGGTAATTCTTCTGCCGGTTTCCTTTTGTGGGGAGTTTTTTTTCTTTCCTCGAGTCGAATACAACAATAGTCTAAGTGGGCATATAAACAACGGTAGTGGTGAAGGAGGATTGCGTGCCAGAGTCAGCAGAGAGAGCTGTGCACAGAGCCTGGGAGGACTAAGGAGCCAGAGTGCCAGGACCTGCTGGAACGAGGAGGCTGCCTTGGACTGTCTTTGTGGATGAACTTTGTAGAGACTGAGACTCTTGATAACTGAGATATAGAAATATGGAGGAAGACGCTCCTGAGGAGGTGAGCCCCCAGGAGGTCGACAGTCAAGGGGCTGGCGCTGCCTTCAGGGCTGACGACGATGATAGAGGTAACCCTTTCCTACAGCTCCGGTCACAAATTCAGGAGCTTGGGAGGAGACACGACCAGGTGATGTCGACACTTGCTAGTCTGAGCACTGTAAATACTAGGTCGTATGTCTATATTCCCAGAGAAAGACAAATTGTTCCCTTCTGTGGTGACTCTAGTAAAGACTGTCAGACCGTTGACGAGTTTATTGAGGAACTCGAACGAGTTATTCGGGTAAGGGGATTGAGTGAGGAGGATCAAGTAGACTTTATTTTGTCACACTTAAGGGGATCAGCACTTGATGAGGTTAAATTGTGTGTGGGGAGGGAGGATGCAACGCCTCAGGACCTGTTTGATTGCTTGAGGGCCGCTTTCCGAGAGAAGCGAACGACCCCTCAACTGTTACATGCCTTCTATGCACGAAAGCAGCTAGAAGGGGAGGATCTACGAGAGTATTCGCATGCCTTGTCGACGATGTTAAATGCGGCGCTCCAACAGTCTTCTAATGCAGTGCCCGATGTGCAGCTAGCGCTAAGGGATCAGTTTGTAGAGGGGGTAAGGGACACTGTACTTCGACGAGAACTGCGCAAAATGATGCGGGACCGGCCCCGTGTGACTCTATTTGAAGTCAGAGAAGAGGCTCTGTTGTGGTGTGTGGAAGAGCGTCCTCGTGGGGCGAGCGTTGCTAGAAATCGTTACCTGATGGGCCTGGGTGTGGAGGAGGGTGCCAGATCCACAGGTGTGTCCGCATCTTCTTCAAAAGAACTGAATGCTGTCTTGCAGGACGTAGTGAAAGTAGTGGCACAACAAGGAAAAGCAATCGGCGAGCTAACTGATGCGGTCCGTAACCTTACGACTCAAAGAGCCAGTTTGGGCTTGGAAAGGCCCCAAAGACCTAAATTTAAGCCCCGATATACCCAAGATGGTCAGCCAATTTGCTTGAGGTGTGACGGTGTGGGGCATATAGCCCGCCATTGCACTACACCGCGCAAACAGGAAGGGCAGATAGCGGCCCCTGCAGAAGCCCTAGTGCCGGGAAACGTGGTCCCTCCATTGCGCAGAGCCGAGCAATGAGAGGGGCTTCTCATGGCTCAAACAGCAGTCTTCTGACTAAAGAGCGGTTCTTAGAACGTGCCGTGGGCAAATGCCCTGAGGTTGAAATCAGCATAGGGGGAATAGCTGTTAAGTGTCTTTTAGATACGGGCAGCAATGTGAGCACGTTGGCAGAAAGCTTTTTCAGAGAGCGCTTACATGGGGAAGATAGGGATATGCACAGCACTATGAAGTGGTTGCGGATTACAGCCGCTAACAAACTGCCCCTCCCGTATTTGGGATATGTGGAGTTGGATATTCAGGTGTTGGGGGTAACAATACCCGGCTGTGGATTCTTGATAGTCCGAGACCAGAAGGATGGAGAAGTTGATCATTCACCTCCAGGAATTCTCGGCATGAATATTGCTCAAAGCTGCAAACAGCTAATCTTGGCTGAGTTTGATAATGGCCTGGCGGGAACGCTAGACTCAGATTGGCGAGATGCTTTCAGTAAGGTACATGAAGAGGCACTAATTGGGGCAAGCTCTACTGTTCGACTAGCTGGAAGATTCAAAATGTGCGTACCTGCAGCCTCTGTTGCCATGGTTCAAGTTCGAGTACATAAAGAGCTACCCAAGACTAATGGTGTGGTCATACTTGAACCGGGGGCAATTCCTCTGCCAGGGGGTTTGGTCATCGTGCCTACGGTGGTGTCAGCTGATAAACGGGTGTTTCCAGTACAAGTTTTAAATTGGGCAGCAGAAGATGTGTGGCTACTGCCGAAAGCGAGGCTTGGAGTACTGTTCCAAGGTCACCAAGTGGAGAGTGGTTCCTGCGATGTAGCATTCCGACGGATTTCCCGAGATCATGAGGAAGTCACTGTCAGTGTGAGGTCAATGACGGAGACCCATGGTGACTTGCAGTGTCCCTCAGACAGGGTACAGATGGGGGGAACTCCAGATCAACAAGCAGGGTTGCGAGCGTTATTGAGGCAGTATGCGGATGTGTTCGCAATGTGTGATGAGGATCTTGGGTATACTGATCGGGTGAAACACGAGATTCCTGTGTCCGATGACATGCCTATTACCCAAGCATACAGACGGATACCTCCAAATCAGTTCGAGGAGGTGAGGGAGCATATTTCTGGACTACTCAAGAAGGGAGTTATCAAGGAGAGTGCAAGTCCATATGCCTCTCCGGTGGTCTTAGTCAGAAAGGCTGATGGGAGTTTGCGGCTATGCGTAGACTATCGGAAATTGAACTCGAAGACGCAACGGGACGCATTTCCCCTGCCGCGGATAGATGAGAGCCTAGATGCGCTGGGTAAGGCCCAGGTGTTTTCAACCATAGACCTGGCAAGTGGCTATCACCAAGTAGCTGTCCACGAGAAGGATCGACATAAGACCGCCTTCGTCACGCCATTTGGCCTGTATGAGTATCAACGGATGCCGTTTGGTCTCTGTAATGCACCGGCGACCTTTCAGAGGCTCATGCAGGCCGTAATGGGCGATCTGGTGTTCCAAATGGTCCTTGTTTACTTGGATGATCTTCTGGTCTATTCGAGTACTTTCGAGACTCACCTGTCCAGGCTGGAAACAGTGCTCCGCCGACTGAGGGAGTCCGGGTTGAAAATTAAAGTGGAGAAATGCCATTTTCTCCAAGCGGAGGTGAGGTTTCTGGGGCACCGAGTATCGGCCCAAGGGGTAGGCCCAGACCCCGACAAGATCAGTTCAGTAGAACAGTGGCCAGTACCTAGCACCGCAAAGGAACTGCGATCCTTTTTGGGATTTTGCAGTTATTATCGCCGGTTTATACCAGGTTTTTCCAAGGTGGCAGGACCTTTGCACGATGTTGTGAATGTGTGCACCAAAAAGGGTAGTGGGGCCCAGTGCAGTAAGTTGTTCCAGGGCTCTTGGACATCGGAGTGCCAACAGGCATTTGAGCATCTGAAGAGGGAGTTGACCTGCGCCCCGGTGCTGGGATATGCCGACTTCTCTCTTCCGTTCGTGCTGGAAACAGATGCCAGTGGCTCAGGTTTGGGCGCTGTCTTGTATCAGTACCAGAGTGGGAGAAAGAAGGTCATAGCCTACGCTAGTCGAAGATTGAGAGGTGCTGAACGCAACGACCGGAACTACAGCAGCATGAAATTGGAGCTCCTGGCGTTAAAGTGGGCTGTAGCAGAAAAGTTCAGAGGTTATCTGCTGGGATCTCGGTTCACTATCCTCACTGACAACAACCCGCTCTGTCATCTAAACACGGCTAAGTTGGGAGCGGTGGAGCAGCGGTGGGTGGCACAGCTGGCTGTGTTCAATTTTGAGGTCCGCTATAGGCCAGGGCGTTGTAATACAGCAGCTGATGCTCTCTCCCGGAGGCCAGAGCTGGAAGATGTGGAGATAGTGACAGAAGATGCAGAGTTTGATGGCTGTGTGGCCATTTGCAATGCGCTACAGGTGGGAACTGCTGTAGAACCAGATCTTGCAACAGCTAGATTGGGTCCAGTTGAGCTGATTGAAGGGGAAGTTAGCCCGGATCCTGGCCTTGGAAACACTCCAACGTTACCTGGGTATACAAAAGAAGAGCTCTGTCACTTTCAGGATACTGACCCTTTTCTGAGTATCCTAAAAAGTTTTTGGCGGGCGAGTAGGAAGCCTTCTGCCCGCGAGAGACAGAGTTTGCCTCAGCAAGTGCGTTCATTGCTCAAGCAATGGGACAAGTTCAAGGAAGATGGAGGATTATTGTATCGGGTAGTCGATGATGTGTTCCTAGGTGAGTGTCAGCAGCTGTTACTTCCCAGGTGTCTGGTTGAGCCAGTGCTACGAAGCGTTCATGACCAAATGGGGCACCAAGGAATTGAGAGAACGTTGGGCTTGCTCAAGCAAAGGTGTTATTGGGCAGGGATGCATGAAGCTGTAGACAAATGGGTGAAAAATTGTCAACGTTGTGTGCTTGCTAAGATGCCACAGCCTAAGATTCGGACATCCTGGACCCCTTTTCTGGCTTCCCGTCCATTGGAAGTGGTAGCTGTTGATTTTACTACCCTTGAGGCCGCCTCTGATGGTCGAGAAAATGTCTTGGTGGTGACGGACGTTTTTACCAAGTTTAGCCAGGCATTCCCCACCCGGGATCAGAAAGCGGATACCACCGCCAAGGTCCTCTTGAAAGAGTGGTTTCTCAGGTATGGAGTACCGCAGAGACTGCACTCCGACCAGGGTAGGAACTTTGAGAGCGCAGTCATAGCAGAGCTTTGCAGATTGTATGGGGTACGGAAGTCAAGAACTACTCCGTACCACCCGCAAGGAAACCCCCAGTGTGAGCGATTCAACCGCACGCTGCATGACCTGCTGCGCTCATTACCACCTGAGAAGAAGAGGAGGTGGCCTGAACATCTGCCAGAATTAGTGTATGCTTACAACGTGACACCTCACTCCTCCACAGGATATTCCCCATATTACATGTTGTTTGGGACACAACCGCACCTTCCAGTTGATGCGTTGTTGGGAAGGGAGCCTGAGGAAGGCACGGAACCCAATTGGTTGTCTGTTCACAGGGAGAGGCTCCAGGACGCCCATGCTAGAGCGAGAGCGTATGCAGAGAAAAAAGCAGTGGAACGGACTGCCAGGCATGAGAGTGAGGTGTACTGCCCTGAAGTCGCTGTTGGACAGCAAGTGTACTTACGGCACCGTCCTGCAGGAAGAAATAAGATTCAGGATGCGTGGGCACCAGAGGTTTACGTCGTGAAGGATGTTCAAGGAAATACGTATACGGTGGAACCTGACGGAGGAGGTGTGCAAAGAAGAGTACATCGGGCACATGTTCAACCTTGTCCACTACCGACCCCGGTGCCAGCACCGCGTAGCAAGTTACGGGCGGTGAAGGAAGGTGTTATTCCACTGGTCAAGAGACCGTCATCGCCTTTGGACATGGAGTGTATAGTTGTGGATGAGACATGGCGAACTGCGTGTGGGCAGTCATCACCTTTGGGGAAAGCAAGTCTGGAACAATCCAATCCGCAAGTAGAGGTTTCACTAGAGCCTGAGTTCAGAGAATACGAGGGCGTCGATGAATCACTAACTGTGTTGGAGACAAATGTAAATGAAGGAATTGTTGGCGTGGAAGTGGTCCCAACAGATTTGGTTCCTGATACTGCAGTGAAGTGTCCAGTCCCGGCTCAGAGACATAGTTTGGCTGTCCCAGTGGAGTCAAGCATACCTACACCGATACCACGTCGGTCCCAAAGGCAGACTGCGGGTAAACACAGTAACCCCTACAATTTGCCCCAGTCCATTTGTAACTCTGTGTCAGTCAGTCCAGACGTTTTGTCTCAAGTTTTGGCAGGTATGGTAATGTACACGTCTGAAAAACTGAAAGGTGCTGTGGACAGCTAAGACGGAAGTCCACGTGGACGTTGACTTATGGCAGGGGAGAGTGTAACCAGGGCAAAAATAGCCTGTAGTCATGCCAGCCCGCCGCTAGATGGCACCCTTGTGCATATGTGTAGTGCAGTAACAAAGAGAGTAAGAGAAGTTGCGTTGGCAGAAAAATACCAGGAAAAATACAGAGGTTCACAGCATGCGTGAGCTGAACTGCGTTAGAAAATAACACCAATCTTTGTGAAAGAATAGAGGAAACCCTCATTTTGGTGTTGTACTGTAGCAGTAGTTGTTCACATGGATTCCGTGTTTCTCCCGAGTGCCAGAGATTTCTGTGTGGAACGATTGTACAGGCCATAGTGACGGAGATTGAGCGTGAGTGTTTGTTCAATGTAATCGTTACATGGTATTTGAACTTTATTTTACGACAGCTCGTGTTATTATTGAGGTCAAAGTAAACAATACTTCTGTTTCTGTGATAAAATAATATCAGAGGGGAGAACGAGGAGAGTGAGTGTCCACGTGAGCTGTCAAGCGCGTGAGCTTTCGAGTGCGGTGCAGCGCTTCACAGAGTGAGTGTCATTTGTTTCATTTTTTTTCTTATTGTAAATGCTTATATTCACTCGAATAAGGTATTTTGTTAGCTGTGTACTGTTTGTAATGTCAGCAGTCATACAAGTTTATTGATAATATGTTGTAAGAGATGAAGATGAGTATAGTAATGTTAATTGAAGTGTGTAAAATGTTGACTTCTGTCTTACAAGTGTGAGTGGCTTTTGAGAGTGTGTTTTTTGTCATGTTTCTGTTTTGTTCTTTATCACAGAAAAGCATAAAAAGCCACTACCGTTGTTTATTTGAGGGTATAAGTGCCTACATAAATAGTTTGGTGTACTTTGTTTTATTTTTGAGAACGTTACAATTATTTTCATAAAGTTGAAAAGGGAAAATTGATACAAATTGAGTATTGTGAAAGAAAACTTACTGAAGGGGAGATACAAAAGTGTGATTATTATTTTTTATTTTGGTTTGTTTCTTTGTACATTTGTGGAACATTGTGATTCACACCGTGCGTGGTGAACTGTGTTTGGAAGTGTTCCCTTTTGTTATTTTCCTATTGTCGCTGTATACATTTGATTTATACAACTGCCCACAAACGGGAAATCTAGACATTAACGCCGCTTCTTTCTCATACGCGGTCAGAAATAAAGAATCCTCTTTTTTTAGATGTTTGGTTGTGTTTGAGTTTTGTATAGAGAACACATTCGCACGGCCACATATAAAGTAATGAAACTTCACTTTGCCCTCAGCCTAAACGATTTGCCAGGGAACAAATTATAGATCCATGAGAACAAAAATTGCCCATTAGATATACACGAGACTAATTATATATCGTGTTTAACCACCACAGGACATCAGAGCCAGCGGCAGAAGTCAGAAGGACTGCTCTCGCCAGGGTTAATGAGCGCCCGCTGATCGACTGGATCTCACAACTCCAAAAACATCAGATCTAATATTCAAATAGGCACTCTCTTCATAAATAAACAAAAGATTTGAGCTTTAAACAAGTACATTATCGCCTGAAAAAGTCTTAAAACTACATTTCGTCACACATTAACAGTATTACGCTGGGTTTCTCATCAAGACATTTTGTATCTCTGAACCACACAACGCTCTTGTTGCGGCTGTTGTTATAGAAACAAAAGACGCCCTTGGCTGCTATTTTGAACCAAAATGCTATTTTCTCTTTACTAAAAGAGCGCTCTTGTCAACTTTTTCTTGTCAAAAAAGACGTCTAGTGTGAACACACCCTAAGACTCTGGTTTTTGTTACACATACGCTGCAGACAGATAAATGGATTATGATCAGTGAATATATCAACAGGTTGAGAACTGGAGCCAACTTCAAAATGTTGTAGAGCTAACAAAAGAGCTAGTGCTTCTTTTTCTATGGTACTATAATTGATTTTATGGCGATTGGATTTCTTGGAATAGAAACATACAGGATGGTCGTCTACCTGTAGTAGGATAGCACCGGCACCCGTACCACTGGCATCCACTTCAAGTTTAAAAGGTCAAGAGAAGTCTGGGGCAGTTAAAACAGGAGCATTGCACAACAATTTTTTCAAAGATTAAAGGCAAGTTCACATTTTATAATTCCAGTTAAAAGACCGCTTTAGGGGCATTGTCCATCTTTTTTACAATCTATTCATGATCCATGCTAGGAAAATTATAATGAATCATAAAAAAAATTTATAGAGAATAAATCAAGATTAACATTTTATTTGTCAGGTAAAAATACAGAAGTAAACAATTAGAAGCCAATTCAGAAAAAAATAAATACATAAAATCAATTGCTCAAAGAATGCATTTAAAATTAAGAAATGGATACTTGAAACAGGACACACAGTGGTGTGTGAGTGTTCTTAAGACACATACACAGCACCGCATGGGGGTTTCTGGCTACAGAATTTCCCAAATGGCAGCTCTGCCACTTTTCCCTAAATACCCAGACCAGTCCAAAAGGGTTGTAAATATTTACTACACAAACACCTGGGCCTATACCATGAAGCCGGTTTAGCTGGCTAGCCAGATATGTTTAAGCTAAGTTTGTGCCAATGCTGGCTTTTAGGTACCATTAAAGTGGTTTGGCTTTTAGCAGTGTTCATCTCTATAGTAACTTACGCTCCACGGCTAACCTGCTCCAGGGCAGCAGGTTATGTTCTGGATAAGAGATCTCAAACTGAAATTAGACCAATCAGCTGTGAGCAAAGTGACACACCTCTGATGCAATAAAGCAACTCCCCCTGTTTCTACTCCAAATTAAAGGTCACTACATAGCAAATGGTTTTTAAAGACTAAAGCGTCTGACTTTTAACAATGCTTATTTATTATAATAATAATTTTGAATGACTTGGATATTATTTAAGTAATTATTATACCCTGTATCATTTTAGTTAATAAATCATTAATAGGCACTTAGTTAATTTATATAAATAGCCTAAAGGTCATACAAATAAGCTTTAAAATCAATAAATAAAGCTATAAGAATTACTACATGTGATCTTAAATGTTCAATTCTCTTTATATATCAACTAAACTAACTTCATGACTTTTACTTGCACTGACTAAGTAAGATTTTTCTTTAAGTTGCCCTCTTTCATAGACAGCTCTTTTCTTCTTGCTGTGTAAATTTGTTTAAATTCTTAATATTTTTCAATCATGTAATATTCTGCAGAAGAGAGAGATGAATCTCACTGCTTCTCTTGCGAGAAGTGAATCTCAGTTACACTGATCCACAGCGCGTGATTGGCTGTTCACTATTGATGTCACAGCTAAACTCCTAAACTCAGGATCAAAGCCTGAGTTGACAGAGATGATCAGCATCATGGGACCAACAAAGCCTGACTAGATTGGTTTGGTTTTGTCAACTCGAAACTAATCCTGTAATCCTGAGTTTGTTAAACTACCATCATGGTACAGGCCCCTGGTGTTCGGAGAGAGGATCAGATATCTTGAAGAGTAAAAAATAAACATGCCGAAAAACTCCATCTCATGTTCTCCTCCAACTTTAAAATTGTCCGAAATCATTGTGTAAAAGCTGTTTGATTAAGTCTTTGTAAGTTTGTTTTAACACTGGGTCGGTACTTCCACCTACGTCATGTGACCTTTCCGACGTGATGACGTCATATGTCATGAAGAAGAACAACACCAAAGTCCTGCATTTGAGGTTAAAAAGTATATAACTGTTTAATTTATTTTAGAAAATAGCCAATGGTTTGTCTAGATCAGACCCTGTTCCTCGTCTGGGATCAAAGCCTCTGAAGCCCTTCTTCTGAAACTGCATTGATTTGGACGTTCAACCGTTGGTTCCCATTTAAGTCCATTATGTGCAGAAAAATCCTGGAATGTTTTCCTGAAAAAACTTAATTTCTTTTCCACCAAAGAAAGACAGACATGAACATCTTGGATGAGATGGGGTTGAGTAAATTATCAGGAAATTTTCATTTTGAAGTGAACTAATCTTTAAAATGATACCAAACATGAAAGGGGGAAAAAATAGATTCACAATTACATCATATGTGGTATATAGACATTCTTAGAGAACTTGCTGTGACTTGAATCAGGGAATAGGGAGAGGTGGTGTGCAAATAGAGAAGTTTGGGCAAGGCGGTGTCCTACACTCTTTCTCTGAGATCTTCATTCCAGATTAGTGAGTTTTATTGTTTTATTGCAGGGTGTTGGGTCTCAGTTTTTGTCTTAGCAGAAAATCCAAGTCTTACATTAATAAACCTGGCCCTTAGTTGGTAAAGTATTGCAGTTACAATCAGAATCAGTTTTTTTAGTGAAGTTACTAAACGTAATTTCGTGAGGAAGTACGCCCATCTAATCTTCCAATTAATTCCAAGGTATAAAACCAGCAGCTTACCTCTTCCCATTGTTAGTTCTTGCAGCATCCCTCCTCCTCCCCGGCTCCTCCCTTTTGAACAATTTTTCCTGTTATAGGGGGGCAATCGGAGCTCGGGTAGAATATCCTCTCCGAGCCCCTCTATAGCAGACAGCACGCCAAATCCGTTTACCACTTTTACCAAGATTATATGGGCACACAAACTCATGAAAAAGAAGCTAAACATTTTCAGGATCCTATTTTTTAGATTGTCAGCAGGGTTTGAGAAACTGAGACATTGTTTTTGCTTATTTTTTTAAAAAATCGTATGTATCCCAGAGCTCCTTTTTGTCTCCTCCTGCTCTCTTCTTGATGTTTTCCAGTGTCTCTGCCTTTCCAGGCTCATTTATTTCCTTCAGCTTCTCAATCAGATCATCAATGTGCAGGAGTGTGATCAGAGAACCAGTGTTGAGTGCGATCATCTGCAGAGTTTCCACACAGTGAAAAGATTCATTCAGCAGCTTTATTTTTTCTTTCTCTAATTCTTGCAGTTCTTCTTCCAGCTTCTTGACCAGAGTCTCACCATCTCTAATCTTACCTTCATATTCCTTCTTTAACTCTTCATCTGTCATCTTCTCCTTCTTTGTCTTTGCTACATATATTTTTGCTTCTTTGACATGTTTGCTGTAGTGGCATTTATTAGTGCACACTGTACAGTGATTATCTTTCATCACACTGCACCATGAGAGACCGCTGATCCACCAGCATCCTGGATAATGACAGTTCTCCTCACAGACGCTGCAGCACATCGCCATATTGGCTACAGCAGGATTAATATCAACCTTCACTTTATAGGACACTTCAACTGCATGCTCAAAGTCCTTTTTGTCTTTGACAAAATTCTTGTTCTTCTCCAGAGCTTTTTGAGTTTGTTTCAGCTCATTCTGCTCTAGTTCTGTAATTTGAACACATGATTTTAGACTGGAGATTTTTGCCACCAACTGCTTCAGATTTTGCAACACATCTTGAGTCATCTGCAAGCTTTTTGGTTGCATTATGTCAAGAAACATGAACAATGCTGCCATTCCTGTAAAACTGAGATCCCATGATTGTTCCAGCATTTTATGTTCTTCATCATATTTTTCAGATGAGGCCTGAAAGTTGTCAAATAGGAAATACACCGGCTGATTCTTGTCATCCATGGCACACTTGATTTTAGCCTCTTTAACAGCCATCAGGACATCTTTAGGGTGAGCACCAGATGAGTGTGTGACGAGCAAGACAATGTTTTCTGCAATATCTCTCCCAAATAAAGACTGAACAGCATCAAATGTGTATATTTGTCTGTCAGAGAGTCGGTTTTGATGCGCCATAATCACCAGACACACTGCATGTATTTCATGAATCCCTTCTGCAGATTTACTTAAACTAAGAAAACTCTCAGCAATCTCTTTATCATTCTGAATATCACATGTGTTTCCAAATCCTGGTGTGTCGATGATTGTTAGATGGATTGGACTCTCTTGCAGATAAAACCCATAAACAGTGATGCTGGAGGTCTGACTCTGAGCTGATGTTCGGTCACTCTGATCATCTGTGATCTCAAACCAAACCTTGTCTTCTCTCTTTACTCCTAACATGTAGTTGATCATGACATTGATCAGGGTTGTTTTTCCTGTTCCTGTTTCTCCCACCATCAGAACGGTTTTATGGGGTTTGTTTTTGTTTCTCTCTCCAAAGGTCATTTTTCTATATGCTTCAGATTGATCCGAATTGACTGTCTTTTCTTGCAGACGGTATCGAGCAGGATTTCCATATTCAATTAAGATGCTTTTCTTGATGAGATCATTTTTGTTCTGTATGTACAGCAAAAAACAAAGCAAAGAAAACAGAATAACAATAAAGATGGTCACATGTAAATGTTGTTATATTTACACATAATAATAATGATAATATTAATAATAATTATAATAATAATATTTATTTTTCAAGAACCCAAGGTTGCTTAACATTATCAACTTAAAAGATGTGCACAATCTGTTGACAGTAAAGGTCCTTTCACATACTGTAACTTAACCCAGAAAAGGTGAGCATTATATATATAAATGAAGAGCGGTGACTTTAACCGGATATACCTGAATCCCTCCTCCCTTTGTAATTGGCAAAGATCTGCAGAAAATTACAATTGTTTGGCAAATGAATTTACATACATATTCCCAACATTATGTACGTTTTATGTTACACCTTCAATAACAAGTGATAGTCATTTTTATATTAGTCAGTCCACAGACTCATTCTCTCAAATGGCTTAGGTATGCAGAGCACTTTAAAAAACGGCTCTGTGGCGCACCCTTTTATATGGTTGTATTTGAGGCGCTCTGTAGCGCACCCCTTTTCACATACAGTAACCAAATTTCATACACTTGTAGATCTTATCGGGTCAAAAAACAATAGTTGGCTATTATGGGTTGTTCAAAAAAACGCATGTGTGATTTTATAAACTCGTCTAAAGAGATACATCCAATCGCCACAATGCGGTCAGAATGAAGTCAAGACATTAAGGATGCTAAACTGGAGTGGATTTTTGATATCTCAAACAGTTTGGCCGTGGCGAGACAATGAATTTATGGCGAAAAAACGTACAACTTACAACTACGGCAAACATTGACTGATTTTTATGAAACTTCAGCTGTGTTCATTGTAGGATGCCGATCACATGGATGTGCCCATTGTGAATCAGTTATAGCACCGCCAACTGGCAGCAGGAACTGTGTCACTTTCAAAATACTTTGAAATTGCCCTCTTATTTTTACCCAATTTACTAGACATGACAGGTGTACACCTGTGAAAGTATTTTGATATCTTGAATACTGTTGTCATGTCAATGCACCAAACCTTAATATTCTTTTTGGATGTTTTTTTAGACTCTTATGCTCTCATGCTTAAAATTGCATGAAACTCAACATACACATCAGTAGACATGGGCAAAACCTTAGAAACGTGTGGGAGGGGCTCAGTAGTGCCACCTTTTGACTAAAGTGGGGGATTTGTTTAACCTACAATCACCAAACTCAGTACATATATTGTTTTCATCGAGCCAGACAACTTTCTAATTTACAGTCATTAGCTACGACTAACAGGAAGTCAGATATTTTTGTTTGAATGTGGATTTTTGGAATCAATTTATGAATTTCTAACTACTCATATGATTCATTAGCCTGGTCCTACCAGACTCTCATACATCTCATACATTGTACAGAGAGTCGGACAGCAATTCAATTACCACACGACCTTGGTGTTTGTCAAAAGCAGTAGGTAATTCTCCCGGGGATTTTTACGCGGGTGGTGGGAAACGGACAGCAATAAAATCACTGATTTACCCACGAGAAACAATTACCGTTCGAATAGGACTTCAGCCAACTCCTTCACTACTATCATGGCCACCAACAGAACTCAGCAAAGATTGTTCTTGCTCCGGCTTTAAAGGGTAACTTCAGTGATTTAGCATTAGGCTTTGTATCAGTAGAAACCTGGTAGTATATTAAAATTATGGTACTTTCCCCCCTCATATCCGAGAATTATGCATTTTATTTCTGGAAAAATTCCTCAGATGACGCAAATATCGTCATTTTGCGTCATCGGAGGATTTTTTGTCCAGAGGCTAAAGACTACAGCCACTAGATGGAGCTGTTCTGCATGTTATTAACCCGCCCACAGGGGAGAGATCTCACGCACAGAATGTAAGACACAGATGGCCGCATGGACAATCATAATAATGGAGCGCGGTGCAGAGTAAAGTGAGTGTTTCAACTTTTCAATGAATTCCTGTGATAGTTTAGCTTCCATATGCAATCTGAAAATGAGCTCAGCTCTGCTCAGCTCTTCGTGATGAATGAAATCTGACACTGCTGCGTCTGTGCCGTGACTTTCGTTCGGCTCACTCACACTTTATTGAAAATACACTTTTAGTTTTTAATTGTAGAAAATTGTTTATTGTTTATTCTCTAACTGAACGAAATGATTGTATTACTATGAAGATCAAAACAACGGTGTACGGAGGGCCAGCGAAGCAAGTGCATTCTGGGAGTTGTTGTCTTTCATCCACATGAGACAAAAATACATTTTCTGTCTTTTCTCAGTCTAGAAGGCACCGTCATCGTTCTCAGCCATACCCTCTGTTCACTGATTGGACCGGTTAAAATTTTATCGCAGAGAGCCTAAGAATATACCGCAGTCCCAGACGGAGTACTGAAGGAAAATGAAAATTGAGCGAAGGTACGTAGGAGGGCAGAGCCAGGCTAATGAATCACATCAAACTTGCTAAATTGCAAATGGGTTTTGTATGTCTTGAAGGGGGTTAAAGTAGTGTAATGACAAAGTAATGACAAAAAGGGAAACTGGAGTCTCATATCTTCTAAATAATAAACGATACCTTTTATTTCTATATAAAATAATAAAAATAAAGAGTAAAATAACACATTTTAGTCTTTTTTGTAATTAAAGCATTATGTGGAAGTTAAATATGCAGATTTCATCCTATTTGGTTGAAATAAATAAAATAAAATGCACTTGTTGCTGAGAACAGTGTTTTGAGATATCATATTAAATTATTCACTTTTATTAGCTATTGCATTTAGATATGTATTTAGACATTATCAAATACTACTTTCTGTCACAGTTTTGATTTAACTTTTTTGTTTAAAATGTTGAATTTTCTGGCTCAACTAACTGGTAAACAGTCTCCAAATATCCTTTGATCTCACTTAGTCTCCTCCTCCGGGGGATGGAACAGTGCGGTCACTGTCTTCTGAAGAGCAGTCCTCCCCATCTTGGCAGAGGCCTGGACGGGCAGGGCGGCCTGCTTGCGCCTGGCTCCACAATGTTGCTTGGGTGGAGGCTGCTGCTGCGACGCGGGAGCAGAGGCAAATGCACGTGGCTGCCCTCGGCGACGAGTAGGCCGAGGCACTGCCAGCGACGGGGTGAAGACAGCAGCTGTCCGCCATGGTAGGATGTGACTGATCGCCTCAGTCTGCTTCTGTGTGGCCGTGAACTGCTGGGCGAAGTTCTGGGCCGCGTTGCCCGAAAAGGCCAGTCCGGGACACGGGGGAATTAAGGAACCTGCTCTTGTCGGTTTCCCTCATATCATCCAGACACAGCCAGAGATGATGCCAGTCATCACAGCCAGTTGCACGAAGCGTGCGGTCCGTTGCAGTTCTCAGTTCCTGTAGAACTGCGGGGTTGTGACCACCCTTGTGAAAAGTCTTCAGTGTCTGGGCCTGATGGACTTGCAACAGCGCCATAGCGTGTAAGGTGGACCCAGCATCTCCACAAGCCCGGTAGGCCTTCCCGATCAGATCGGATTAGTGACTACAGGCCCAGGAGGGGAGACACGGGTTCCCCCTGGATGTGGGGAGGGCCATGACCCCTGCAAGTCCTGACACAGTCAGGGAAATAGTGTGCAGCCTGACCTGCACGTTCTCTCTCACGAAGGTGCGCTCTTACCAGCCGTAAGAACAGCTTTTCAGCTCTCTCCACCTAGCGCACTGAACCAGCTGTGAGCGCAGCCTTTTGTGTTTGCTCTTACAAACAAAAAAGAGAGATGATCGGAAAACCACACGACCCGGTGCTGTGCCATCACACCAACACCGACTGAAGATATCACTTCCAAAAGGCAGGCTTCTTTAAGTCAGTATTGCAAAGTAGAGAGTGATATCTGGCTTAACCATCTACCTATTGGCTCAGAAGCAAAAAGCTGATTTGATGCAATCACCTGTGTCTCATTTAAACCCGCGCTGCGTGGCATGAGCACCTGGTGCAATCATTTCATGCCAATGTGCATTGGTTCGTTTAGTTACACTCAAAGTAGATTGGCTCTCGCGAGCGAGATTCCTATTCTTCAGTACTCCGATGTGGCGTTGAGAGTGACAGACTGAATGGGAACTTACAGGCCTTGAAGGGTAGATGCGGATTACCTTGCCAAGTGTTAGCGGTCTTAGGTCACAGCTGCATTGCAAACGACCGTTCCACTAGGGGGATGTCCACATACCCCTGAGCTGTCCCGCCATCGAGGGTATTGAGGGTGGACGAGGTACCAGACCAGCTATGGGTAGTTAAAGGTGCCGTCAACAATCTGGTGAACTCCTCATGCACCTCTGGAAAGAATGGCAAGAATGGCAATATGGATCCTAGAGGGGGCAACGCAGCCGAATCATCATCCCCAGAAGACTCTAGCTCACCCTCCGATGCAGCAATCGACATCCGGTAGTCAGCTGTAGCCCCAAAAGAAACAACTGTTACCCCACGAGAGGGACCAGGAAGCTTTCGTGGAAGCTCCACTGGCTGTGGTGCGACAGAGGAGTGAGGGGCCCGAGGAGTTTGGCTCGTTGGGGAAACCCTCACTGTGATCCTCCTTACCACCAGAGCCTGAACTAGAACTCTCCACCCCGTGTGAGGTAGGGGGGATGTCCACGTACCCCTTAGCTGTCCTGCCATCGAGGGTAATGAGGGTGGACGAGGTACCAGACCGGCTTCGGGCAGTTAAAGGTGCTGTCCACAATCTGGTCAACTCCTCATACACCTCCGGAAAGAATGGCACTAGGAGAAACCAATCGTACAACCGTGACGTTTCGGGACACACTGGAGGGTTCCACTTTAAAACTGGAAAAGCGTAGCCCACAAAAGAATAGCGCTCAGTTCCGTGAATTTTGAATGTGAATTTTGTATCATGTCCTAATACAAACACAACCTACCAGTCATTGTAACATGTAAACATTGTAACATTTTGGCACTAAACTTAATGAAATTCTATTTCTATTTTAACTGAACTGAACTGAACATTGTTGTTTACTGCTACTCATTATGAGCCATTTTTTTTGCTTTTCTTTCCCAAAGCCTAATTAAATTTGAGTTGTCCCAACTTTATTTTAATAATTGGTTTAATTGATTTAAAATGATGCACTCAAATTGCACACAATTATGCATTCAGATATGTTGCATATATATATAAGCTACACACATACTTTGAGTAAATCCAACATCTTAGGAATTAGGAAATAATCAAAATTATTTATGTAAACTAACTGGCAGACTAATTTTTACACTGTATGTTTTTGTACCAGTAAATGTTAAATAATAATACCTACATATAAACAATAAAAAAGGCTGATCATACTGTACCTTTGTGATAACTGTGGTGACATCGGATTCAATGGTGTAGTTGAGTTTTCCCACTTCTGCACATTTAATATTGTACTCAGTATCTGGTCTGAGATCAGTCAGAGTAACTGTATTCTGGTTCTTTGACACAGTTTGAGATCTCCAGTCTTTCTCTTCCTTCATTTTGTAAAGTATTTTGAGCTCCTCTGTAGCAGAACACGGTGGAGACACTTTCAAATCCACTTGGCTAAATCTGACATCTTCAGTGATTGGACAGTCTGGTTTTGATGGAGGAGTGAAGCAAACAGCTTCATTAGATCCATTTTCATACAGGAGAATGCAGGAACCCGGATGCTTTTCATGATATTTCACAGAAACCATAAATGTAGTGCTTTGACTCTTAAGTGATGTCATCAGCTCTTTAAATGTTTTCAAGTGTTCTCTCATTTTCTCCCTGACGCTTCCAGTGAGCCATGATTGAGACGTCACATCAGGTTTCTTCTGTGGATTTCTCTTCACTTGAGGATTCGTGTAATTTTCTTGTTCATTAAGCAACTCATCTGGCTGCTCAAGAGAACTGAACGTGTAACAAAACACATTCTCCACCTGAATATCAGACAAATATGAGTCCAGACTTCTGTTCACTTCAGCTCCAGAGTCCATTAACTGTTGAAGGAACTCATTAACAGTGTTTAATTCTTCTTCATTCACTGTGATCCACTCTTTCAGACTCTTTTCATTGAATGGAGACTCCTCATGAGCTTGTAGAAGATCCGTCAGAGCACAAGACTGTTTTTCACTGGATTTAACTGACTGGATCACAGATTTAATTTGGTCACTGAAATCTTGTCGGTACGTTTGGCAGTTTTGCTGCATATCTTGTATTTTCTTATGAAGTGCACTAAAAGTTGTTTCCCTGTTTTTTTCCAACAGTTCACTGCACTTCTTTTCAGTCCAATTAAGATTTGCAATAACAGACTCTTTGGCCTTGATGAGATCCTGGTTTATGGCTCTTAGACGGGTCACATCACTGTCTATGGTGTAGTTGAGTTTTCCCACTGCTGCACATTTAATATTGTACTCAGTATCTGGTCTGAGATCAGTCAGAGTAACTGAATTCTGGTTCTTTGACACAGTTTGAGATCTCCAGTCTTTCTCTCCCTTCATTTTGTACAGTATTTTGAGCTTCACTGTAGCAGGACACGGTAGAGACACTTTCAAATCCACTCGAGTACATCTGACATCTTCAATGATTGGACAGTCTGGTTTTGATGGAGATGTGAAGCAAACAGCTTCATTACTTTCATTTTCATACAGGAGAATGCAGGAACCTGGAATGTCTTTGCTTTCTTTCGATGCAACAATAAACTTGACTGGTTTGCTGTTGTTTAAATCAATTAAGTTTTTAAACACCCTCAAGTCGTTTCTCATTTTCTGTTGGATGTCAGACGAGAGCCAAGTCTTGTGTTCGGTTTCAGAGTTATCCTCTTCATTTCCTTTTGTTGAAGGACTCAGGAAGGTCTTTTGCTTAAAAAGAAGCACATCTGTCCAGCCCAATGATGTGAAAGTGTAGCTGACCAAATGTTTAACTTCCAGGTTCATTAAATTTGTATTGAGTTTGTTTTCTACCATCACTCCTGAGTCATTCAGTTGTGTGAGCAATGTTTTAATGATGTCAGATTCCTCCTCTTTCTCTTTCAGCCATTGTTCAAGAGTGCTTCTTTCAAATGGAGATTCCACATGATCATTTAGCAGATCAATCAATGCTGTTTCCTCTATGAATTTTCCACGGATCTTAGGTAAGAAAGAGCCGAGTTTCTTCATGAGACTCAATCTGCACTGGTAGCAGTTTTTCTTGATGTCATTGATTTTGTCATGAAATTCAGTAAATGTCAAAGCTGGCGTGTCTGTCAGAAGATCACTGCATTTCATCTCAGTCGTACTCAAACTCTCAATTACAGATTCAATGTCTGTGCTTAAACCTAGGCTGATTTCATGTTGAAACTTTACAACCCTTGAGAAAAGTTTGTCCAAAGGATAAAGCCAAACTCTCAGAGGAACCGCAAGCTCTTTGTTTTCTCCCAGCAGTTTGGGAAGATCTTCAAAAACCTTCATAGCATCTTCAAAAGAGGTCGGGTTACATGCTAGCTGGAAGTCGCCATAAAATGTACAACTGAATTTTTGGACCGCAGTCTTCAGATTGTTATTCAATTTCATATTTGCATCAATGTTTCCATCTGTAATGCCTTTGAGCTTCTCAAAGACAGCTTTTACATCTCCGGCTATCTCCATTTTGTCTTCATCTGATGAAACTTCTCTGTCAAAAACAAAGCAGGCATCTGCTCCATACAGCACTGCTGTCACTACATGTGTGGCTACATCATTGTCATAGTGAGCCATGTCTCCAGAAGTAAAGTGGTTCATGGTCAGTTCTTCAAACTTAGTGGTTGAATGATAAAGTAATGTAAGTCTCTGTTGATTGAATGATTTCTTGGTGTCCTTGAGATAATTGGCAGCTCCACTTACATTGAGGAGTCCTCCTAAAAGACTCAGTTTCAGACAACCATCAATATTCAGCAATTTAGTTTTTTCTTGAATCGAGTCTGAAGCTGTGACTGTGAAAAGTGTATTAATTTGGGGTTTAGTGGTTATGTTCTGCTGCAGCTGCTCTTTACTCCAAAGTCTGATTCCTGTAATGGAGAGGGGAAAAATATTTTATAACTTTCAATAAATAATTGATGTCTAAAAATTCCCATTTGTTGTATATTCACCCAATATAACTTTTGTTTCTTGCTTCCATTGACCTTTCTCTTCAATTTATTTTTATATTTAAGTTAATTAAAGTCCCTGTAAAGTCAAAACTAAACATGTGTTCTGACTTCCTCACACCACAGATAAATGTGTTATTAACCACCCAGCCAAATTTGAATCATAAAAAAATCCGGCAAGTACATAAAATAGCTTATCAAAAACTTGAACAAATAAGCAGCATTTTCTGCTCTCAAACGCTGGGGGTGTGTCCGCTGGCGGCGCCGAAACCACGCCCACTCGCCGGAAAGCTGCAGTAGCACACAAGACAACACTCATGTACTGATCACGACTGTCTATGATCACGACGCACCAGATGTCGGAAGGACGGGAGGATGAAGGCCTGGATGGGGGATAGTCGGTTCTGCAGTGGATTATCAGTGAATCCCAGTTGTCTCCGGTGAAAGTTTGTAAAACGATCCGGTGTAAAGTCACTGCAGAGGCAGGTGTCGGTGGTGAGCCTCAGCTCTCCATCAAGGTTGCTGTTCACAAAATTAATCCACCTTTTCTTGATCATCGTGTTTGTTTTGTAAGCTGTTTTGTAAGTTGTAGGCTATAGTAACTAACAGTACTGACAGTAACCCGCGATCGAGCGGGCAAACTGATGCGAATGTGCCTTGTTATGATTGTGTTAGGGGAGGAGCCATATGCTCAGTGGCTCCAGTGCGTCATCAACAGTACTGATAGTGTAGGGGGAGGAGCCATATGCTCAGTGGCTCCAGTGCGTCATCAACAGTACTGATAGTGTAGGGGGAGGAGCCATATGCTCAGTAGCTCCAGTGCGTCATCAACAGTACTGATAGTGTAGGGGGAGGAGCCATATGCTCAGTGGCTCCAGTGCGTCATCAACAGTACTGATAGTGTAGGGGGAGGAGCCATATGCTCAGTAGCTCCAGTGCGTCATCAACAGTACTGATAGTGTAGGGGGAGGAGCCATATGCTCAGTGGCTCCAGTGCGTCATCAACAGTACTGATAGTGTAGGGGGAGGAGCCATATGCTCAGTGGCTCCAGTGCGTCATCAACAGTACTGATAGTGTAGGGGGAGGAGCCATATGCTCAGTAGCTCCAGTGCATCATCAACAGTACTGATAGTGTAGGGGGAGGAGCCATATGCTCAGTGGCTCCATTGCATCATCAACAGTTATGATAGTAGGGGGAGGAGCCATATGCTCAGTGGCTCCAATGCGTCATCAACAGTTATGATAGTGTAGGCGGAGGAGCCATATGCTCAGTGGCTCCAATGCGTCATCAACAGTTATGATAGTGTAGGCGGAGGAGCCATATGCTCAGTGGCTCCAATGCGTCATCAACAGTTATGATAGTGTAGGCGGAGGAGCCATATGCTCAGTGGCTCCAATGCGTCATCAACAGTTATGATAGTGTAGGGGGAGGAGCCATATGCTCAGTGGCTCCAGTGCATCATCAACAGTTATGATAGTTTAGGGGGAGGAGCCATATGCTCAGTGGCTCCAGTGCGTCATCGAGCCACTGTTTTAGCCCCGTCCAGAAAATCCTGAAAAACTGTTTCGTGGTCTAACTTCTGAATTCAGTACTACATAGTTCACAGTCTTTGTAATGTGTTTCAGCAATACATTTCTAACATTTATAATGCTTTTAGAAACAAATCTCAGAATTGCCTTTACAGGGACTTTAAAGACTGACAGGTGAATCACTACTTATAAGCTACATATGTGGATTAACACATTAATGCCATATCATCCCAGCTAACAGGGAATGTTCTCATAACTCTGGCTAACGTCCTGTCAAGGTTCTCTCAAAGTTATGAATGTATTTAGAATTTTTAACTTCATTGCATTCTATGTTAGGGTTAACGGAAATGTCCGAAAAAATTACCGGACAATGTCCAGGTAATGAGCTGCCATGTTATTTTATATTATTTTTTTACAATGTATGTGCGAAGATGATATTGCAGAGAGAGTGCAGGCAGGTGTTTGTTTTTAGACCTGACCCCTCCGCTGGCACGCACAATAGCAGTGCTCAGCAGTGTGATCTCTGGAACCCGACAGAAAACATTTTTTTATTTGCCAGGTTTGCGCACCCTTCCTAGTTGTAGACACCTGTGTTGGAGTGTTGGAGAGTTTTTTCTCTGGTTTGACGGAAGAGCAGAAGCCTTCCCCTGAGTAGGGTCTTGAAGCATGGTCCTCCAGTCCCTGGGATGAGCTCTTTTGATTTTGAGAACCTTACAGGAATTTTTTTTTTTTTTTTTGCCCCAGTTTGCTAACCATTCTTTGTCATAAGGCATCTTTGAGAGTGCCTGGAGTCTTGAGATTCCATGAAGAAATTTGTTTCTGAGTGGTCGCAACTAGCACTCAGCTGGCTCTCCTTGATGACAAAGTCTTCATAGTTGAGTTTAAGTGGAATCCCTAATAGTAAGGATTCCCAACTCACTATGAAAGAGATCGGTTTGATGCTGGAGTTTCAGTTGAGCATTTATAATGATGTGGCTAGAACTTTGCCTAGCCCCCTTATACTTTTTTGTGATCTACTAACCAAGTAAGACTTGGAGCTCTTCTGGTCTCTGGAATCCTACAGGAAGTGGTTTGCCTTGAGCAAGCTCCTCCCGTTCGTTTCCTGTTGTATGGCACCTCTGAAAGTGCTGGACTCATTTAGGATGAGCATGTAGTAGCACCTTCCTGATTATGGGCAAGGTCCTCCGCTCCTTGTAATGAGCTTGTTCTGACTTCAGCATCATTCCGCTATGGACAGGGACATTGAGTGGTATGCCTCCTTGTCGGAACCACCTTAGGAAAGCATTGTTAAGTTTTCTCTTGATTTAGAGAGTCGTCATGCTGAGGCCTCCATTCCCCAAAGCTTCGCTTAAAATAAGTTTAGATAAGTCAGTCCCTCCAGAAAAACGCGATTATGCGGTCGCATGATTTAATGCATAATCAGCCAAAGTCCGCATTATCTATGCGGGGGCCGCATTTTTAAAAATACGCCGCACTTTCGCCGCATAAATTGCCTATTTCCGCGTGCAAAATATGCGGGGCTAGCATGATTTCATAATCCCCGCATTTTTGTTGCAAAAAAGTCATATATATTAGCAGAAAGTTGAAAAATGTTCGTTTACTTCACACAAGAGCCGCCATTTCCCCCTGTTGCCATGGGAACGTTTTGAAGTAACGTAATTACCCGACGTGAACGTCATCGAAAAGCTGCAAACCCCGTGGAGAAACCATAGATATCGGTGAAACCATGATGAAGCACGCAAATTCCCATTTGCCAACAAAAATAACAGCAAAAGACCGCGCAAACCAGTTTACCCGTGTGCTGACCGATTTCAAAACACTACATCATGAAGCTTCGACGCGTTATGAATCAGTGAGTCGATTCAGCGGTTCGGATCGCCAAAGTCACGTATTTCAGCAGTTTGACACGCGATCCGAATCATGAATCGACTCACTGATTCATAACGCTTCGAAGCTTCATGATGCATTGTTTTGAAATCGGTCCAAATTGAGCCATGTGTTTATTAAGGTCTTCAATAAAACAAGATGAGAACTTAAATATTCAATTAAAAATATTCGCTTTTTTCTCTTTTTCATCAAACTGCAGTTTTTGCAAGTTTTATCGCATAAAATTGCATAAATATCCCGCATTTTCCATCGCATTTTTTAAGAAAACGTGCCGCATAATCAAGGATTTTTGCCCACAACAATCACAAAAAAAAAAGCCGCATTTTTCTGGAAGGACTGATAAGTTGTGTGGCTCTCTGTGAGCTTCCTTGGTGAGATGGTCTTTTAACATAGTGTAGTTAGATTTCCTCTCGCTATAGAGGGTTGTTATGCTGAAGCCTCCACTCTGAGAGCTCTGTGTAGGTGGTGGACTAGGTTGTAGGCTCTCTTTGGTAAGAGCTCTTTAGAGTAGAATGTAGTTAGGCCTCCTCTCATTTTAGTCGTCTTGCTGAGTCTTCCGTTCTTGGAGCTCCCCTCAGATACTGTATCAGGTCGTTCTCCTCCTTGATGATATTGATGATATTTGATAGGTCTCCCCTCGTTTTGATTGATGACAGTTGTGATCTGATCTGATCTGAGCCGGCCCTCCCTATAAGCGAACAAAGTGGCTTCTTAGGGCCCTGCAGCCTCTAGACAGACCCCAAGAGCACATGAAATGACAGCTTGAATTTTACAGCACAAATTCTATCAGTTGCAGTTCTGGCGCCTCTGTCTCAATACTGTACAACTGGACGTACATTCACATCACATGTTAACCCAGTGGTAGAGTTACACTCACGGGACACTGCACCTATTACCGGTTAAACATTTAATTCACATGCTGTTCTGACATGCGCTGACATTGAGCATGTACACACGAATTGCGCTCACTAAAAGCCTGTCAAACAGCACCTGAATGATTGCTGGACTTAGAGCTTAGATCGGGCTCAAAAAATCAAGCCCGACCCTACCCGAGCCTGTGCACGTTGTGTCCGAGCCCGGCCTGACCCAACACATTAACTTTAGTTATGAGCCCGGTCCCGATTTAAACCCGACCATTTTTTTAATACGTGGGCATTCTGACAAGAACGAGCCTGTAATGAGTGAAGTGGAGCAGTGTGACGCTCAATAATCCGCCTTATGCCAGCGCTCCACTCATGAAACACTCACCAGTAAAACAACGCCCGCTCAAATCCCGCTCACACATGACATTTATCTGTACTGTAGCCTACTATTCTTGTTGTAGCTATTAAACAATGTATTTTGTTTCATATTTATGTTTACATAGCATAATGTTATTTTTAAATTTCATCTAGGCTATATTGATTATAAAAAGGGCAAAGATGCGAGTGGGTCAGAAATGATTTTGAACACTTTGAAATGTTGTTTTGTAGAAAGCCTTTCATTAAAGTAAATTTCGTTTTTTATAAATTGTATCTTAATTTTAATCAATGTTTCATCAGCCAATTGTCTGGATTTAATAAATAAGAGGCAAACAGGCTAAAGCAGACAATAATCCTGACATGAAGGCGTCGGAGCGATCACATGTATTGCACATGAACTGGAGCGCATCTCATAAATAAACCCAAACTCAGCGAATAGGCTACTTGCCTCACAGACATGAGAAATATAAAGCTTTAAGTGTCTACTTTTAAACAAAACTATTTGAAACGAAAAGAAATAGTCAAGCAAAACGCACTGTTCATGCAAGCAACTCATGACTGCTCAAGCAATTCAAGCAAACCGGTTCTGTTCAGAATGCTGCGCTCCATCACTGCGTGTGCTGTGAGTTTAACACACATCTTTAGACTAATCCTGACTAGTGCAACTTTGTACACATTTGTTTCTTAGTTGTAGTATTAGTTCTTACTTTGCTAAAAATATATATATTATTTCTGATTATGGCATAGCTTTCTGCTCACCCAATTAGAATTATAAAGTAATGATAAAAAAAACAAAAACACTAATGCCTAATCAGGGGAAAATCTAAACTCTAACTGGACTTTATCTTTTGCGTCTGATACTGTCTAAAACTGTCAAATACACACAATGGGCCTCATTCATGAAACTTTCGTAAATATATGAGCAAATTCTGAGTAATTTGCATGTAAAATGGACCTTTACAAAAACTCTCCTCCAGATTCACAAACGCTTCGTATACCACAGATTTGGTAGTTAAAAGTTTGTATATTAATGAATTCCAAACATTCATAAATAGGATGCGCGTGCACGCTCATTCATAATTAGCATAATCCCTGCCTATGAGTTCCAACTGCAAATTATGCGACCAGGAACGCTGTGGAATCTTCTGGACTTCTTTCTCAGGTTTGGCTGCAGTATTTTGCATAACTGCTAAAGAGACTAATTGACAATATGCCTAAAAAAATTAAAATTAAATCTCAAATATTTACCATAAAATCTCAGAGAAGAATGAATGTTGAGAAAGATTTTTAGTTAGATTTGTAGTAGATTAAAGGTCCCGTTCTTCGTGTGTTTTTGAAGCTTTGATTGTGTTTACAGTGTGCAATATAACGTGTTCATGTTTCGCGTGTAAAAAAACACAGTATTTTTCACACAATTTACTTATCTGTATACTGCTGTTTTCACTGTCCTAAAAACGGCTGATGACTTCCTTGTTCAATGAAGTCCCTCCTTCAGAAATACGTAACGAGTTCTGATTGTGCCAGCGGTTCCGTGTTGTGATTCGACAGCAGCTTAGCGCACGTTGTACGGAAAGGGCACGCCTCTTAACGGGAGATGTATGCGGCTATGCGCTCAATGATCTCTACAGTGTCCCTGGGAAAGCCAAACAAAGGTGATTTGACTACGGGATGAAAATAACAGGGTCTCGACGACATGGCGACAAATACACTGAAACGCAGCACTTCCTTTTCTCCACGCGACCGTCCTCTTCTCCACGTGGGACAGCAACAAGAACACGCCCCCTTTTTGGCGTATTCTTGTGGGCGGAGGTTAGTCTGTTCTACTGTCCTACTGACGTAATCAATGAAGGAAGTACCAGAATGTAGTCCAAGCCAGCCGTTCGCTGTAGGCTTTGAAAGGGAACTTCTGTTAATTAAAATATCTCGCTTGGCATTGAACTTTGAGCTTTATAATTTTACAGGTATTATTTATGCTCTAACAGCAACATTACACACTAACTAAAGTTTGAACAATGGGATCACGAAGAACGGGACCTTTAATACTGCCAACCAATGTAGTAGACTTGTAGGCCTATTGTAAGTTCTTTACTACATCCCATAAATAATAGAGAAGTTATTGTACTTTCTTTAGTCATGTGCATTGAAAACATTCAAGACTACACAGATTTGGGGTAACAGAACGTTCATCACCTGGTACGAGAGCATCTCTCCTGCAGTCATACAGCATCCCCAGCTGGAAGGGTCTCCCCAGAGCTGCAGTCTCTATTGAATTCACTCCCACTGGATCCATGCTAGACAAAACACAGACAAGAAGAGATCAACCAATGAGGGTTGAGGGTACTGATAGAGGTTTGATCAGGATTTTTAAAAATATTCAAATCAGAAGTTGGTTCTAACATATCAGCATTAGCACCATCTGGTCAGTCTCTAAAAATAGCACAATGCCCTGAAATTCCTCACATTTTGATTAAAGGTCCCATTTGAGAAACAAAGCTGAATCCGAGTAAAACTTTGACTAGAGTGTTTTTGAGTCTTTATTGAGTTGAACGCCCTCGTGCGTGCTTTATGTTTGAACCCGTCCTGAGAAATAAAGAGTGCAGTCCCAGTCAAGCCGACCCCGCCTTCTTCCTTTCCTCACCCATACACATCGAACCTCATCACACTGGTGCCGAAACCCGGGAAAGGAAGAAGATCGCCGCCGCCATGCAATCTCCGCCGGGAACGCCACTTGCGGTACGATTGCTCGCGGGTCTTCAACAAGAACACCACCAGGAACTGCTGGCTGTGAGGGAGGAGCATGGGAAACACTTCATGCCCAGAATGAAGACCGCGAGTTGATCCGGAGCTAGATGGACCAGAAGATTCGGGCCGTCCCCGCCCCGCCAGAGACTCCATCCCAGCGCTGCCTCTCAACAAGATGGGTCCAGACGACGACCCTGAGGCTTTCGTCGACCTCTTTGAGAGGTCCGCTGAGGCACGGGGATGGCCCAGGACGGACTGGCCAATGCGGCTCCTGCCGTTGCTTTCCGGAGAGGCACATAAGAGACACGACGGGAGTGACGTCGAGGGAATCGTAGATCGAGTGGTGCTGGAGCCGTTCGTCGCGGTCCAGTGCCACCGCCAGACGTCGCTGAACCAGGCCATCCAGTTGGCGGAGGATCAAATGGTAGCGTGCCATGGGGTCGGCGAGCCCCTGCCGTCGGCATCTCTCTCTATCTCTCTCTATCTCTCTTCTCCTTCCCCCTCCCCTTCTCTCTCCAAACCTGTCCCCCTTCCCAGGTCTCGCGGTGGGATGCTGCCCAGACCAGCGCCGAGATGTAGGACGGATGCTCCGCCCGAGGCACCGGCAGCTCCCAGACCGGCGCCCAGGGGAGGGGGAGTGACCACCGACCCGTTCCCCTCCTCGTCCTCAATGGCACTCTCTCCACGGCAGTACTCTGACCTACTTCCAGCCACTAGCACGGCGGGGAAGTCTGGGCCGGCTTGCTGGCGCTGTGGGGACCCGGGACACTTTTTTGATCGGTGTCCAGTGATGGAGGTGGGGATGCTGATCCGGGTCCCCGATGTGGTGCAAGCTGCCCCTGATCAAGCCGGTTTGTACCAGATACCCCTGAGTATCAAGGGGGGTACTTATCAAGCTTTGGTGGATTCAGGTTGTAACCAGACCTCCATCCATCAAAGCCTGATTCAGCCTAAGGCGTTGGGTAATAGCCGCATGGTTAAGGTGAGGTGTGTGCACGGCGAAGAGGTGAACTATCCGTTGTTGCCCGTGGATATTCAATTTTCTGTACAAACACATAGTGTTGAGGTTGCAGTTAACCCGCACCTCCGGCATCCGATAATTTTGGGAACCAATTGGCCAGCCTTTAATAAATTATTGGGGCACTTGTGTGCGGATGCCTCTTGGGGGGAAAAGAGTAAAAAGGAAGGTGACGGTTGCTCAGTTGGGTAAGGTGGATTCGGGACCTCTGGGGTCGGTTCGGGGGAACAGAGCGCTCTGGAGACTCCCATTCTCACAGACCGCGATGACTTTCCCCTGGAACAGTCCCAGGATGAGATGCTCAAACACGCGTTTAGTCAGGTCCGTTCCATCGACGGCCACCTCCTCCACCCTGACCAGCCGCTCTCCTATCCCTATTTTTCAATTTTAAAAGATAGTTTGTATCGAGTGACCCAAGACACCCAGTCAAAACAAGATACAACACAGTTGTTGGTACCTCATTCTAATCCAATGTCCGGGCATTTAGGACAAACGGCTACACTAAACCGTCTCATGGCCCGGTTCTTCTGGCCGGGCATTCATGAGAATGTACGCAAGTGGTGTGCGTCTTGTCATGAATGTCAGTTGGTGAATCCACCAGCCACCCCAAAAGCACCATTGTGCCCCCTTCCGTTGATGCAGGTCCCCTTCGAACGAATTGGTATGGACCTCATCGGGCCATTAGAACGGTCAGCACGAGGGCATCGCTTTGCGTTAGTTCTCGTCGACTACGCAACGCAATATCCTGAGGCAATTCCGCTCCGCACTATTTCGGCGAAAAGTGTCGCGAACGCACTGTTCTCTTTAATCTCCCGGGTGGGAATCCCGAAGGAGATTGTCACCGATCAGGGCACGACGTTTATGTCACGTACAATCCACGAGCTTTACGAATTATTGGCCATTAAATCGAACGCCCTCGTGCGTGCTTTATGTTTGAACCCGTCCTGAGAAATAAAGACTGCAGTCCCAGTCAAGCTGACCCCGCCTTCTTCCTTTCCTCACCCATACACACCGAACCTCATCACACATACTAACAATATAAGTACACCTCAGAAAACATTATAAAATCATAGAAAAATGCCATGCCATGGGACCTTTAAGGTTTATATTGTAAGTATTGCACATTTTTAAACAAAGGGTGAATTTAAAGCATAATTTACCAAGGCTGTTTTTTAATTTTTTTATTAATTCTTACTTTTTAATATTCAAATCATGATTAATAGTTTCTCTATTAACCATTAAATAAAGTAATAGTGCAAAGCCTTAACCTTTTGAAGAAAGTTGGGCAGAGACACACTGGGACTGGTTCCACGCATGGGGAGTCTTTCAGCTTACAAAGCAATGTGTTGATAAATAAAACACCAGACATTTGTCATTAAAGCAAGGAACACACCAAGCCGACGCTGACCAACTAGTGGCGATGAAAGCAGACTGCGGAGTCAGCTCACGTTGGCTCACGTCGACAACGTCTGGGTCCAAAGTTGCCCTGACACACCAAGCCGACGCTCGACATCCGATGGTCTGTTTTCTTTAATCAAAGCGGGAAACCAGAAGAGCTACAGGGATATAAACAAAGCAGCTCAGAATCTCGCTCACCACAGACGGTCACTTAATTGGCTGACGCAACGACCGTCGCTTGGTGTGTTCCGGGCTTAAAGGGGTGGTAAAACACATTCTTTCGAAGGCTTGATTGTGTTTGTGGGGTGTACTGTAACATGTGTTCATGCTTCGTTTTTTAAAAATTGCATTATTTTTCATATATTTTACGTTTATTCTACACTGCTCTGTCCCTCCTTGTAAAAACGGTCTGATGGTTTCCGGGTTGTATGAAGCCAGTCCCTCAAAAATATGCAATTGGCTCAGATTGGTTAGCTGGCCCAGTGTGTTGTGATTCGCTAACCGCCTAGTGCACGTTTGTCGGAAACGTCATGCCTCTTACCTTTACGGGTAAACTATGCTTGGGTTAGTACAATGGCGTCAATAAAACCATACCAATTTGAGCCTGAATCAGACCCAGACAATTTTTGTGAAGATGATCGAGCAGAACCTGTTCAGTCCTCAAGAGTAAAGACTGCGGATCTATAGTAATCGCTACTGAATGGCACTGTTACTTTTGTATTTTTAGAACGATTTGCCCGTAAACAGCTTCTGTTTTTAAATCCATCTTTCAGGACAAGCCGTTGTAAGAATCCTTCATTGAATTCGTGAAGATTGTGGAAGCTTTCCTCCGTGAAATGTGCAGCGGGAGCCGCGTGCGCCCGTCTCACGCTGGCAGTGTTTGTCTCGCGCAGCTGAACCGCGGCTCGTGTATTGCAAATACAGACGAACATTATGTCACATTTCCCGGTCTTCTCCTCCGACCCCTGTCTGTCTCGTGCTTTGATTTATAATGGGCTGCATATATCTGCTGCAAATGCGACCGTGTTCCCCTCTGTCTCATACATGCATGCATATAACATGTTGTATGTTAAACGCACTGCAACGCACCCCCGTCCCTAGGAAGGCTGAACAAAGTGGACCTGCAATCCGGATGAAAATAACAGCGTTGTGCGGCAACAACACTCCAGCCTGCTAACTAGCCTACCACAACAACTATTCCCCGCGGCGATACAAAATGGCCTCGCCCCCCCATATTTCATATTCTCCGAGGAGGGGTTTATGTAAATATTGGGGCTGGTGATGTCAGAGACCCTGGAGGAATGTGTAGTAGTCCCTAGCGGCCGTTTGCTGTAGTCCTTAGAAATTGGTTTCTTTAAAAGCAAATATCTCCCTTTGCTTTAAACTTTGAACGTTGTAACTTTGCAGATGTTGTTTATGCTCAAACAGCAACATTACACACTAGCTAAAGTTAGAAAAGTGAAATCGTGGTTTACCACCCCTTTAATGTGTACTGAATATCAGAATTTCCTTTGCCTTTTTCCTACATCCCCATGATGTTTTACATGAAAAGGTGTAACTTCCCATAAACTGTAAACAATCTCAAAAATCCCTATACTTTTGGCAATAGTGTATGTTCTCATATTCATATATTTTGCTCTAATGTCACAAGTAATAATCTCAAGGTTTACTGGATTTTGCACGATTCTTTTGTAGTGTGATTTTTGTGAAGTGTACTAAAACAAACCAAAGTGTACAAACTTCGGGTTTTTCTCAAATGGAAGGCTGCATCCTGAGGCTGTGTCCTTCCTAGTCCAGTCCTTCAGAGGCTTGTAGGTTAGTGTCCTCCTCAGCATTAAACACTAGAATGAGATGGTTTAGTAAGTGTGCATGGCTAAGGCCCTGTCCACATGAACATGGGTATTTTCAAAACCGCGGCTTTTGTGGTTTGGCTGTTCGTCCACATGTAAACGCAGTATCCAGTCAATGAAACCCAACTTTTTGGAAAACTCCTGCCAGGGTGAAGATTTTTAGAAACTCTGGTTGCAGTGTTGTCGTGTGGACAGTGAAACCGGAGATTTTGGCTTGTTACATCAGAACCAGAACCGACAATATCAGGTTTCTGATTGGCCAACTTGGCTTTACAGTTAGGGTTATATTGCCATCTGTTGGTTAGGCATGCTTTTGACAGTGCATCATAGCGTTTTTTTTAGTTTTCATGTGGACTAATTTTTTTTTTTTTAATGGAGGAAGAAAAACTCTCTTTATAAAATTACCCATGTATTCGTGAATATTTGTATTTGTAGATTTGTCTCATTTTATGTAAACACTAAAAACTGAGATGAGAAATTAACTTCAGTAAGAAACGTAGGCCTACTTTTGCTATGGTTAAATGTTCAGTGATATCTTCCAAAGATTTTTTAATTTTGCCTTTTTTTTTCTCTCTCTCTCTCAATATAGTGTTGATATGGCAACTTGTAAATACACTAAGTTATGTCATACTGGCATGTGTGGAAGTATAAAAAAAATACTTGTTACAACTAGCCCCGCGTTGTGCCCTGCTCACTATATGTATAGCAGAGTATGCTGCCCATCACAAATCAAAGCGCATGGCAAACAGTGGTCGAAGCAGGGCCGGCCCTGACCAATTTGCTGCCCTAGGCAAGATTTTACTTGGTGCCCCTTGTATCAAGGATTAGCACTACATGTTTTCAGTCTAAGTTGCGGAAACACTGGTACTGTTTTATTTATTTAATGCATTGATGTTTTTTAATTTGTATTGTTTTATATGATGTCCAGTCCATTCTACCCCGTCATTATGTTCATGATATTATTATTATTATTTTTTTAAAAGGCTGATGATAGTTAAACTATACAAAAATAGCACCTACGCCACATTACAGTCTAAACACAAATAACAAGTAATTGCATCCGCATTCATGCACAAACTATTGAGAACTAGCAAAAGTGTTTGTTTTCCAGTAGATGGCAGCAATCTTCCACTATACGCACATTCATGTTTTCACCATGAATTAAACTGAGAAATTTAGATATTTAATGTGAAATTTACATAAAATGTTGCCATTTTATATAAACCTGTATATAAATATCATTACTAATTTCGGCAAATACATTTTAAAATGTCCATATGTCCCCTTAAAACTGCACAACTGTAGAGTAAACACATTAGGCTATTAAAAAAGTGATATTACATGCGTTTAAAAAACCAGATATGATTCTTTTTGACAAAATCCACTGGAGAACCCAGAACAGCTGCTTGCATATAGTTTAAGGTAAAACTGGAATTAATTAGCGTACATTAGTATTTTACTACTATGCAAATAAATAAACTGTTCATTCATTACACCACTTTACCTCTGTCTTTACACTGCAAAAAATGCTCTTCTTATTAAGTCATTTTTCTTGTGTCCAGTCCAAACATCAAAACATTCTTAAATCAAGATGTATTTACTAGTAAAATGACATTAGATCATTTTTTCCTTGTTTTCTGGGGGAAAAAATCAAAATGAAGTGAGTTTTAGCTTAAAACTAGCACAATTATCTGCCAAATGGGGAGAGAAAAATTATCTTATTTCTGTTTGGGACAGAAACAAGAAACAAGATTTCCATCAGAAACAAAATTATTTTTCTCACCCCATTGGCAGATCATTGAGCTTGTTTTAAGCATAAACTCAATTAAGAAGAAAAATAATTTTACTTATCTAGTAAATGCATCTTGGTTTAAGAATTTTTAGATATTTAGACTAGAAGCAAGACAAAAATACTAAATAAGAAGAGCATTTTTGCAGTGTTTCCCTTATCTTGCCTGCATCAGAGGGCTTCTGTTTTTTATGACACTACAATAGAGATCGCTAAGACATGTGACCAACTGGGTGGCAACGTCATCAGAACGCAAAGAATTATGGGTATATTTGGCCCGTTTACATGGCCTGGCATAGCAGGCTAGTGTTGTGGCATGAAAATAATTAAAAACTAGAGAGAAAAACAGAATATAATCCTACAAATTGCAGCGGGCTAAAGAAAACATTGTCGGACCATATCGACTAAAACTAAATCCTAATGCAAAGACGAGATATGATGAGAAAATAAAGGGAATCAAAGGACTGGATCCTTTTGAGCTGAGCGACTGGCCAAGGGACGTCAAACTGTTGCCCAACTTCCAGCACCTATATATATATATATATATATAATATACATGACATTAAGTTTTAGTGCGTACACACACAAAGTTTTCAGTAACTTCAAGTCTCTGCAGCAGGCCCAGGTCTTTTTTTACATATGGATGGGTCCAGGACCAGGAGATTGTAAAAGTGGGTCAGAAAACTGTTGTCCGTTCAAATGTATGCTAATGTTTTAAGCACCACACTCCTCGCTCTCTCTCATCTATCTGCATGCAGTCAGAATTCAACAGAGAGAGAGAGAGAGAGAGAGAGAGAGAGAGAGAGAGAGAGAGAGAGAGAGGCGGGCGCAATCGAACAGTGTAAACATAAAAACATACTCCGTCATTTTGTTCATACAGGACATCATTCAAACTGCAAAGTGTTTACTTATATTTGTGTACACTCACAATATAACACAACATTGTGCTTTTGTCAAACTAAACTTGTCAAACTCTCTCTCTCTCTCTCTCTCTCTCTCTCTCTCTCTCACACACACACACACACTTAAACTGTTTAAAAGCGAAAAATATTTATCCAACCCCGTCTGTCAATGCCATCCCGTTCTTAAGCTTTATGCCACTTCTATCGTGAGAACGACTATTGCAGTTTATAATAACACAGCAGGTAGACGGCATCTTGAACACTGCGTTCTTCCCTCCATGCAAAGAAGTCTGGCGCCCGTTTGTGCCGCGGATTCCCAAAATGCTTTACGTTCACCACTGGGAATACGTCATGATGACGACACATTAGCAATCTCTATTCGGCCATCCGTCATAAATTATCAGGCAACTTTCCCCGTGTCTACACATGGAGCGAGCGGCCAAGCACCCTAAAAAATGAAAGCAATCCTGTCTATATTAGATGCGGCGAGAGGCGACGCGACACAACAAATTCCCAACGCTAAACTGATCACGCGTTATATTTCTGACGCACTTCAAGCTCGGCGGGGGAGATTGATGAAGCGGACCGGGACGATGCGGGGACTTAGTTCAGTTTTTTTGCGCTTTATTTGGTAATATTTCAAATTAATATGAATAAAATAGTATCAGTAATACATTTTGGTGCCCCTATGGATGAGTGGCGCCCCTAGCATTTGCCTATTCCGCCTATGCCACGGGCCGGACCTGGGTCGGAGGAGACACCGGAAAAGGGCACAGGGTGGACTATCTCGTCTGTCGGTACACACGCCACGGGTCACTGCGCGCAACAGACGCCGCCAGTGTTGAGAGAGAGCACGACGGGCGCGTTCGGCTCCCGCTCTCTCCACACGCACAGATTCTGGGCGCGCACAGTCAGCGGAGGCTCGCGCTGCGGAGCCAGGCGAACGTATAAACAAGCCTTAATTATTTGTACAAGACTAAATGATTTGTTTTAGTCTTTTTGGGTGGAACTTCCCCATTCAGCAAGTGCCTCCCAGGCTCCCACAATCGCAGAAGGCTCGTGAAAAGGTGGATGAAGCGGGGCCAACAGGAGCGAGAAACCATGCACTGCGTTTCCTTTAAAAGAACTATAGCCTACTCGTAGAGCGAACTGGGATTTCACATAACATTACATACCTACTTATTAGGCTACTACTTGCAGTCACACCAGCCTCCGATCATTTGTTATCAACTCCATTAGGGCTTTTAGTCCATAGTGCGCCCAATGTAGAAAAAAACATTGATGCGTTACATATGTTCACGTCACACATCTTTAAATAAAATGATAAATTCTATGAATTTTCCACTTTCCTTTCTCCCTACTGTAAGAAATTGCGCTCCCGAACAGAAAAGCGGACACAATATAACATTAAATATGCCTACAGCATAGGCTATATGCGGATGTAGTAAAATATGAGGAAGTCCAAAGATACAGAGAAATAGAGAGACAGATGAAACATGAATCCAAATAAATTCACGATTATGATAATGTGTGGTTTGTCTGTGCATCATGAAATAGCAGGTCTTTTTGAAGAATAATGTTTAAGAATGAAACAGCATCGCACATAGACATATCACATCGGATCCCAATCGGACTTTACTTCAAACACTCGTCTGTGAGTTGTGTGCTGAGAACATGGTTTAGCTAAAAGGTTTTAAATGTCGATGCTGGCTGGTGTTGATATGAAAACACGAAAATGAGCATCGGAGATAAGAGTCATAACAGTAATTAATAGTGTTTTAAAATGAATATAGGCTAGGCTACTTACTGTTCTATTGTCCTCACGGTTCCAGACTTTAAGGAAAATAGTTGTGTTTACAGTAGCTATACATGTGAGGACACATGAGGACAACACCCTTATGGTCATGTGATTTATGAAAATAAGTTGCAGTTTATAATGTTTCGCATGAGGCAAGTCACCTTTGTTTCTAAAGCGCGTACTACAATACAGATTGTGTAAAGCAACTTCAGAAATAGACAGGAAAAATAGTTATGGAAGCTCAAATATGTAGATGAGTCAGAGGTGGCAAGAAGAACTGTAGTATGGAGTGCCAAATCTGCCGAAATATTTAACAAACAAATACATAAATATACAAAGAAATGTAAATTTATTATCATTATCATGATCATGATCATGTGGAGTTGGTGGTCCAGTGGGTTAAACCACTGAACTGATCTGCAGAAGGTTGCTGGTTCGATCCCAGCGGTCACCACCAGTGTGTCCTTGAGCAAGGCACTTTACTCCATGTTGCTCCAGGGGGATTGTCCCTGTAATCAGGGCACTGTAAGTCGCTTTGGATAAAAGCATCTGCCAAATGCATAAATGTAAATGTATTATCGACCCGCACCAAGCGGGATTTGAACCGGCATGGGAGGCAGGTTCACTAATAAGGACGCTAAAGACTGCAGCCTCTAGTTCAGGATTTCAAACCTTTAGACCCCCAAATATGAACATCCTCATGTCAGGGACCCCCTTCCTGAATTTAAAAGAAAACTGTCTTTTATAAACACCCAATTAATACACTAAAAAATATATATCTAACATTAGTTTCTAAGAAACTTTATCTTTTCTACTCACTATAATAATGAACTGTTAAATGTATCATTAATTTGTTTATTTAAATAATTTAAATGTTTATTAATTTATATTAATACAGTTTTCCTTTCATTTATTTTAAACTAATTTATGTATTTATTTTTTATTTTTTATATTTTATTATGTTAATTTAACATTTAATCACGTATTTATTTATTGTAATCTATATGCTATTTCTCAAACGTTGCACGTTTATTTCAGCTAATTTATTTGCTTTATTATTATTATTATTATTATTAATAACATTTTTACAGTTTTACTAAATTTGTTCAATTCTTCAATCATTTATTTATTTAATCTAATATATTTGTTTATGGATTTTTTTTATTTTTATTTAGTTCTGTAGACTTTTAAGCAAATTTATAAATAAGAAAATAATTACAATTATAATAAATCAAAAGTATGTTTACTTATTTGAATTGTATTTATTATTAATTTTTTTTTTTTTTTTTTTACATTTTTCATGTTTTTTTGGTAGAAGTTTCCACGGACCCCCTGTCACGCCTTTGCGGCCCCTGGGGGTCCCAAGTTTGAAAACCCCTGCTCTAGTTAATGAAAACTAAATAATCATAATTGCGGAAGAAGAGAAAACATAAAAAAATTGTCTTTGTTTTGTGTATTTAATCGATCGTTGTTGGATTAAGACTTAATTTATACAGAACGTGGCTTAAGTCACTTTATCGCATCTGGTATTATCTCACTTTGTTAGGTTATATATTCATGCTATGGGATTTTACTTTTGCTGGCACTGTATTTTTAAATGGGTTAAAAATTCCGCTTCTGACAAATGTTTTGTGTGGATATTATTTCATTTATATTACGATTGGGATTGGCTCAGCTTTACTTCATTTGCAGCAATACAAGACATTCTGCAACAGTTTCCACTGCCCAATGTTTTTAAACCGACCAGACGGCACAAGTTGAGTGTATACCTTCAAATTCACTTCAAAAAGGCAGTTGTCCATGGAGGTATGAACGTTCTGAGTTATTTGTTAATACACAGTGGCAAAATAGTAGCCTCTCTTTGGAATTAGTTGGTTTTCTGCATGATTTGGTCATAAAATGTAATCTCATCTTCTTCAAAATCACAAGTACAACAAACAATTTTCTTAAGCCAACAAAATACAAACAATTATAATATTTCATATGTTTGAACACACATCACATTAAACATTCAATCAAGCACACACCCAAACAGTGATATGCATTGGCAAATATAGATACTATGTTTGCAGTTGAAGGTTTGCTGTTTATTGCTGTTTGTGCTTGGCATGATGTTCATTTGCATGAAGTTCTGCATGTTTCTTTTATATTCAGAATTTATAATGTTATTTTTGCAATGCAGTAAGTGGTATTATTTTTGCTTTAGAGCAATAGAACATTGCTGTCTTTTGCAAATTTGATGGTTATGCATTTTTTTTTTTTAATAATTCTGTTTAATTTTGTTGCAGTAAATTGACAAGCAGAATCACCCCAGGACAATAGATCAAAAACAAGGTTAGTTTTATAAGACGTTCATAAAGACATAAGCCACTTAACTTGGACTCTTATTTTGAAATATATTCCCCATTGTTTCTGTGTTCTCTTGTTTGCATTGGCTCCCTTGTTACCATAGCAACCCTGCTTGGGTGTTTCTTGTTTCTTTGCCATCTTGTTAGGTGTGTCTATAGCTCTGTGTCTTTGTGAGTTGTTGCCTTTGTTTTTGCATTCTTGTTCCTGGACAGGCTTATGTTCTCATGCCTTGGTTGTATTGTCTTGGTTTCTGTTTCTCTTTAATAAACTTGTGCTGCATGTAGATCATCTTTGTCACCACTGTAACAGGTGTTTTGTTATATCTGTCACATCTTTTCCAGGAATAACTTAATAATATTCTGTTGTTTTAGAATTAATTTTTTAAATATGAACTTCTCTTTTCATTAGAATGAAAAACATGAGGGCTCGTGGTGGCCATTTTACTTTCCACCATAACCAAATGATGTATTTTGTATATCATATCTCCTGAATCTAACATAATAACACAGAAAATGTGATGTCTACCCCTATGTTTTGATGGTCAATTAATACAATATTCCATATACAACATCATAAACTGTTCAGGTGAATAGTTAATGATCAATTCAGTGTCATGAGAAGGAAACCACGGTATCTGAGAACGTAGGCTAGACTTTATAATATCATGTGTGTTGTATGCATGTTGTGTAGAGTTTAAAAAGCTTAATCCTTTTGTTCATTAAACCTGATAATATAGTGACTGTAAAGAGATAAATAATTCCGTATGACCTTAGCAACATAGCTTAAAAAGATTTCAGACACAAAGGTTTGTTTGTTTTGTTGTTGAACAAACCTATTCTTCCCCGTCTCTTTCACAGTCTCATTCACATTGACACAGAGCTGTGCACTTTAAGAAGGCACCTGGCAGCCTTTCTTGTAGCCACAACTTAAAGTTCAAGGATGGATTGCTTGCCTGCAGAAGAGTTGACCACTATGGTCTCCAATCGCTTGGGTCCTTCCATCTCCAGTCTGTTGGAGATGGTATATTTGGTGCCACCTCATGGGCTTGTCACCCAACAGTGTCCTCCTTGGTACACATCTCTTTTGAGGTGCTGCACCAGTGCATCCTTAGTTTTGCTAAAAATTTGCTCAATTCCTCTTCCTTTCTTTGTGAACAACTCAAGACGAGCTTGATCAATGTTGAGTTGGCTGCTGGTGTGATCGAAGAGGAGAATTGTGAAGTGCTCCACGATTGAAACGACCACCTCCTCCAGGAATCCCATGCTGTATTCTTGCCCCTGGTTGCCAATAAGGGTCTCGTCTGAGAGCCCAATCACTTTCGAGTGGTAACAAAACAAGCCAATGGACATTGGCGAGTGAGATTTGCATCGCAAACCATCTGGTACGCCAAGACTATGACATCCACTATCCAGTGGGCCAACCTCTGCTTAGACTTTTCTGCGGGCCTCCATAGCAGACAAAGAGCTGTTCTGAGGTTTTATTTATTTATGAGGTTGTGTATTTTGTGGTTTTCATCTAGCCTAAGATACTGTATTTACTTCACTGAGACTCACTTTAACTCACTTTAACAAGTACCACCTCAGAAAATATTTGGCTCTCCAAGTACCACTATAATGACCAACATTAAGATACAGTAGCGTGGTAGGCGTAACTATTCAGCTACAGCTCTGCACAGTTAAAAAACGAGGCAGTTTATTCCTAATAAGAATATTTATTGTTGTCAACCACTTTAACAGTGTAAATAGACAGTTTGTACATTAACACTGCACTGTGCTTACATACAGGTAAATCAAATAATTAAATAATGATTCAATTAAGATGTGTTGTACCTAAAAGTTAAATTAAAACTGTATTGTACTTAAATGCAAAAATTTTTTATTGTGTTTTAAAGGTCCCATGGCATGAAATTTTCATTTTATGAGGGTTTTCAACATTAATATGAGTTCCCCTAGCCTGAATATTGTCCCCAAGTGGATAGAAATGTTGATCGGTGTAAACCCGAGTTCTGGCTGTCTCTCTCTGCCTTTGAGAAAATGACAGGCCAGACGAGCCAATCCTGAAGCCTCCTGTTTTGACGTCCAAGCAGGAGCGGTTACCTCCCTTTCCTCCGCCCAGAGAATCTGGCACGCCCATGCAAACACTCGAGATCATTAACGTTACTTGTGAACGAGTGAACGCTGGCAGTTTCTCAGTGTTTGGATGTACAAATGAAAACAGAAGTCTTTCTTCAGTTCCTTCTGATCTGTGATCAGTGATCTCTTATGTGTAGCTAATTATTTATTATTCGTGCACACGCAGCGGCTTCTCTCTCTCCAGACAGAACGGTGTTTTCGTGTTTTCTATCTTGTGAGTCAGTGTTTTTGTACGTCCTCGTCGCGTCTACCGGTTCTAAAATGTGCATACAGTCTTTTCTGTTTAACATCAGCAGTCACATCTTTAGAGATAAACTTCACACACGCCGAAGCTCGGCCTCCAACATCCCCGACCCCCAGTACTGCATCTGGCCCACAGCGGAGGCACCAAACGCGGCGTGAGATTAAGCAGAAGGAGGGTAAGCGTGAGAATATCTGGGCTAGGCTAGCCATCTTTCCCCACAATAAACTGGATTACATTCGATTACTGCTGTTGTGTCTTTGTTTGCGCTGTGTAACGTTACTCAATGCGCGTCACTGACGCTATTCATATGATTGGAACATATCTAGAAATAATGCTATACTCAACACTTACTAACTCGTTCATCTCGACAGCTGTAATGGTACTTTGCATGTGTTACAAAGTTGGTAATAATGATGAAGACAGACACTCGGCGTGACTGGGACTCGTGTTTATTCAGAACTCTCAGATACAAACACAATAAACTCGCGCTGACTGACAGCGCTCTCATAACTCAGTAGTTACTATAAATAACTTTGTTAGCAATCGCTTCGTCTCCATGATGTCCGGTTCGCGAACGAATCACTCTTTTGAATCGGTTCTTTTTAGTGAACCGAACCAGTTCACCAAATCGGACTGAATCGTTCTAAACGGTTCGCGTCTCGAGTCAGCGCTGATCCATAATTTACTAAAGTTACTAACTTTCTGACATGAGTGACAGCCCCTCCGACTAGAAATAGACTAATAACCTGAAGTATATTCTAGTAACTACAACAGTTCACCCTGAACTGAGACATGCTGAGAACTGATGAGAAGTGAACTCAGGTCCATCCGTCTCTGGCAGACTCGTGCCTGGTTAAACCACGCCCCCTCCGCTCATTTAAAATGCAAAGATGTCAGCCAATCACAACAGTGGGCGTTTTTACTGAAGTCTCGCAGCAGACACGCCTCTTGAAGCAGGGCATTCAGCCACAGGGCAAACATTAGTATTGAAAAAATGCCTTTTATTTCTAAATTATGACATTTTATGATGTAAAAATCATACTAACAATATAAGTACACCTCAGAAAACACTATAAAATAATAGAAAAATGCAATGCCATGGGACCTTTAACATTATTTAGTGATTCTTCTGCGTACCACTAGAGGCAGCCTTGAAATGTCTGACCTTGACCAGATTTGTCTAAAGTCTGATTTACACTCTAATGCAAAGACTTCCAAACTTAATTCAGTTTTTCCAAGTTACACAGCTGAAAAAATTCAGGAATGAGCCAGTTTGTATTATCAAAAGCTCATCATTATGTTCATCTAATGATTTGACTTTGTGTAACATGTTGGTCTCTGTTGCCCTCTTCTGGTCATTCAAATCTTCAAATAAACTTGATATAGGCCTATATATACTGTATATATATTGTTAGAATAATTATGAAATTTCTTATTTTATTCCCAATATATAACCAAGAATAATGCTAAGTGTAAAGAGGCTTTATTCCCAATAAGTAACCAAGAATGATGCCAAGTATAGAGAGGCCTATGTTAACCACACAAGTATGTTATGTACACTCTAAAAAAAAAAAGGTTCTATATGGCACCAAAAAAATGGTTCTTCATCGTAATCATAGGGGAACCACTTTTGGTGCTATATAGCACCATATCTTAGCATGTTCTGTATATGGTAGCGGTGCTATATAGCACCTTAGTCAAAGAACCGATGAAGAACCTCTGAAGAACCAATGAAGAACCACTGAAGCACCAAATTGGTGCTATATAGCACTAAAAAAGGTTCCCCTATGATTACGAGCCAAGAACCATTTTTGGTGCCATATAGAACCTTTTTTTTTAGAGTGTAAGGAAGTTGTTTATATAGCCAAAATACTTTTATAAGAAGTCAAAAGGAAGACAGTGGAGGTTTTATGGAGAACCTTTATGTAAGACTTTATAAGAGCCACAAGTAGAATAGAGATAGTATAGTGAAATAAAAAGTAAAACTTAAAGGAAGTTTTTCTTATACAACTTTCATGAATGACTTTGTAAACATGCAAGAACACAGACACATGATTTTGTAAAAATGTTTTATTGGCTTTATAGTAAAAACACAAGAGACATTGTTTGGTAAAAAAGTATTTTATTGGATTATCGGAATGAACACACTGAGACATGTTTTGTAAAATATGTTTTATTGAAAAGATAAAGAAAGACACTGAGCCATTTGTATGAAAGTCATTTATTAATGTAAAGGACAAGCAAATGAAATGTAACCTGTATTAGCATGCAAGCATGAAACAAAGTATTAAACAAAGATGCGGGTTTTTTCTCGGGATGATGTCTTGCAGACGAGACGAAGGAGGAGATTAAGGATCCAAGCAAGAAGAAGAAGGATGAAAGAATACAGGGCATTATATACTAACATGTTGAAGGAACTTGGGGAGTTGACAATGGTCCAAAATCTGGGATTGGATAAACTGTGCATATGTGAATGAATATGTAATGAAGAGGTGTGATATTGAATGGTATATAGGGTATTGATCTCTGTATGGACATTAGAAGCTGTGGGCGACAGGCTGCTTCTCCATTGGTTGATGATCCAAGCCTGACATCTGCTGGTGATACTTGGAAACCAACTTTTTGAAACTTAAAACTTTTCTTTTATGTAACCTTTATTGATTGTATGTAAAACTTTTTGTTACTGGAAAAATAAATCTACTTATAATCGATTTAAAAAAGAAACGGTTTGCCACGTCTCTGCTTTCTAAACGAGTTGAGCTGAACCAAACACGGAGGGGGTCTGTTCTTCTAGAGAGTAAGTATACATTTATATATTTATTATCTAGTTAAGGATTCGACCTGCTTTACCTAGCCTGAGATTATAAACTAAAACTGGGTAGAAGGTGTGTGGGATCTAGATAGATTGTACACCGAATAACAAATATATACAGGTCCTTCTCAAAAAATTAGCATATTGTGATAAAGTTCATTATTTTCCATAATGTAATGATACAAATTAAACTTTCATATATTTTAGATTCATTGCACACCAACTGAAATATTTCAGGTCTTTTATTGTTTTAATACTGATGATTTTGGCATACAGCTCATGAAAACCCAAAATTCCTGTCTCAATAAATTAGCATATCATGAAAAGGTTCTCTAAACGAGCTATTAACCTAATCATCTGAATCAAAATTACACCTGCAAAAGATTCCTGAGGCTTTTAAAACTCCCAGCCTGGTTCATTACTCAAAACCACAATCATGGGTAAGACTGCCGACCTGACTGCTGTCCAGAAGGCCATCATTGACACCCTCAAGCAAGAGGGTAAGACACAGAAAGACATTTCTGAATGAATAGGCTGTTCCCAGAGTGCTGTATCAAGGCACCTCAGTGGGAAGTCTGTGGGAAGGAAAAAGTGTGGCAAAAAACGCTGCACAACGAGAAGAGGTGACCGGACCCTGAGGAAGATTGTGGAGAAGGACCAATTCCAGACCTTGGGGGACCTGCGGAAGCAGTGGACGGAGTCTGGAGTAGAAACATCCAGAGCCACCGTGCACAGGCGTGTGAAGGAAATGGGCTACAGGTGCGCATTCCCTAGGTCAGGCCACTTTTGACCCAGAAACAGCGGCAGAAGTGCCTGACCTGGGCTACAGAGAAGCAGCACTGGACTGTTGATCAGTGGTCCAAAGTACTTTTTTCGGATGAAAGCAAATTTTGCATGTCATTCGGAAATCAAGGTGTCAGAGTCTGGAGGAAGACTGGGGAGAAGGAAATGCCAAAATGCCTGAAGTCCAGTGTCAAGTACCCACAGTCAGTGATGGTCTGGGGTGCCATGTCAGCTGCTGGTGTTGGTCCACTGTGTTTTATCAAGGGCAGGGTCAATGCAGCTAGCTATCAGGAGATTTTGGAGCACTTCATGCTTCCATCTGCTGAAAAGCTTCATGGAGATGAAGATTTAATTTTTCAGCACGACCTGGCACCTGCTCACAGTGCCAAAACCATTGGTAAATGGTTTACTGACCATGGTATTATTGTGCTCAATTGGCCTGCCAACTCTCCTGACCTGAACCCCATAGAGAATCTGTGGGATATTGTGAAGAGAAAGTTGAGAGACGCAAGACCCAACACTCTGGATGAGCTTAAGGCCGCTATCGAAGCATCCTGGGCCTCCATAACACCTCAGCAGTGCCACAGGCTGATCGCCTCCATGCCACGCCGCATTGAAGCAGTCATTTCTGCAAAAGGATTCCCCACCAAGTATTGAGTGCATAACTGAACATAATTATTTGAAGGTTGACTTTTTTTTGTATTAAAAACACTTTTCTTTTATTGGTCGGATGAAATATGCTAATTTTTTGAGATAGGAATTTTGGGTTTTCATGAGCTGTATGCCAAAATCATCAGTATTAAAACAATAAAAGACCTGAAATATTTCAGTTGGTGTGCAATGAATCTAAAATATATGAAAGTTTAATTTGTATCATTACATTATGGAAAATAATGAACTTTATCACAATATGCTAATTTTTTGAGAAGGACCTGTATATATTTCCTGAGAGGAAACTATTTGAAGACTTTTCCTCCGTCATTTTCACAATTTGCTTCCATGATGCTTGCTTCTGTGGTGGTTACAACAATAAATAAATGTAGGCTATATGTGACATGGAATATGTGAAAAGACAAGAGAATGTTTTTTATCAAATGTCTTTAACGTTGTGTATACATTTTTCTGTGAATATTGATGTTATTTGGTTGCTTTTCCCTTGGGAGTGTTCATCTGCGTGGGGAAGTTTTGAATTCAAAAGATTATGAAGTGGAAATAAGGTTCTCCTTTCTAGTAAGTCCCATAGTTTCTGGAAAACGTCTACTTAATTGAAGGAATAGTTGACAGATCATGATCCTCAGGCTCGCAATCCTAGCTGCAATGTGCTTATATATATATATATATATATATATATATATATATATATATATATATATATATATATATATATATATATATATATAGGCCTGTAATTAAGACATAAATTCAAGACATTTATTAAAAACAGAAAGACACTATAGTTTCAACCTTACTCAAAGGCAGCGGAAACAGGCCAGTGTGTTCGTTAAACGTCAATCCATTCCCGACATTCTTGGTTTGCTTCTTATTTATTAAATATGCAAGAAATTAGTTGATAAAACATTGATCAAAATTATAATACAATTTATACAAAACGAAATTCACTTTAAAGAAATACTTTCGACAAAACAAAACTCAAAGAAGTGGTCAGAATCATGTCTGACCCACTTCATGTTTCCAGACATATACAGTGGGGCAAAAAAGTATTTAGTCAGCCACCAATTGTGCAAGTTCTCCCACTTAAAAAGACGAGAGAGGCCTGTAATTTTCATCATAGGTAGAATGAGAACAAAATATCCAGAAATTCACATTGTCTGATTTTGAAAGAATTTATTTGCAAGTTATGGTGGAAATATTCGGTCATAACAAAAGATCATCTTAATACTTTTTTATATACCCTTTGTTGACAATAACGAGCTCAAACAGGTGCCATTAATACAGGTAACGAGTGGAGGACAGAGGAGCCTCTTAAAGAAGAAGTTACAGGTCTGTGAGAGCCAGAAATCTTGCTTTTTTGTAAGTGACAAAATACTAATTTTCCACCATAATTTGCAAATCAATTCTTTAAAAATCAGACAATGTGATTTTCTCATTCTGTCTCTCATAGTTGAAGTGTACCTATGATGAAAATTACAGGCCTCTCTCATCTTTTTAAGTGGGAGAACTTGCACAATTGCTGGCTGACTAAATACTTTTTTGCCCCACTATATTGCATCTTATATGATATAGTTCACTTTGCATAATCAACATGACATTTAAAATAATATTAAATAATAAATAATGTTAAATAACTGTAATATTTATTAATATATAAACTAATATTTAAACATAGCCTAACTATGAAACTAAACGCCAGCACGTTTTCATTTATGACACAATAATCCATCCTTTTTTTATTATAAACTGTCTACTTTAATTTGTACACGAATAACAATAAAGGCCGTGGATTCAGGGAACAGATTATTTTGCACGCACCACTCCAAATGCTGTTTTCATTTAAAAACTTGTTCTCTCAACAGTCGAGTCTTACCCAGTGCATACTCAGGTGCGACTCATTGTGACAAAGACACATGAGATATATACATTTTCTAATGTGAATAAAGGCATATTTTGTACAATCACTATGTCCTTATTAGGATAAAATAAGTAATTTTTCTTAAAACATGTCGTTTTAACGACATAACATCTCGTTATTATAACATAATGGAGTGAGAAAAAATAATATTTATGTGGCAGCAATGTGTCACCGTACTACGATATACCTGTTCAGCCTTAGACAAGTGTTTTGTTGAACCTATATCATTCATGTCTTTAATTATTAGTCAAATTATATACACTCACCTAAAGGATTATTAGGAACACCTGTTCAATTTCTCATGAATGCAATTATCTAATCAACCAATCACATGGCAGTTGCTTCAATGCATTTAGGGGTGTGGTCCTGGTCAAGACGATCTCCTGAACTCCAAACTGAATGTCAGAATGGGAAAGAAAGGGGAATTAAACAATTTTGAGCGTGGCATGGTTGTTGGTGCCAGACGGGCCAGTCTGAGTATTTCACAATCTGCTCAGTTACTGGGATTTTCACACACAACCATTTCTAGGGTTTACAAAGAATGGTGTGAAAAGGGAAACACATCCAGTATGCGGCAGTCCTGTGGGCGGAAATGCCTTGTTGATGCTAGAGGTCAGAGGAGAATGGGCCGACTGATTCAAGCTGATAGAAGAGCAACTTTGACTGAAATAACCACTCGTTACAACCGAGGTATGCAGCAAAGCATTTGTGAAGCCACAACACGCACAACCTTGAGGCGGATGGGCTACAACAGCAGAAGACCCCACCGGGTACCACTCATCTCCACTACAAATAGGAAAAAGAGGCTACAATTTGCACGAGCTCACCAAAATTGGACAGTTGAAGACTGGAAAAATGTTGCCTGGTCTGATGAGTCTGGATTTCTGTTGAGACATTCAGATGGTAGAGTCAGAATTTGGCGTAAACCGAATGAGAACATGGATCCATCATGCCTTGTTACCACTGTGCAGGCTGGTGGTGGTGGTGTAATGGTGTGGGGGATGTTTTCTTGTCACACTTTAGGCCCCTTAGTGCCAATTGGGCATGGTTTAAATGCCACGGCCTACCTGAGCATTGTTTCTGACCATGTCCATCCCTTTATGACCACCATGTGCCCATCCTCTGATGGCTACTTCCAGCAGGATAATGCCCCATGTCACAAAGTTCGAATCATTTCAGATTGGTTTCTTGAACAGGACAATGAGTTCACTGGACTAAAATGGCCCCCACAGTCACCAGATCTCAACCCAATAGAGCATCTTTGGGATGTGGTGGATCGGGAGCTTTGTGCCCTGGATGTGCATCCCACAAATCTCCATCAACTGCAAGATGCTATCCTATCAATATGGGCCAACATTTCTAAAGAATGCTTTCAGCACCTTGTTGAATCAATGCCACGTAGAATTAAGGCAGTTCTGAAGGCAAAAGGGGGTCAAACACAGTTATAAGTGAAGAGGGTTTGGCTCTTCAAACTGAGGCGAAAGTTGATTGGTTGCTCCCACGTGTGTACTGTCCAATGGCATTTTTTAACTCGATTGAAAAATGATTTAATTTTAAAATGATTTATTAAATTACTTTTTATTATTTTATTAATATGCGTTTTAAAACATTAATTAAATAAACAGTTTTAAATGTGTCTATTTATTTATACATTTAAAATGTTTTATGTCATAATGGGTCTCGGAGCCAAATGCAAGTTCACAAATGTTTATTAGAAGGAGGCAAGAGAGGGTCAGATGAAGCACAAAAGTCACAGTCCACAGAACAGAGACCACACGCGGCGTTCCACGAGGTAATCCACTCTGGTCGGTAGACCGGGAAGAAATCCTCACACAGCAGGAGACTGACGATAACGTCTGAACACTGGACAGAAGGGAAAACAACGTCCGACAGAAAAGGACGCTCACCGGAACCTGGACGATACTGGATCTCGCCTAAAAACAAAGCGCACCAGTAATACCAGGAAAACAGAACACAGTTCACTCGAGGTCAAGTTCACGATATCCACATCCGTGTGAACTCTGGGCTAAGACGAGCCTCCAGATGCCTGCGACCGAACCTGAGGAACTGGAGAGGAACAGCAAGATGAACCGACTGGACAAGGACAGCATGACAGACCAACCAAGACAATGAGCACGCGACGAGAGACAGGACAGAGTGCTATAAAAAGAGAACAGCTGATGAGACACGACAGGTGAACAATTACTGAAACGAGCGGGAGGAGCCAGTGAACCCGTGAGGAACCACCACCAACAGGTAAGACAACATACACACACACATGATCACCCAGGAGTCCTGACAGTATCCCCCCCCCCATGACCGGCACCGGACGGGCATGGAGGAGACTCACCCTGTCGCCGACGGAGATCCTCGATCAGATCAGGATCCAGTATATCCCGGGCCGGAACCCAGGACCTCTCCTCCGGACCGTAACCCTCCCAGTCCACTAAATACTGAAAACCTCTGCCCCTGCGACGAGAATCTAGTAATCTCCTAACAGTATAGGCAGGAGCACCATCCACTAGACGAGGGGCGGGGGGTTTAGGGGCAGAGACAGGGGGATTGTTCTGGGCAAAAATCACAGGTTTAACCCTGGATACATGAAAAACTGGGTGAACCCGACCAAGAATAGGAGGTAACTTAAGCTTGACCGCTACCGGATTAATGACCTTAGATATACTGTATGGCCCAATGAAACGAGGAGCCAGCTTACGAGAAGGCTCACGGAGAGGCAGATCCTTGGTGGAAAGCCATACCTTTTGTCCACACACATAACGGGGTGGAGGTCGCCGGTGACGGTCAGCCGCAGCTTTGGTTCGTCTGGAGTTTTGTAACAAGAGTGATTTAGCTTTCTTCCAAGTGCGTCTGCACCTGCGCACGAAAGCTAAAGCAGACGGAACCGCTGCGTCGGGCTCCTGTGATGGGAAAAGGGGAGGTTGATATCCGACAGATAATTCGAACGGAGACAAATTAGTGGATGCGACGGGAAGAGAATTATGAGAATACTCAACCCAAGGAAGCTGTTGGCACCAAGAATTCGGATATTTAGACGACAGACAGCGAAGCGTTCGACCGAGATCCTGATTAGCCCGTTCGCATTGCCCATTGGTCTGCGGATGATAACCAGAAGACAGGCTGGCTGTAGCGCCGATCTGTCTACAAAACTCCTGCCAAAAACGAGAGATGAACTGAGGACCCCTATCTGAAACTACATCAGTCGGAATGCCGTGTAACCGAAAGACGTGATTAATCAAAACCTGAGCCATCTCCTTGGCAGAAGGAAGTTTAGGCAGGGGAATAAAATGAACCGCTTTAGAAAAACGATCCACCACAGTCAATACGACAGTGTTACCATTCGACGCCGGTAAGCCGGTGACAAAATCAAGGGCTATATGAGACCAGGGGCGGGAGGGGACGGGCAAAGATTTAAGCAGACCAGCGGGAGGTTGATTAGATGCTTTATTACAAGCACAGACTGAACCGGCTAATACGAACTCTCTGACGTCCGAAGTCATAGAAGACCACCAAAAACGTTGACGGATGGCAGCCAACGTTCTCCGAATTCCTGGATGGCCGACAAACTTGGATTCGTGACCCCACCGGATGACATCGGAACGTAGACGCTCAGGAACCCATAGACGACCCGCCGGACACCCCTCCGGGACCTTCCCCTCTCGGCCGGCCTCTCTCACCCGCTGTTCGATTCCCCACACGAGGGCACCGACCACCCTCCCCTCCGGGAGAATGGTCTCGGTCCGCTCCGAGCCGAGCCGGAACCCTCGAACAGACGGGAGAGAGCGTCAGGTTTAGTGTTTTTAGACCCGGCCGGTACGAGAGGGTGAAGTTAAAACGCTCGAAGAAAAGTGCCCAGCGAGCCTGTCTAGATGTTAATCTTCTGGCTGAACGGATATATTCCAAATTCTTATGATCCGTCCAGACCAGAAAGGGTTCCGAGGTTCCCTCCAACCAGTGACGCCACTCACCCAGAGCGAGTCTAACCGCCAGCAGCTCCCGATTACCTATGTCGTAATTTCGCTCCGCTGGGTTTAACCGATGAGAGAAAAAAGCGCACGGATGCACTTTCCAGTCAACAGAGGATCGCTGAGATAAAACGGCGCCAACCCCGACATCAGATGCATCCACCTCCACTATAAATTGTTTCGCCGCATCGGGAATAGAAAGAACAGAGCAGAGATGCAAACGGGACTTTAATTCATCAAAGGCCTCCTGAGCCTCAGTATTCCAACGGAAACACACTTTAGAGGAAGTAAGAGCGGTAAGAGGTTTAGCGATCTGACCAAAGTTTCTGATGAAACGCCGATAAAAGTTGGCGAAGCCCAGAAATCGCTGAAGCTCTTTACGAGTGTCGGGCACTGGCCATTCGGCGACCGCTTTAACTTTAGCAGGATCGGGACGAATCTCTCCCTCGGCTATGACAAAACCCAGAAACGAAACCGACTCCCTGTGGAACTCACACTTCTCCGCCTTAACAAAGAGCTGATTCTCTAACAGCCGTTGTAAAACCTGGCGAACATGCTGGGTGTGTATCTGCATAGAGGGAGAAAAGATGAGAATGTCATCGAGATACACAAAGACAAATTTGTTAATCATGTCACCCAGCACTTCATTGACCATGGTTTGGAAGACAGCCGGTGCGTTACAAAGACCGAACGGAAGAACGCAGTATTCCCAGTGCCCTGATGGTGTATTAAAGGCTGTCTTCCACTCATCGCCCTCCTTGATACGTACCAAGTGATAAGCGTTGCGCAGATCTAACTTGGTAAACACGTGCGCTCCCTGAAGTAACTCGAACGCTGAAGACATTAAAGGCAAGGGGTATTTATTCTTAACAGTAATGTCATTCAGCCCTCTGTAATCAATGCACGGACGAAGGGACCCGTCTTTCTTCTTAACAAAGAAAAATCCAGCGCCAGCTGGAGACGAGGAGCGGCGAATGAGACCGGCATTAAGAGACTCATTAATGTACTTATCCATAGCCTCTCTCTCTGGTTTAGAAAGGGAAAATATGCGACCCTTAGGCGGAGAAGTGTCTGAGAGAAGTTTGATTTCACAATCATACGACCGGTGAGGAGGCAGGGAAGTAGCCCGGGCCCTACTGAACACCCGACACAGATCAGAGTACTCCGCCGGAACTCCCGAGAGATCAACATCCGGAACCTGAAAAGTAGAACACACAACAGGAGAAGGAGCAGGACCGAGACATGAAACATGACACGAAGACTTCCACGATAACACAACACCGTTCTGCCAATCAACGTGAGGATTATGTTTGGTCAACCAATCATGCCCTAAAATGACAGGCGATTGGGAATGTTCTAATAGATAGAATTCGATCTCCTCACGATGATTGCCAGAAACAAACAAACTCACAGGGGGAGTGCGATGGGTGATAACAGCCATATGCTGTCCCTTTAAAGTCCAAGCGGAGAGGGAAGAAGACAGAGGAATAAAAGGAATATTCCATGATTCGGCCACACCGGCATCCAGAAAACTCGCCTCCGCACCAGAATCCAGCAACGCCTGTGAATGAAAAGACTGTTTATAGTTTATGATTACTGGGAGTGTAGTACAGCTCACGGGAGACTTCAATGACGACACGCCCACCGAAACTCTCAAAGTCATTGGCAGGCAGTCTCTCTTTATCGGACACGCGAAGGCAATATGCCCCGCCTTACCGCAATACAAACACAAACCACAGGCCAGACGACGATGTCTTTCGGTGGCGGTCAGACGGAGCTTTCCCAGTTCTTTGGGTTCCTCCGTTTGGAGAGAAGATGCGGTGAATTCCTCCGGTTCAGAGACGGCGAGATGACGAAACGACCGGCGGATGTCACGTTGACGGTGGCGGGTCTCGATCCTCAACGCCAGGTCGATCGCCGTCTCTAGCGATGTCGGCGGATCCCGTGCAGCGATCTTATCCTGAATCTCAGGGTTGAGACCCTCGAGAAACTGAGCCCGTAATGCGGCGTCATTCCAGCCGCAGGTGATGGCTAGCGTCTTGAACGCGATGGCATAATCCGTGACGGAAGAGGTCCGTTGCAGTAGTCTCACTAGCTCGGCTGCTGCCATGTCCCCACGAACCGAGCGATCAAACAAACTCAACATCTCCGTTTCAAGAGCCTCAAACGAAGCCGTGCACGGAGCCCTGGCTCCCCATACAGCCATTCCCCACTGTCTCGCCTTTCCGGTGAGTAGTGTCAAAACATACGCCACCTTGGATGATGAAGCGGCGAACCGCCGTGGTTGAAGTGCAAAGACAAGGGAACACTGCTGCAAGAAGGCCAGGCATGAGTTGGGATCGCTGTCGAAGGACGGAGGTGTCGCCGCGTGTGGCTCACGGTCTGCAGGTGCATTATCAACAGGTGCAGACGGAAAACGCTCATCGACCTGGGAACCAATCTGGTCTACCCGGGTGCTGAGCTCCGTGAATCGTTCAGACAGGACACGAAAATCTCTGGAAGCTTTACTCAACAGAGATGTATGCTGTTCAATGGCTTCCTGCTGATTAAGTGCGGCGTACACCGAATCCGAACCCTCCGAACTCGCTGACTCCATTGTTGGCGTGCTCATTCTGTCATAATGAGTCTCGGAGCCAAATGCAAGTTCACAAATGTTTATTAGAAGGAGGCAAGAGAGGGTCAGATGAAGCACAAAAGTCACAGTCCACAGAACAGAGACCACACGCGGCGTTCCACGAGGTAATCCACTCTGGTCGGTAGACCGGGAAGAAATCCTCACACAGCAGGAGACTGACGATAACGTCTGAACACTGGACAGAAGGGAAAACAACGTCCGACAGAAAAAGACGCTCACCGGAACCTGGACGATACTGGATCTCGCCTAAAAACAAGTTCACGATATCCACAGGCGTGTGAACTCTGGGCTAAGACGAGCCTCCAGATGCCTGCGACCGAACCTGAGGAACTGGAGAGGAACAGCAAGATGAACCGACTGGACAAGGACAGCATGACAGACCAACCAAGACAATGAGCACGCGACGAGAGACAGGACAGAGTGCTATAAAAAGAGAACAGCTGATGAGACACGACAGGTGAACAATTACTGAAACGAGCGGGAGGAGCCAGTGAACCCGTGAGGAACCACCACCAACAGGTAAGACAACATACACACACACATGATCACCCAGGAGTCCTGACAGTTTTATTTAATTTATTGTTTTATCGTTTTATTTAACTACATTTAAAAACATGAATTAAATAAACAACTTTAAATGTGTCTATTAATTTGTCCATTTAAAAGTGATTGATTTATATAGATTTTAATGTTTGAATTATTAAATTGATAAATTGATTCTTCATTTTATTTTTAAGTGTCACTCCTGGTCCTCCATACATTTTGTCCGTCAATTGGCATTTTTCATTTTATATTACACATTGTTTGGAGGACAGCATTGGGCAGGATGTGTAACAATACTGTTTAAAATAATGGATTTAAATTCAGTTTTAATGTATATTTAAATTTTAGATTTTTCATCAGATTAATTGAAAAAAATGATCTACACGTTAATTGATTATCATAATAATCGTTAATAAGCCTCGTTGAATGCTGAAATTTGATTGGAACAGTAGCTACATTTATGGTTCATGGACCAGGGCTCCAGATGAACTTTTTGCCTTGGTTGCCCTGGTGCACTTTACTTTTTTATTTAGGTGCACCCAAACCTACTATTTTGTTTGAAATATCATATAGGCTACAATTGTTAATTTATTAGGAGAACCATGATGCAACCATGGAAGAGACAAAAGGAGAGGCAGGTGGCAGTGCAGGGTGTGAGGTGAGGTTTTAAAATGTATTCATATTTGTAATGGATTAAACGCAGGGATGGAGGTTGAATTGCTGCCTGTTCAATGCCAATTCCTCAGTCAAAAAATAATACAATATGCTTAGTTTCTCATAAGACTTGAGTCCACTTAATAATGGTTTTCAAGCACCTATTCAAGCTAGTTGACTTCAGTAGCAGGAACTCTGACTTCCAACCGAATAAATGTTAACATACATAGTACATTTAACCCTTCTGCATCAATTTTAAAAAGTTACACATAGGTCCAAATAGGACAAAAATATCAGTGTCAAAAAACTGTCATAAAAAATGTATATTGGGAGCACAAACTTAAATTTGGTCTTATTTTAAAGACGACCCATGGCAGATTATTGTTGAAGCCAAACTAAAAGTTTAAAAAGTGAAGAAAAAAAAATAGGTTATAGGTTTAAGTTTATGAAACATGGTAAACTCTAAAACTGCTAGAAAACCAAAGCCATAAAAAAAAAGTTCCAAATTTGAGGTTGATATCTCAAAAAATGAGCTTTCTGTCAGTTTGTTTGGGCGCAGTGCCACAGTTTCCCCATTAGATGCCAGCAAAACGGCTTGGGTTATGTATATAACCCTTGTTCCCTGAGAAGGGAACGAGCACTGCGTCGGAACGGCACTTTGGGGATGCTCCCTAAGCATCAGCGTATCTGAAATCTGAATGAAAACTAAACCAATCCGATTGGCGTGCGTGATGACGTAACTGTGACGGCATACCCGGAAGTATAAAAGGGGAGCCGGTGCATAGAAACGGCAGCTATTGCTCTGAAGCATGCACTCCAGGCGTGCCGAGGTGTGGTGACGCGACGCAGTGCTCGTTCCCTTCTCAGGGAACAAGGGTTATTTACATAACCCGAGCCGTTCCCTTTCGAGGGAAATATCACTGCGTCGGAACGACACTTTGGGGAACGAGTACCCACTAGCCCACACCGAGGGTAGCGCCTGCCCTAGTGTGAAGCCGGAGACCGGGCACAACTAGGACTGGAGCACCCTAGCACCAGGCGCCGTAGGGAGATGCAGGCTATAGAACCTGATAAAGGTGTGTGGGGTAGCCCACCCAGCCGCCTCGCAGATATCCTGCATGGGGACCCCAGAAAGGAGGGCCACCGAAGAGGCCATGCCTCTGGTGGAATGAGCCCTTTCGGCCATAGGTGAAGGCAAATTGCGCACCTGATAAGCCATGGTTATTGCCTGGACAATCCAGTTACTGATTGTCTGGGTAGACGCAGGCAACCCTTTCTTGGGTGAACCAAAACACACCAAAAGCTGTTGAGATCTCCTCCACTGCGCAGACTTGTCCAAATACGCTCTAAGAGCCCTAACTGGGCAGAGCAGGTGAAGTCAATTTTTTCAATAATCAAGGACTGATTATTGTTGAGCTTGAACAACCTTTTGTCAGTCTACTGGACTACATGGTAAATGTATGTTAGTGTGAACTGACCGTGATTTGATTTTTCCCCCCTTTCAATTATTTTCATTGTATTGATGTAATTTATTTTGAATTGTTTATTTATTTTATTTTATTGAAAGTGTTACTCTTTAAAAAAAAAAGCCTGCAGTTAAAAGATATATAAAAATTATACATACTTAAGTTGTGGTCTCCTGTCATCCCTCAGCAATCACCCTCTACCTCTGTAGTTGGACACTGATCTTCTGATTTCTTCAGTAGTCCATAAAAGTGACAAACTAATTTGTTTGAAATACAATCCGTTACAACAGCATTACAAGTCATTTATAAACGTCTCTCTTTGTGTGTTTGTGTGTTTGTGTTGGAGGCGTGGTTAATGATTGCTGATAGATCGTCTTCACTTAACACTGCTGCACTCATTATCTGGGCTACCTATACGTGTCTTTTACCCAGCCTTGATGTCAGATTGTTGCAGTGTGTCCTGTGAGTTCCTGTTGTGTTCTGTGTTTCGTCATTGGAGATCTTCGTTCCGGTTTCCTGGAGTCCTCTCACCGTGTCTGCCCATTGCCTCCCTGCATCATCGGGCTAGGATCCATACACTAGTGATGGCTAAATGAAGCGTTTCGAAGCATTAATGCTTTCTGATACAATTGTGTCGAAAATGGTTCATTACTCAAAGCTTCATTCAGATAGAAATTGCAGCACCATCTCCTGGTGAAGTAAATGTAATGCAACAAAGCTGATAACCATAAAATGCAAGTAGGCTTATATGTTAACGCCCCATTTATTACGTGTTTACCGAGGCGATCAAAGCTGAAACAGTGTTAGTGCTGTGAAACTCGTTTATGTAGGTGAATTTTACAGATACTGATGAATTTCATGTGTTCACCTTTATAATAAAACATTAAGGATGATGAGGATGATGATGATGTGTGTGTGTGTGTGTGTGTAATTATTTCTTTAGACAAGGACAGAAGATCAGAACAGCTTAAAAAAAGTTGGAAACCATCACAGAAATTCTAATGGTTTCTATTAAAATACCAATAGGAACCTTTGGCTTTTACTATTTAAACCACTGCAGAATAATTTTTTGTAGTGTGTTTGGGACATATTAATGCCCCCACCAATAGAACCCAACACATATCAGTAGAGACCACTATAATTCCCATTACAACCATTAAATCTAATAGAATTTCTGTAATGGTTTCTGTAGTTTTTTTTTTAGCAGGGCAGTTTCATGTGTGAAAGCTTTATCTTGTTTAGCTGTGGGAAGCAGAACTTGTTAACTGGTGGGACTGATATTTGTGTATGTTGAAAAGGATGTGCTTGTGTAACTGGTTGTACTTGTATAATGTAGCAGATGGTTTTTGAAGTTGGCTTCACTTTTATAAGAAATACAGCCGCCAGGTTTCAAACCTGTCAACACTGGATTGGGCTGTCAAAGCAGTCAGGTGGTGTGTGTTTGCTTCAAAAGTCATTTTCACGTGACTAATGACGTAATGATACAAGCTCTGAAGCAGTGGTTCATTGCAAGGACCGTTCGAGTTTGAAGCAAGCTTCGGAGCGTCGGTGTCAGACGTAACATCACTACCATACACCTGCCGCCTTCACTCTCACTGACTCTTCCTGCTTCACCAGCTTTTGCTATTTTTCTGTGCTTTACCACAGACTGTATTGAGAGTAATAAACCACTTTAATCGCTATTGGATCTTACTGTTTTCTCTGCCAGCGCATGTAACGGGAACACCACACGTTTTATAGGGTTTTCAATAAATCACCAGGGTTATTGATGTACAGATATCAATATACAACATACAAAACACAACAATGGTGACACTTAACAAATAATAATAATAAAACATATCAATTCTGAACATTACGAAACAAACCAACAAAACAAACAGCTAAAAGCGAAGCAAAAATGCACACATATATGCACTGTAGAAATACAGTATGATAGTTTGTTTACAGTAATGTTTTAAGAGTGCAGTTAGATACAAGAGACTACTTGGAATTACTGTGAAATTCATGCAATTATTAACCTTGAATATACTGTAATTTCACACAAAAAATTTTAACAGTGTGTTTTTCACCTGAAGAATGATACTCAAATGGCCTTTAGATAGCAGTGCTTTATTCATACAATTCAAACAGTCCCGAAACAGCCTCTTAGTGACCATTGCATGCACATAATTTTATGATAAATAATATTCTGGCTATTTGTTGCTTTGACAATACATTTACATTTACATTTATGCATTTAGCAGACGCTTTTATCCAAAGCGACTTACAACTTGGGGGAACATGAAGCGATTGTTCATGAAGAGTCGAGAAGCGCAATAAGAGCCTGAAATCCTGAGACCGTGTACATTGCTCAGAGTAGCACAGGCTAGAGTAGGGAGGGAAGAAGGAAGAGAAAGAGGAAAGGAAAAGGTTTTTTTTTTTTTTTTTTAATAGGTTAAGTGCTCGCGGAAGAGCTGAGTTTTAAGTTGACTTTTGAATGATGTCAATGATTCTGCGTTTCGGATGGCGTTGGGAAGATCGTTCCACCAGCTGGGAACGTTGAATGAGAATGTTCTGGAAAGGGATTTTTTCCCCCTCTGTGATGGTACCATAAGCCATTGTTCCTTTGCTGAGCGAAGGCTTCTGGTGGGGGTGTGGATTCGTAGAATGAAGTCAAAGTAAGCAGGAGCAGAGCGCGTGGTGGCTCTGTATGCAAGCGTCAGCGCCTTAAACTTGATGCGAGCAGCGAGTGGTAGCCAGTGCAGGGAGATGAAGAGAGGTGTGACGTGGGTCCTTTTGGGCTCGTTGAAGACAAGACGTGCTGCAGCATTCTGGATTATTCGAAGTGATTGGATCGCACAAGAGGGGAGTCCAGCCAGAAGCGCATTGCAGTAGTCGAGTCTCGAAATAACCAGGGCCTGGACAAGAAGTTGTGTTGCGTGCTCTGTTAGGAACGGTCTAATCTTCCTGATGTTGCTATAATTATTGCTATAATTTCAATAGTATCTTACAGTATAATCTTTATATTATGCTGATGATATACGTTTATATTATAATTCATATAGCAGTTGTGATCAATGATAATACAGCTTTACATCACATGCAGATCATGCTTTTGAACAAAGCAGAAACATTTTCAGGATCATATTTTCAGATTTATAGAGTTTCAGCATCATTTAAGCTGAGGCTTCATTGACGTTTCATTTTTACATTATTTGAACTATCCCAGTGCTTCACTTTCTTCTCCTGCTCTCTTCTTGATGTCGTCCAGTGTTTTGGCTTTTCCAGGCTCATTTATTTCCTTCAGCTTCACAATCAGAAAATCAACGTGCTGAAGTGTGATCAGAGAAACAGTGTTGAGTGCGATCATCTCCAGAGTTTCCACACAGTGAAAAGCTTCCATCAGCAGCTTTCCTTTCTCAGTCTCTAATTCTTGCAGTTCTTCTTCCAGCTTCTGGACCAAAGACACACCATCACCAATCTTCCCATCATATTTCTTCTTTAACTCTTCATATGTCCTCTTCTCCTTCTTTGTCTTTGTTACATATATTTTTACTGCTTTGACGTGTTTGCTGAAGTGGCATTTCTTTGTGCACACTGTACAGTGCTCATCTTTCATCATGTAGCACTTATAGGCACTGGTGGCCAACCAGCATCCTGGATAATGACAGTTCTCCTCACAGACGGTGCAGCACATCGCATTACTGGCTACAGCAGGATCAATATCAACCTTCTCTTTGTAGGCCACATCAACTTCATACACAAAGTTCTTATTGTCTTCTACATCTTTCTCATGTCGCTTCAGATCTTCTTGAGTTTGTTTCAGCTCATTTTGCTTGTGTTCCATCATTTTAACTCGTGACTGTAGATTGTTCATATTTGCCTCCAACTGCTCCCGTTGCTGTAACACATTTCGAGTCGTCTTCAGGGTTTTTGGTTGTTTTGTCTCAAGAAACTTCAACAATCCTTCCATTCCTCTAAAACTGTGTTTCCATGATTGATTCAGCCTCTGTTCACGGTCTTCCTCATCTTCATCATCATCTTCATCAGCGGCGTCTGACTGACAGTTGTCAAACAGGAAATACACCGGCTTCTGGGCTTTTTTAGCACACTTGACTTTAGCCTCTTTAACAGCCGTCAGGGCATCTCTAGGTTTAGCTCCAGTTGAGTGTGTGAATAGCAAGACAATGTTTTCAGCAATATCTCTTCCAAATAAAGACTGAACAGCATCAAATATGTATATTTGTCTGTCAGAGAGTCGATTCTGTGTTGCATTGATCACCAGACACACTGCATCTATATCCTTGATCTCTTCTTTAGATTGACTTAAACTAAGAAAACTCTCAGCGATCTCTTTATCAAGATCAACTCCACGTGTGTCTCCATATCCTGGTGTGTCGATGATTGTTAGATGGATTGGACTCTCTTGTGGATAAAACCCATAAACTGTGATGCTGGAGGTCTGACTCTGAGCTGATGTTCGGTCACTCTGGTCATCTGTGATCTCAAACCAAACCTTGTCTTCTCTCTTTACTCCTAACATGTAGTTGATCATGGCATTGATCAGGGTTGTTTTTCCTGTTCCTGTTTCTCCCACCATCAGAATGGTTTTATGGGATTTGTTTTTGTCTCTCTCTTCAAATGTCATTTTTCTATATGGTTTAGATTCATCTAAAGGTGCTGAACTTGTTTTCAGACGATATCGAGCAGGATTTCCATCTTTAATTAAGATGCTTTTCCCGATGATTTTGTCCATTTTCTCCCCCTGTAATGTTAAAACAGAATTTATTTATTTAACAGTTTGAAAATATGATGGCAAACTCAGCTGTGACGCAAAAGTACATATGACACATCCATGTCTTTATGATAATTTTTCATGCTAGTATTGTTCAAACTAATTCATAATCCACAATTAAAACTGCAACTAACAGTTGAAATGGTAGGCCGTAGTTTGATTAAATGGCAATTTGGTTAATTCAACATTTTGTTACACATTTTTAAATAAGCTATTTTTATGTGCAGATTTAGTAAAGATGTTAGACACAGCAAACAACAGTAATTTTAAAGGTTTTTTTTCTTTGAAAAATGTGACTGCTTTTGTTGTTAAATTAGACCAGGATGAACCTTGAATATTTGTGGTAAAATATTTTTTTTTTATACATTTTTAAATAAATCTTAAACATTTATTTAAAAAAAGTTAAATATATCAAATGTGAATATTTTCACCTGCAGTCAATAAGAACAGTAATACTCTTCACGTGACCGTCACCACATTCTAAAAATAAAATAATTTTAAAATTGTGATTTCCAGGCCATGAAAACACGTCAAAATAAATAAAATAAAACCTTTAAATATTAGTGATTTTTTTCCCCGTAACTTTTTAGTGATATTTATAATATTGATAATCCAGTATTAAGAATCAAAATGTAAACTTTTGTGTAAATTCGGTTATTATTTTGCCGAAATAATAATGGCACTCCACCCCTTTTGAGGTATTGGAGTCTGGACCGTAAAACTGCGATGGTCATGTCCCCGCAGTGTCGGGTGACCAGACGTCCCCGTTTTCCGGATTTTTGGTGTTCTGTCCCTGACTGGAGCTGTCCCCGGAAATGTCCCCGTTTTACAGCTCGTTCAAAACAACCCGCAGATATATTGCAAAGTGGGGAATTGGTAAATTGACGCCCTCTGCACAGACTGCAGCTGCAGGCGACCCTGCTTGCTGAGAAGCTAGCGTGCACTACTACTGCTCTTTGGTTGTGTGTGTGAGAAGGGGGGAGGGGGCGCGGGGAACAGTTTACCTCAAGCAGAGGTGTGTGTGTGTTCATCTGAGCCTCATTGGTCTGTCACCACTCGTCAATGTCAAAATATTTGAGAAAACCAATCAAATCAGAGTAGGCGGGCTTCATGTTCACACAGAAGCTGATGAGGCGCAAATTTTAGCAGCTCGTCTCGACACATTTCATATTTGATCTCCTTATTCCATAGCTGTCAACCCTCCCGTTTTTTCCGGGTTTCTCACGTATTTTAGCTCTTTTCCCGCTGTCTTCCCGTTTTAGTATTTCTCCGTAAAATATCCTGTATTTTTACGCTCTGATTGTGTTAAAGGATTAGTTCACTTTTAAATAAATTTTTGCTGATAATTTACTCACCCCCATGCCATCCAAGATGTCCATGTCTTTCTTTCTTCAGTCGAAAAGAAATTAAGGTTTTTGATGAAAATATTCCAGGATTTGTCTCCATATAATGGACTTCAATGGGCTCCAAACGGTTCAAGGTCCAAATGACAGTTTCAGTGCAGCTTCAAAGGGCTTTAAACGACACCAGACGATGAATAAGGGTCTTATCTAGCCAAACCATCAGTTTCTGTGAGAAACCGAGCAGTATTTATGATATTATTTTACCTCTTATCAGACGAACGTGATCATCTCTCCGCCATAACTTCCGCTAAGTGAGGTCAAATACAAGCGTGGTCATAGATGTATACGTAGATGCCTCATTAGCGCCTACAAGGATCAGTAGAATGAGGCATCTACGATCGATATATCTATGACCACGCTTGTATTTGACCTCACTTAGTGGAAGTTATGGCGGAGCTCAGAGATGATCACGTTTGTTTAATAAGAGGTAAAATAATAGCATAAATACTGCTCGGTTTCTCGCAGAAACTGATGGTTTGGCTAGATAAGACCCTTATTCATCGTCTGCTGTCGTTTAAAGCCCTTTGAAGCTGCACTGAAACTGTCATTTGGACCTTGAACCGTTTGGAGCCCATTGAAGTCCATTATATGGAGACAAATCCTGGAATATTTTCATCAAAAACCTTAATTTCTTTTCGACTGAAGAAAGAAAAACATGGACATCTTGGATGACATGGGGTGAGTAAATTATCAGCAAAAGTTTATTTAAAAGTGAACTAATCCTTTAACTCAGAACACGCAACTATCTGTGTCTGTGAAGTGGCTTGCACTTGGGTTGCTAGACCTCCAGTCAAGCAGGGGGCAGTACACAGGGGCGTACTGGGACTGAAATTCAGCCCGGGACTTTAAGACGGAGAGGCCTTTTACGCGAGTGCCCTTGGTGCACGAGTAGGATTTTTTGCAGTTATTTTCATTCTAATAGTGTTTTTATGGTATAAAGACAATCAGATTACGCTGAAGACCTTCTAGAAACTTTAGGATAACACCTGCCTCCTCAGGTTGTATAAGCAAGTCACCACTGCACTGAAAACAACCATGTCAGCAAAACCTAATCTTAAACACATAAGTCACACAGTATACTGCTAACTACCATCATGTCATGTGTATAGTCAGTCGGAGTGTTAAAATAGTTACAAATACTCACACCCACTCATACTCAAAAACTACAATGCAGTCCCATACAATAGAGATTGTGTGTGTACGTGTGTGTGTACTCACTTTCAACTCTCCCTGCCTCAGCTTCCCCTGTGCTGGACCCTGCCTCTGCTTACTGATTGTACAGCTACATAACATATGCATGAGAAGAACATGAGTAATAAACATGGCAAAGAATAATACATTTTCTAATTCAATCTGTGCTTCAGTCAGGTTATTATCTAGTATGTGGAACTATTGGCATTTTATCCTATATGTAAATATGTAACATATGTAACACTGTGCTGTATTTTTCTATTTGTGTGTGTGTCCTTAATAAAGCTTTGATTGATTGATTGATATGCTTAATATGATTGCCTTCCCAGCCCTGCACACTGCCCCTCTACCTGTCTGTTTCCTGGTTCCTGCTCTTCCTCTCTTCTCCTTTCTTCTCCTCCTCATTCTCTCTCCTCCTGCTGCTCCTCTTCCTCTCTTCTCCTTCTCTCTCCTGCTGCTCCTCCTCCTCCTACTCTTCCTCTCTTCTCCTCCTGCTGCTCCTCCTTTCTTCTCCTGCTCCTCTTCCTCTCTTCTCCTTCTCTCTCCTGCTGCTCCTCCTCCTCCTCCTACTGCTCCTCTTCCTCTCTTCTTCTCCTCCTTCTCCTCCTCCTCCTACTGCTCCTCTTCCTCTCTTCTCCTCCTGACGGATCAGGCATATGAATGGGGTCCTAAGCTCGAACTCATCTCTTCAATAGGACTCATTTGTTCACCACACCGGAATGGACTATTTTCTTAGCGGTACCAATACAATCGTTTTTAAATCAATAAACTCCTTTTCAAATCAATATTTTGTGTCATTTATCACTAAGGCCGGCGACAGACTGGATGCGTGGCATTCAGCTCCCATATTAACAGGTTAGAGCTGCGTGACACAGGGTGCGCGCGGAAAACGGGCGCATGCTAGAAATAGAACAGACGTCTATTTTTCACGTGACACGCAAGCGTGTTGGAAGCGTTTCCAAGCAAAATAGAATAGGAAAAGATGTTTGTCTTTGTAGGCTTATCATGACACCTAGCAGCAGCGCCGCGTCAGACTCGTTTCTGGTGTGCAAAGACATGGGAAACGCCACGCTCACGCACAGGCAGCCAGCCGCTCGCCGGCCTAATCGTGCACCTATCCTGTCCATGCTGCTGGGTCCTTCCTTATCTGCACCTCCTGCCACAGCACCCTTTTCAGTGCGGAAAAGGTCCGTTAATTTGGCATATTTAGCTGCCTCTTGTGCCAACATTTTTTTCTTTTTCATTCTTATTTTTTCGGACCCACCCATTTCTTTCTCTTCTTTTCGCCATTTTTACCGTCTGTCTCTGTTGCATTCACACAAACCCAAACCTAACCAAGTAAGCTTTGAGCCAATCGGATGTCAGGAAATACGAGGATCAGTCCAAGTTGGGAGGGGCCGCTCGTATCCCCCCTCAAGATTGGAAGTATTGATTTGGCCCGGTCTGAAACACACACACACACACACACAGCTGTGTTCCGCTGCAGCTGAGCGGCCGGCCACAGGCCGGTACGGTAGCGTTACGTATCATATAAAAAAAAAAAAAAAACGTTTTGACCAGCGGCCGGTTCGGCCTGAAATGGACCGGCCGTTCGGGATTGTTCCCGGTATTCCCGATTGCCAGTCCGCCCCTGTACCTGGTAGCCATTAATAAAACATATAAATATCAGTTAAACATATGTTTACTTTCTTCACTGATGAAAATGTCTGCCCACTGACATGGTTTTCAAGCTATTGTTATCTAATTTTTTGGTATTCAGAACATCTTAAAATGCACATATGTAGATCACAGAAATACAAATTTCCTCGGGGGAGCAAGTCCCAGAACCCCCCTAACCTCACATTTGGGACCTCAGTGATTATAAACCTGGGGTTTATTGTTTTTCCCCCAAAAGTTCTGCAGTCACAAAGCAGTGATTACCACACATCTGAATTATAAATATCAAAAAACGAAACAATTACACTTGCAACAAATACATGCGCAGAATACGTTCTGCTTAAAATAAGCCTAAAATGCAAAATAACAAGACCAATAAGGATAGTAAGAATTATTTTCAAGCTAAAACGTAACAAAATATTTGAAAAAAAAAAAGTAATTTATATAGTATAAACTTGTGAAAATATTAAATACAATTATAAAATCTTACAATATAAATACGCGCTCTCCCTAGTAAAGACTGACCGGCTCGTCATCCTCAACAACCTCCCATTTTTCACACTTAAGTAGAATCAATAGTGCGACTTTTGACTTTTACTTCGTTACATTTTGCAGCAATTATTATACTTTCTACTCCACTACATTTCTACAACGTTCCATAAATAATTGCATTTATGACATTGATGTTGTTTTATTTTTGTAATGTGTTTTTGTTAAGTCATGTTGTAATATTGTTTTGAACTGCTTGTTATTTACAATGGTTACTATTAACTTTTTTCATAGTTTTTTTTTTTTTCTTTTTTTTTTTTGTGGGTGCGGGTTTAATTAAATCCAGACCAAAAATTCTAATAATCAAACTAAATCATAATAATTATTAATGTTAATAATAATATAGAGAGCCCACAACATCAAAAACATTTAAAAATGTATTGTCCCCGTTTTTAAATAAAATATAATAACTAATGAGATTTTAGTGGTATTTTGACCACTCAAATAGGAAATGTCCCCGGTTTCCATTTCAGAAATCTGGTCACCTTACCGCAGTGGGAACACAAGTCATTCACGAACACTGCCTCAGCGTGCTGAACGCCCAAACACGTGAGCAGGGCCGTTTCTAGACATTCTGACGCCCTAGGCGAAATCCTTATTGGTGCCCCCAGTCAAAATTTAAAAAAGCAACATTGGTATTACTGGTATTATTTAACAAATACATACATACATTCCAAATTATATTTGTTAATAAGGATTCAAATTAATACCAGTAATACCATTGTGTAGCCACATGCCTGTATAGCTCAAGGCCTATTATTTATATATATATATATATATATATATATATATATATATATATATATATATATATATATATATATATATATATATATATATATATATATATATATATAATGCAATCCATAGTTGCTAAATTGTTCTCAGACATAACTACATAATTATTACGTGATATTATTACATTTCACATGAAAGTAATAAGAATAAATACTGATTCAGTGCGTTTTTTGTTACTCACTGATGAACTTTCCCTTTAAATAATGCGCATAGCGTCTTTCTGTGTGTGCGACACTGCTTGCATTAAGCACTATTAGAACTGAATGAATCGATTCAGCATTCAACACCATCCGTAAAGATACGTTAAATTTGACATAGTGATTTAATAAAGAATATATTCATCTTGTGAATTAGCACATATTATGCCATTTTTAAATTGGCCGTTAAAGTTTTATATGGGACAATTACAAAATGCACTGATCCTTTAGCAATGCATTGGTGCAAAAAACGTTTGGAGGAGCAAGTAAGAGAAGAAAGCTTTATAGAGGCAAAATATAACTGCGCACTCATGAAATGATGAAGTGAAGTGTGCAGTTATATTTTGCCTCTAACATACACATCGAGCAATGCTATCTGCCCATTTCACAGCGTGATTTCTCGACTACCGCAAATACTGCCCTAACAAAATACAGATTTGTGCACTTTTTACTGTACCTGTTTTTTAAATTGGCCTTCAGTTTGAATGTAGCTTTATTGTATGGTTAAAAAAGCGTTCCCTCTCTTTGATCTAATGGTGTTGTTGAGCGCTGTCAAACGCAAACTGTTTTTTTTTTTTTTTACAGTAATTGACAGTACTCTCTCTGATCCAATGGCAAATAGGAATCGTCAGATTGACAGTACTCCGATCCAATGTGGGAACTACTGGGGGCGGCAATAACATTTTAGGGTGGCCGTGACACCCTTTACACACAAAAATCTAGTACCAGATATACACTATTGGCGCCCCCCCACTGATGGCGCCCTAGGCGACCGCCTAGTTTGCCTATGCCTCAAAACGGCCCTGCACGTGAGACAACGAACGTGACCGTCAACTGGACAGAAATCGACCGCATCCAGAAACACGGTTTGAATGACATCTTGAAAAAGACGCAGGGTCAAACCGTGTTGCTCTTTTAGAAAGGAAAACTGCTCTTTTATGTGCTGAAGCACTCAGGGAGATGACCGCGGCGCAGCCACCCCACACAACAACCAACAGTGCCGCAAACCTATACCGGACCTGATTCAAGGTAAATATAGGGACAAGGGATCATTTGGTTCGCACATATTAAGTGACCTAATGATAAATAAATGATTAATCAACACCAGTAATATTAAAAACACCATTTAGATACCATATTGACATCATATGACATAAGTCTCTTAAGATCAGAGAAAAATCAAACACAGATAAGCTCTAAATTTAGGTTATAATCAGATGAGTACATTGTGCACAAAAACACAAAGTTAAAGGGATAGTTCACGCCAAAATCTAAATTCTGTCATGAATTACTCAGCAATATAAGAAAACTCAGTTTCCATTGTAAAAACAGTGCAGCTCCCGCATCATCATCATCACATGCATGCGATGAACGGCATCGGCTACCGTAGAACTCGAAAGCTCTGTTTACAACGCCAACTGCACAGGAGAATGACACAGGCTTGAACAAAATTGTTGAATAAAGTCATTATTTTTGTTTGTTTTTGCACACAAAAAGTATATACTCGTCGCTTCATAATGCTTAGTTTAAACCACTGGAGTCACATGGACTATTTTAACATTATATTATATATATTAAAAGTCACATACTGTGAAAAGTATCTTCAGTCATCAGATATAATTAAATGTAAGACTATAATGCAGTTCAAGATTCATCAAAATGTATCAACTCACAATGTGATGTTTGTTCAGTCCGTCCTTCTTCAGCTCACACTGAGAATCTGCAGACGCAGAGCATCTATTTATACGGAAGACAACCCCCTTTTACTGAAGATCATGTGATTTAAAGGAATATATATTTATTTATTTATTTTATATATATATATATATATATATATATATATATATATATATATATATATATATATATATATATATATATATATATATATATATATATATATACTCTTCTAGGTAGACTGTGATAAACAAAACTCAGCATCTCTATAGAGGTTGTTGTTTAATTGTATTATTTGTAGCGCACTGCAAGTGACAACTTAAAACATGAATTTTAAACCGTTGTATATGAAACATCAGTGATGAGATTAAACGTCATTGTTTCTATACATGACAGTGGAACGCTGATGTTTTACGATACTATATAGGATATACAAAATGTCACACTTTACACAGAAAGTGATTCAGAATTGATAACATTTTAATATAACCTATAATTAACATTAACGTAATACAATATCATAATGTTTCTGCGTGCATTCACAATTAGAGCTTTTATTTTTATATAGCCACACGATATTAAAAAAAAGAGAAATATTGTGAAAATGTGAGAATCAGCCCTGGTCTCTCCTTTTTTTTCTGTAGACTTACTGAACTCTAAATATTAAATATTATTTTAGTTAACAGTTATTGTCAATATCTGAATATGCGTGACAGCATTATAGGAAAAGCTGCCCTGCCAGCAAAAGTTTCCATTCATCCACTCTCCAAACTGCGCAGGGATGCTGTTGTTCATCTCAGCGTTTCAGGGCGTGGACATGAAGACATCAGATTGATGACTGGCCAGTCCACTGCAGAGCAATCACTCTCAGACATATACACTTACATTCACTCCCTTAGAACAATTTAGTGTCTTCAGTTCACCCACGCAGCATGTCTTGGATTGTGGGGGAAAACAAGTTTAATATAACGTAATTAATGCAACACTTTAATATAATAAGACATTTAAATTAGTGCTGTCAAAATTAGCGACGCAGGCAATTTTTTTGAACAGTTTAACACAATTAACGATTTATTAAGATTAAATAAATCTTTAAATACATTTTAACCATAAAAAAGCTAAATGTATCAAATGTGAGTATTTTCACCTGCAGTCAGTAATGAATACTGTTCACTTGACAGTCACCACAGATTCTAAATATACAATTATTTTAAATCAGGGGTCTCAGACTCATTTTACCCGGGGGCCGCTGGAGGTAGACTCTGGGTCAGGCTGGGCCGCATCAAGTATTTCACATAAAAAGTGTTTCAAGTATTCAAAAAAAAAGTAGCACAACAGATCCAATCTTCTCAATCTTTATTATTAACAGTTCTTCAACATGAATGTTTCTTCTGAACATGAACTGTTCCTCTGAATTTGAACTAAATATAGCTTATAGAAATTAAATCATGTAATATGAAATAATGAATGATTTTAATTTTATTTAAAATAATAGACTAATTCACAGCAAGGCCGTAACAGGTCAAACAGAACAGTGAGTGAAATTCTAGGTCTAATTCTAGTTGGGAAAGAATCTTTTTGAGACTTTTTGTAAACAATATTTGCATTAATTTGCATCAAATATATTATTAGTCCCAATATTCTTCGCATGAGTGAGTGAATAAATACATAGATCCGCGAAAGCCTTTTGAAGTCTCTAGTGGTCTGGTGGTAGAGTTTTTGTCAACCGTGTCAAAGGTTCCGTGTTCTAATCCGCGCTCATATAGTTTTTCTTCATTAAAATCAAAGATGTTCATCAATGATTGTATATTAAGACCATGGACACGTTTGCATTTTGTTTTGTGGTTTCACCGGAAAGAATAGAGTCTCTCTCAGCAACGGCATTAAGCGATAGATTGACGCTCTCGTCTGTGTGTGAAGACTGTGCAGTGTGCACGAGCCAAAAGTGTCACAATGAGTCTCGGAGTCAAATGCAAGTTCAAAGTTTATTTAGAAGTACACTGAGAAGTCTAGGCAAGGCACATATCACACTTCAGAATAGAGTCCACACGCGGCGTCCCACGACGTAATCCACTCTGGTGGGTAACCGGAGAGAAATCCTCACTTTGAATGACTGACGAAATACTCCATGCACTGGACAGAAGACGATGCAGCGTCCGGAAGAAAAGGCAGTTCGTGGAACCTGGATGAGACTGGATCTCGCCTAAAAACGAAGCGCACCAGTCACACCGGACAGGCAGAGCAGAGTTCTCTCGAGGACAGTTCTCGTACATCCACAGACGTGTGAATTCCGGGCATAGACAAGCCTCCAGACGCCTGCGACCGAACCTGAGAATCACTAAAGAGAGAACAAAACAAGAACCTCCGACTGGACCGACAGAGTGACTGAGACCAACCAAGGCAATGAGCACGCGACGAGAGACAGGACACTGTGCTATAAAAAGGGAAATAACTGATGAGACACGACAGGTGAACAATTAGTGAAACGAGTGGGAGGGACCAGTGAACCCGTGAGGAACCACCACCAACAGGTAAGAAATACATAAACACAAACACGATCACCCAGGAATCCTGACAGTATCCCCTCCCCCATGACCGGCACCGGACGGGCATGGAGGAGACTCACCCTGTCGCCGACGGAGATCCTCGATCAGACCAGGGTCCAGTATATCCCGGGCCGGAACCCAGCACCTCTCCTCCGGACCGTAACCCTCCCAGTCCACTAAATACTGAAAACCTCTGCCCCTGCGACGAGAATCTAGTAATCTCCTAACAGTATAGGCAGGAGCACCATCCACTAGACGAGGGGCGGGGGGTTTAGGGGCAGAGACAGGGGGATTATTCCTGGCAAAAATCACAGGTTTAACCCTGGATACATGAAAAACTGGGTGAACCCGACCAAGAATAGGAGGTAACTTAAGCTTGACCGCTACCGGACTAATGACCTTAGATATACTGTATGGCCCAATGAAACGAGGAGCCAGCTTACGAGAAGGCTCACGGAGAGGCAGATCCTTGGTGGAAAGCCATACCTTTTGTCCACACACATAATGGGGTGGAGTTCGCCGGTGACGGTCAGCCGCAGCTTTGGTTCGTCTGGAGTTTTGTAACAAGAGTGATTTAGCTTTCCTCCAAGTGCGTCTGCACCTGCGCACGAAAGCTAAAGCAGACGGAACCACTGCGTCGGGCTCCTGTGATGGGAAAAGGGGAGGTTGATATCCGACAGATAATTCGAACGGAGACAAATTAGTGGATGCGACGGGAAGAGAATTATGTGAGTACTCAACCCAAGGAAGCTGTTGGCACCAAGAATTCGGATATTTAGACGACAGACAGCGAAGCGTTCGACCGAGATCCTGATTAGCCCGTTCGCATTGCCCATTGGTCTGCGGATGATAACCAGAAGACAGGCTGGCTGTAGCACCGATCTGTCTACAAAACTCCTGCCAAAAACGAGAGATGAACTGAGGACCCCTATCTGAAACTACATCAGTCGGAATACCGTGTAACCGAAAGACGTGATCAATCAAAACCTGAGCCATCTCCTTGGCAGAAGGAAGTTTAGGTAGGGGTATAAAATGAACCGCTTTAGAAAAACGATCCACCACAGTCAATACAACAGTGTTACCATTAGATGCCGGTAAGCCGGTGACAAAATCAAGGGCTATATGAGACCAGGGGCGGGAGGGCACGGGCAAAGATTTAAGCAGACCAGCGGAAGGTTGATTAGATGCCTTATTACAAGCACAGACTGAACAGGCTAATACGAACTGTCTGACGTCCGAAGTCATAGAAGACCACCAAAAACGTTGACGGATGGCAGCCAACGTTCTCCGAATTCCTGGATGGCCGACAAACTTGGATTCGTGACCCCACCGGATGACATCGGAACGTAAACGCTCAGGAACCCATAGACGACCCGCCAGACACCCCTCCGGAACTTCCCCCTCTCGGCCGGCCTCTCTCACCCGCTGTTCGATTCCCCACACGAGGGCACCGACCACCCTCCCCTCCGGGAGAATGGTTTCGGTCCGCTCCGACCCGGAACCCTCGAACAGGCGGGAGAGAGCGTCAGGTTTAGTGTTCTTGGACCCCGGCCGGTACGAGAGGGTGAAGTTAAAACGCTCAAAGAAAAGTGCCCAGCGAGCCTGTCTAGATGTTAATCTTCTGGCTGAACGGATATATTCCAAATTCTTATGATCCGTCCAGACCAGAAAGGGTTCCGAGGTTCCCTCCAACCAGTGACGCCACTCACCCAGAGTAAGTCTAACCGCCAGCAGCTCCCGATTACCTATGTCGTAATTTCGCTCCGCTGGGTTTAACCGATGAGAGAAAAAAGCGCACGGATGCACTTTCCCGTCAACAGAGGATCGCTGAGATAAAACGGCGCCTACCCCGACATCAGATGCATCCACCTCCACTATAAATTGTTTAGCCGCATCGGGAATAGAAAGAACAGGTGCAGAGATGAAACGGGACTTTAATTCATCAAAGGCCTCCTGAGCTTCAGTATTCCAACGGAAACACACTTTAGAGGAAGTAAGAGCGGTGAGAGGTTTAGCGATCTGACCAAAGTTTCTGATGAAACGCCGATAAAAGTTGGCGAAACCCAGAAATCGCTGAAGCTCTTTACGAGTGTCGGGCACTGGCCATTCGGCGACCGCTTTAACTTTAGCTGGATCGGGACGAATCTCTCCCTCGGCTATGACGAAACCCAGAAACGAAACCGACTCCTTGTGGAACTCGCACTTCTCCGCCTTAACAAAGAGCTGATTCTCTAACAACCGTTGTAAAACCTGGCGAACATGCTGGGTGTGTATCTGCATTGAGGGAGAAAAGATGAGAATGTCATCCAGATACACGAAGACAAATTTGTTAATCATGTCACCCAGCACTTCATTGACCATGGTTTGGAAGACAGCCGGTGCGTTACAAAGGCCGAACGGAAGAACGCAGTATTCCCAGTGCCCTGATGGTGTATTAAAAGCTGTCTTCCACTCATCGCCCTCTTTGATACGTACCAAGTGATAAGCGTTGCGCAGATCTAACTTGGTAAACACGTGTGCTCCCTGTAATAACTCGAACACTGACAACATTAAAGGCAAGGGGTACTTATTCTTAACAGTAATGTCATTCAGCCCTCTATAATCAATGCACGGACGAAGAGACCCGTCCTTCTTTTTGACAAAGAAAAATCCAGCGCCAGCTGGAGACGAGGAGCGGCGAATGAGACCGGCATTAAGAGATTCATTAATGTACTTATCCATAGCCTCTCTCTCTGGTTTAGATAGGGAAAATATGCGACCCTTAGGCGGAGAAGTGTCTGAGAGAAGTTTGATCTCGCAATCATACGACCGGTGAGGAGGCAGGGAAGCCGCCCGGGCCCTACTGAACACCCGATACAGATCAGAGTACTCCGCCGGAACTCCCGAGAGATCAACATCAGGAACCTGAAAAGTAGAACATACAACAGGAGAAGAAGCAGGACCGAGACATGAAACATGACACGAAGACTTCCAAGATAACACAACACCGTTCTGCCAATCAACGTGAGGATTATGTTTGGTCAGCCAGTCATGCCCTAAGATGACCGGCGATTGAGACTGTTCTAATAACAAAAATTCGATCTCCTCACGATGATTGCCAGAAACGAACAAACTCACAGGGGGTGTGCGATGGGTGATAACAGCCATGTGCTGTCCCTTTAAAGTCCAGGCGGAGAGAGATGAAGAGAGAGGAATAAAAGGAATAGCCCACGATTCGGCCAAACCGGCATCCAGAAAACTTGCCTCCGCACCAGAATCCAGCAACGCCTGTGACTGAAAAGACTGTTTATAATTAATGGTTACAGGAAGTGTGGTGCAACCTACGGGAGACTTTAGTGACGACACGCCCACCGAAACTCCCGAAGTCATCGGCGGGCAGTACCCTTTTACCGGACACGCAGCGGCGATATGCCCCGCCTTACCGCAATACAAACATAACCCACGGGACAGACGACGATGTCTTTCAGTGGCGGTAAGACGGAGCTTGCCCAGTTGCATAGGTTCCTCTGTCTGGAGAGAAGGTGCGGTGAATTCGTCCGGCTCAGAGATGGCGAGATGACGAAACGACCGGCGGATGTCTCGTTGACGGTGGCGAGTCTCGACTCTCAACGCCAGGTCGATCGCCGTCTCTAGAGATGTTGTAGGATCCCGTGCAGCAATCTCGTCCTGAATGGCAGGATTAAGACCCTCGAGGAATTGAGCCCGTAGTGCAGCGTCATTCCAGCCGCTGGTGACGGCTAGTGTCTTAAACGCGATGGCATACTCCGTGACGGAAGAGGTTCGTTGCAGTAGCCTTACCAGCTCGGCGGCTGCCATATCCCCACGAAGCGACCGATCAAATAAATTCAGCATCTCCGTCTCGAGAGCCTCAAATGAAGTCGTGCACGGAGCCTTGGCCTCCCATACAGCCATTCCCCACTGCCTCGCCCTTCCGGTGAGAAGTGTCAATACATATGCCACCTTTGACGTAGAAGCAGCAAAAAGTCGTGGCTGAAGGGCGAAGACAAGGGAACACTGCTGCAGGAAGGCTCGGCAGGTGTTGGGGTCGCCGTCGAAGCATGGAGGTGTCGCCGCGTGTGGCTCACGGTCTGCAGGTGCATTCTCAACAGGTGCAGAAAGGAAACGCCCACCGTCCGGGGAACTAAGCTGGTCCACCCGGGTACTGAGCTCCGTAAATTGTTCTGACAGGGCAAGGAAATCTTTGGCAGCTACACTCAACAGAGATGAATGCTGTTCAATGACCGCTGTCTGTTGATGAAGTGCGGCATACACCGAATCCGAACTCTCCGAACTCGCTGACTCCATCAGTGGCGTGCTCATTCTGTCACAATGAGTCTCGGAGTCAAATGCAAGTTCAAAGTTTATTTAGAAGTACACTGAGAAGTCTAGGCAAGGCACATATCACACTTCAGAATAGAGTCCACACGCGGCGTCCCACGACGTAATCCACTCTGGTGGGTAACCGGAGAGAAATCCTCACTTTGAATGACTGACGAAATACTCCATGCACTGGACAGAAGACGATGCAGCGTCCGGAAGAAAAGGCAGTTCGTGGATCCTGGATGAGACTGGATCTCGCCTAAAAACGAAGCGCACCAATCACACCGGACAGGCAGAGCAGAGTTCTCTCGAGGACAGTTCTCGTACATCCACAGACGTGTGAATTCCGGGCATAGACAAGCCTCCAGACGCCTGCGACCGAACCTGAGAATCGCTAAAGAGAGAACAAAACAAGAACCTCCGACTGGACCGACAGAGTGACTGAGACCAACCAAGGCAATGAGCACGCGACGAGAGACAGGACACTGTGCTATAAAAAGGGAAATAACTGATGAGACACGACAGGTGAACAATTAGTGAAACGAGTGGGAGGGACCAGTGAACCCGTGAGGAACCACCACCAACAGGTAAGAAATACATAAACACAAACACGATCACCCAGGAATCCTGACAAAAAGAAGAGAACGTAAACCCTGCATACTCTGATTTGATTGGCCATCTCAATCATTTTGACATTGACGAGCGCTGTTAGACCACATTCGTTTCAACTGTGTGATCAGCTTCGTTCGTCTGTTCCTGTCAATCACACGGTGTCAACCAATTATACTGCACGAGGGAGGGGCGAGCCAACTCTCTCTCTCTCTCTCTCTCTCTCTCTCTCTCTCTCTCTCTCTCTCTCTCCCTCAAACACACACAGTCACACACACACACACACACACACACACAAAGAAGGCAGCAAGCGTGGCACACGCAATGACTCAGCAAAAAGGTGCTTTTCAGAGCAACGCACGGGCCGCACTAACACTAAACTTTGATGTCAAGAAGGGGGCCACAAAATATCATCCTGCGGGCCGCAAGTGGCCCGCGGGCCGCGAGTTTGAGACCCCTGTTTTAAATGATTTCCAGACCATGAAAACTCATGGAAATAAATAAAATAAAATCTTTAAATATTTGTGATTTTTTGTTTAGTGAAATATATAATATTAACAGCACACAGTATTAAGAATCCATGTATAATTTTTTTGTAAATTCGGTTATTATTTTTTATTGTAGACTATAAATAAACGATAAAATCATTATTATTTTGCAGATAAACTTAGTCAGGTAAACTTAACAATACATTTAATGTTTAATACAAACATATATATTTTTTGAAAAGCAAATTTTTCTAAGGGTGTGCATTAAGCCCTAAAGGTAACATTTTGACACCCTTTTTCTGTGTGTATAAGCGGAATAATTGACTTTGGGCATTTTAATTATTTAAAAACATACACACATACCATTTTGGAACTGTAATTCTTATGAACAAATATATTCAAATACAATTTGGAAACTACGTATAAAAGCTGTTCCAGTCACATGAAAGTAACAAGAATAAATATTGATTCAGTGCGGTCTTTATTTCTCATTGACGCTTGAACTTCCCCTTTACATAACGCAACGCTATTCCCTGTACGACACTATTAGAACTGAATTAATCGATTCAGCTTTCAAAACCACCCGTAAAGACGCATTAAATTCAACAAAGCGGTTTAATAAAGGATAAAATTGTGAATTAGCACATTTTATTATACGATTTTTAAATTGGCCATTGAAGTTTTATATGGTACAATTACACACTGATCCTTTAACAATGCATTAGCGCAAAAACACACACCTTTTGGAGGTGCAAGTAAGAGAAGAAAGCTTAATAGAGTCTAGATATAATGATATCATGAAATGCTAAAGTGAGTGTGGTTAGCCTACATCTTGCCTCTAAAATACACACCGAGCAATATTACACTATCTGCCCATTTCAGAGTGTGAGTTCTCAACAAAATACAGATTTGTGCACTTTTTATTGTACCCGTTTTTTTGATTGGCCTTTGAATTTAGCGTTATTATGTAGTTTAAAAAAAGCGTTACCTTGCCAAAGCTTTGACCGAGCTCTGATCTAACGGTGTTGAGCTACAACATTCAGACAGTAATTGACAGTACTCTGATCCAATAGTGTTAGGGGAACCAGTGGGGGCGGCAATCATATTTCAGGGTGGCCTTGACACCCTTTACACACACCCCTGATATGTGTTCATCTGCACCCCTTCAGCTGATGGCGACCGCCTAGTTCGCCTATGCCTAAAAACGGCAAGCAAGTAAGCAAGCCCTGCTTTGTTTACGATTTGTATTTATCTGCAGTCATATTTCCAGTTTCCATTTTTGAATGACAAATTTAGAGTATTGATATCTGCTGATATTGACAGTTACTGTATACATTGGCATGGAAAAGTATGTGAACCGCTTGCAGAATCTGTGAAAATGGGAATAAATTGAACTAAATAAGAGGGATCATATAAAATCATGTGATTTTTTTATTTAGTACTGTCCTGAATAAGATATTTTACATTTACATTACATTTGACTGTTTTTTTGTTTTGTGATGGTTGTTCACGAGTCCCTTGTTTGTCCTGAGCAGTTAAACCGCCCAATGTTCTTCAGAAAAATCCTCCAGGTCCTGCACATTCTTCAGCTTTCCAGCCTCTTTTCATATTTGAAATACCTTTACAATGATCCCTTTAAAAAAAAAAAAAAACTTTTTTTTTACATCTGTCTCACAACTACGTGATCTTGGTTGTGTAACCTGTAGCCTCCTCATTGTGAATAACTATAGGTTTTTTTTGTGGTCATGAAAATTGAACATTAATAAAATAAATAAAGCAACAATGTGTCACATTTGTTACGTAACATTTTTATTCAAAAATATTATTTGCTCTGCTGTTAATATATAATAAGGAGTTAGCTGACTTCTGTTTTTACATATAATTTCTCCAGCCTTTAAAAAAAATCCTCTCACATGGGACACTTGTTGTCCTCTGCACCCTCCAAAATGCCAGGATGAGTGCTCCTCAAATGGTGCATCACGGACACACATCTCACTTTATTTGGTGTTTCCAAATGGAAATGGTCCCACACCACAGATGTACGGCATCTCTTGTAATGGACAATAACAAAGATAACTTCCTGATTAACAACATCCTCATGCTGGGAAAATGTTATATACACAAATGCAAGTTCTTAAAGCAGCACTAGGTAACTTTTGCTCTCGGGCTCCCCCTACAGTTGGGAAACAGTATTGTCCTCTACTACTGTCGTAAACTCTGTCATCCTATATTAGGGGATGCATATAGCACGTGCATTTGTTGACATGACAGCTATGATAGCCCTGAACACTGCAGGAGTTCACATACTGGTGTTCTGCTTGCTTCGCGTGTGAAATGTCTTCATCCCAGGTACAGTGGCATATGTTTCAGCATGTCATATGAATATCATTTCATGGGTTTTATTATTTTTTTTCAAACGCCAAATGATCGCGATGCTCACGTTTACAAGCCAGCGTCATTATAGTAGTTTAGTCTATTGTTTAGCGTTTTACAGAATCTATATGATACTCCAATTCAATGTTTGAGTGGTAGGTAATAACATATATCGTCAATATAATATCAAGCTACCATAGATGAATCTTCAAATTTGAAAAGTCGATTTGCATTATAGCTTGAGGCAAGACAAATAAACAAATAATCACAGACATGTTAGGTATTGTAACGAGTAGGAAAATAGTGTGGCCCCTTTAAGAGCGTTCGCCCCCGGTTGGAGCGCCTGCGTTCTGTGTGTGTGTGTGTGTGTGTGTGTGTGTGTGTGTGTGAGAACACTGCGCCTCGAGCTCCCATGTGTGCGGATTATTTTCTGTCTTCTGTTGCAAACATTAATTTATTTTTGTTTTGTTGGGTAATGCTGTGGACGGAAGTGGAGTTTGTGCCGGACTCTTGGGGGTTCCGCGGGGAATAAAGTGCGGGCGTCAATTGCCTCCGTGTTTGCATCGACTCCAGTTGCGTTGAGTGAGCTATCCGTATTTTTCACCCGGACACACGCGTTACAGTATCCTAAAATATGATTTTGTACGTCTTATGTATTTACTTGCGAGAATGTAGCCCCTACCAAACTTGTACACGCCGTTTAGACATAGGCTTACATATGCTTACCCTCGCACGTCCGAATTTAAGGAAGTGACGTATATGCCGTAAAGCAGTCAAATTTTGTAGTTCTTTTTTTTCTCGGGTTACTACCCGAAACCCGAAGTTTAAAAGTACAATTAAAAACGATACAGACCCCGTCAGGCTATGGCAGACGTGTCATTCAACCGATTGTAAGTCGATGTATCATCACAAGAGTCTTGAAAATATATTATGAAGGTTGAAAAGTTACCTAGGGCTGCTTTAAAGGAGAAACCACGATTTTATTAATTTCATAATGAGTTTAACTCTTATACAAAAACCCTCAAAGTTATGAAAATGCAATCAGTCTTTTTTCCATTATAGAAGAAAACGATCTTCAAACAAAACCCTAGCCCCTTTAATGTTTTTTGTGTCTTTTATTATGATTTGCCTGATATATTTTTCTACTGTACTTCATGCACCTGATCTGTATTTTGTAATACAAAACAAATAATATATAAAACAAAACAAAAAATATATAATATGTTCTTATTATATATACTTGTAGCAATTAATTTGATAAACTAAACACATTTAAAGGGATAGTTCACCTTAAAATTAAAATTCTGTCATCATTTAATCACCACCATGTTGTTCCAAACCTGTATGAGTTTCTTCTGTTGAACACAAAATAAGTTGACGGTAGCCATTTACCTTTGTGCATGGTATTTTTCCTACTATGGAAATCAATGTCTACCATCTACTGCAAGATTATTCAAATCTTGCCCTGGAGGGCCAATACGCTGCAGAGTTTAGCTCCAACCCTAATCAAACACACCTGAACATGCTAATCAATGTCTTCAGGTTCATTAGAAAATCACAGGTAGGTGAGTTTGATCAGGGTTGGAGCTAAACTCTGCAGTGCATTGGCCCTCCAGGGCAAGATTTGAATAAACCTGATCTAGTGTCTGATCCCTTCCCAGTCTTTATAGTTTGTTCCTTAGCAGTATTACAGAATCCCAAGCCCTTCAGAGAAAGCACATTATAAATGCACTTACAGGTTATAGTTACTGCAGTTTTTCTTACATTCAGGATTTCTCAGATTCTTTTCAACTTTTACAACTTCAACTTGTGTCAGGTTTGCACTGACATGTTTGCAGTTTGAACATAGTGAACACATAGAAGCATAACAATCCTGTTCCACCACATTCTACAGAATAACAATGAACTGAACTGAAACTATTCACCTTGCATGCAGGCTGTTCACTTAGAGCTTCCTTTGTGATCCCTTCAATAAAGGGAAATAAAATACATTTTAACTTTCTTGTGAATCACTTGATCTTCAAGAAATTTGATTGGGCCTAAACAATTATGTCTATATAAAGAATATTTAAGCAAAATTGTTCTGATATTCAGACAATAAAGAAGAAGCTAATATTGAGTAACATACATTTTAGACACATTTTCAGGAGGAACCAGAGCAAGTTTTATGGAAATTTATGGAATAAGAATCTTTCAGAACACAATGCACCCACTGTCCCATAACATGATCCAGAACTGGTGTATAAAGATGCATCTGTACTGCAATATTTACTTGATTACTAATAATCTAAATGGTTTCCAATAGGCGAGAAATAATAATGTTCTGCATTAATAATATTCTGCATATTTCCTTATGCCCTTTACTCTTTTATTTTCTTTCTTTTTTTTTTTTTTTTTAGAAACGTAGTGGGACCCTGGCCATGTGGGTGCCTAAAATCATTGTAACGGTTCACTTCACAAGCTTAACTCTGATGATGCATCATGTTGTGTTTTACATCTTCTATATATTTTTCTGTGGGAATTGCATATTTGAAACCTACAGTTGAAACAAATGGTTTGACGGTTTCCTCCAAATCATGTGATATTCAAACATAGGTGTTGGCTCAGTATAAATACACCTGTAGATCTTTCTGTGTCAAGATCCTGAAGTGAGTCGAGGAAACAACCAGAACTGTTCAAACCAGGAATATTGTAAGTTAAATTATTTTTAATTTTGTTGGCTGTGTATACTGTATACAGAATGCTATTTGCTAATACTCACTTATAAATGTAGAACTAAGGAGAAGAAAAGAATATCTTATTTTTTTACAATATAAATTATATTTACAGAACTGTTTACTGTCCTTCTGCCTCCACTGATAAGCGTAGGATCACTAGTACCCTTTTACTTGTTAAATCATATTGCTAATAGTGAGTGCACAATTTACCAATGAACTATGATTTATGTAAAGAACATTTGCTAAAATGATATACAGTACAAACATTTCATCTTCAATTGTTACCAAATAATATTAAAATGCATAGATGCATAATATTACTTCATATATTTAGGTAAAACAAAATAACTATGTCTATACACATTTGCATTCTTATATCTATATTTTATTTTACATTACAGACAAAATATGGCTAATTTACGGACAGAATTGGACAATATCATTAAACAAAGCACTGTAATTGAGGGTGGTACTCCTGCTCGATACCGTCTGACACGGAGGACAGAACCGTCCGATAATTCTAAACCATATAGAAAAATCACCTTTGGTGAGAGAGACAGAAACAAACCACATAAAACCGTTCTGATGGTGGGAGAAACAGGAACAGGAAAAACAACCCTGATCAATACGATGATCAACTACATGTTAGGAGTAAAGAGAGAAGACAAGGTTTGGTTTGAGATCACAGATGACCAGAGTGACCAAAAATCAGCTCAGAGTAAGACCTCCAGCATCACTGTTAATGGGTTTTATCCACAAGAGAGTCCAATCCATCTAACAATCATCGACACACCAGGATATGGAGACACACGTGGAGTTAAGAAAGATAAAGAGATCGCTGAGAGTTTTCTTAGTTTATGTACATCTGCAGAAGGGATTCATGAAATACATGCAGTGTGTCTGGTGATTATGGCACATCAAAACCGACTCTCTGACAGACAAACATACATATTTGATGCTGTTCAGTCTTTATTTGGGAGAGATATTGCAGAAAACATTGTCCTGCTCTTCACGCACTCAGATGGAGCTAAACCTAAAAATGCCCTGACGGCTGTTAAAGAGGCTAAAGTCAAGAGTGCAGTGAATGACAAGAATCAGCCGGTGTATTTCCTGTTTAACAACTGTCAGTCAGACGCCGCTGATGAAGATGAAGATAAAGATGATGAAGAAGACCGTGAACAGAGGCTGGAACGATCATGGGATCACAGTTTTAAAGGAATGGCAGGATTGTTCAAGTTTCTTGACACAATAAAACCAAAATCCCTGAAGATGACTCGACATGTGCTGCAGAAACGAAAGCAGTTGGAAGCAAATATCAATAATCTACAGTCACGAGTTCACATGATGGAGCTAAAGCAGAATGAGCTGAAACAAACTCAAGAAGCTCTGGAGAAGAACAAGAAAGATGTGGAAGACAATAAGAACTTTGAGTATGAAGTTGACGTGCCCTACAAAGTGAAGGTTGATATTGATTCTTCTTTAGCAAGTGTGGCGATGTGCTGCTCCGTCTGTAAGGAGAACTGTCATTATCCAGACTGCTGGTGGATCAGCCCTCTCTCATGGTGCAGTGTGATGAAAGATTATCACTGTACAGTGTGCACTAATAAATGCCACTACAGCAAACATGTCAAAGAAGCAAAAATATATGTAACAAAGACAAAGAAGGAGAAGAGGACATATGAAGAGTTAAAGAAGAAATATGAAGGGAAGATTGGTGACGGTGTGTCTCTGGTCCAGAAGCTGGAAGAAGAACTGCAAGAACTAGAAAAAGAGAAAATAAAGCTGGTGAATGAAGCTTTTCACTGTGTGGAAACTCTGCAGATGATCGCACTCAACACTGATTCACTGCTTATTCTTCTACACATTGATTTTCTGATTGAGAAGCTGAAGGAAATAAATGAGCCTGATAAAGCCAAAACACTGGAAAACATCAAGAAGAGAGCAGGAGGAGAAAAACATGTAGCTCTGGGATTCATAAAAAATTTTTTTTTTTAAAATAAACTAATAAAATGTACATGTACAAACCCTGCTGAAAAGAGCACCAGCATATGTTGTGCTTTAGAGGCTTGTTCCTATCAGCAGATGGGCATTCACATACCTTTTGTAAAAAACTTAGTTGTTAAGAGTAAGTTGTGTTAGTACAGTAGTAACATTTTAATTTAGCAAGCAGGCAGACCTGGGTTCAAAACTTGTCTTCTTAATTTGAATGCAGCTAAAAAAAAACTATATTGACTTTAGGGACTGTTTGTAATTGTGTTAATAAGCTCTGCCATCTAGGTGCCATATGAGAAAACCTTCAGTTTATCCATGACATTTTTGGGCTTCACATGTTTAATTTGTTTAATTTCTTTTAAAAACCATGCTAAAGTTTGTCTTATGAATGAGAACATGCTGAGACTATATGAAATGCTTACACTTGTATCTCAATTATATCAATAAATGAATTTCATAAATTTAGTTTTGGAGCAGCATTTTATGTGTATTTGTGTTCATTCAACTGTGAAATAGGCATAAAAGCTGCAGTGGAGAGGTCAAGTCGAGTCACCATTATTTATATAGCGCTTTTTACAACACAGATTGCTTCAAAGCAGCTTTACAGTGATAATGGGAAATGAATTATGCTTTAGAAAAAAGAAACTAAGGTAAGTTTTTGATTGATTAATTTCTGTTATAAAAACTGCTTAGTTTTTTAATTTGGCGCCACTTAAACAACACCATCCTTGTGGTATATCGTGTGGGAGACAAAAACAAAACCAGCAGAACTACTGCACACGTCTTCACTTTCTTTATTCCGTGAACAGACTCAAACTACAGTTGCCGCATTGGCTCAATAATCGTTTGCCAAACAATACTTAACACAAACTCTTCCATTACAATAATGACCCACAAGATGGCAGCCTAAAACTGTCAATGCACAAATCTATTACATTCCTCCCTTTTTAGTTTTAAACAAGAGCCCTTTTAAGTTCAGAAATAATTTGCAACAACTAAACTTGCATTTAAATCTCACAACCCAAATAAATCTACTGCCCTAAATAAATCTAAGGCAAAAAATTAACTTCCTATTTTCAACAAATAATGGCTCTTGGCAGCTTACATTCACTGTGCAGATTTACATTTACCTACTGTAAAGCCGCAATGAATTCGCTCCAAGGATCGGTAGCGAACCGCGGTGAAGGCCGCACGCGTTCAGTGTCTCAGCTAGAAAAATGGATTTGATTATAATATTGTTTATCTGACTCCATTTATCATAGTTATCGCATTTAGAAGAGAATCCCAACCAATTGTTTAGTCATCTATATTTGATAGTTAATCATACATTTAATCATTCCGTTTTAACCCTTTGTTATACCGTTCCACATTGGAGATAGATAATAATTACAGATTAATTCAGAAAGGATCAAAATGTAACAATTTATTAACAATCAAGTAAACGTAAAATGTCAATTACATCATAGACATAAATCTCTTCTAAAAGGAAACACAAATTCTAATTATGGTTACACTCTAAATAGTTTCAAATAGATGTAAACATAAACCATTAATTATGCTCTGTAGGCCTCTGCCTAGAATGTTACCTGTGAGATAGAGAGAGAAAGAGAGAGAGAGAGAGAGAGAGAGAGAGAAAGAGGGAGAGAGAAAAAGGGAGAGAGCTAAAGAACAGCTCTCCCCAGAGAAAGCCAGAGAATCCAAAAGAGGGCGAGCTACAGAATCAATTCTCTTTTATCCTCTCTCCTGAAGTCACCAAATTCAAATCGGACTCTTGTAAAACAGACCAATCAGACTAAACCGTGAGACATTTGAAAGTAACCAATCAGACAAAACTTCCCCCATTGTATCAAAGGTGTTAACCATTTGGCCTGCCGGCCAGTCATTCTTTTGTCTTTCTAACTCAACCTGGCCCTTCTGATGGCGTTAAGGGGGAGGGGGGTTGAGTCAATTTCAATAGCTTGATCACGACGATGGCAGTTAACAGCAGAACAGATGATATCAAATATCTTTGATTATTTTCCACCTTACAGTTCCCCGTTTGGCACCATTGGCCACAACCATTGAGTCCAAAGGTGGCATTGTCCACAAAGATATGCTTTCTGTTGTGTGTAGATGTTATTCTTCAGACTTCTCGTCCAGACTTGTTGCAAAAGCAGCTGATCAGTTTTCAGCCTTTGTTGTTCTTGTAGCCCTGCATGAGAACTTCATCATTGATATGCAAAACGTCCATTGAATACTTCACACCTCAAGAACAGTCACTCTTTTTGAGGCAGGACACAGGAGCGAACTTTTGCTGCAGGTATTCTGTGATTAAGCACAACAAAGAACAAAAGCATACATGGCATTTTTCATTGGTCAGAAGTCTGATGTGGTCATATCAAAATAGTCTCTGGCAATAAGCCCTTAAATCAATATACTTAATAAAGTGGTCAGGGTTTGAGAATAAAAGAAGATTCTGCAAGCTCGTACATTGTTTCTGGGAACATTGAAATAAACATTGAAACATTGAAATAAAATGCATTATAACAAAACAAAATCATTGTTGATTTTAAGTCCCCCTTTTCATGAGGACTATTAGCAAAATTTTCAGTGTAACCAAGACTCGGAAATCAAAACTCAAAGTTCATCTAACTTTCCACTATTTTGGTGGTAGTGGAATTTAAGCATTTTGGTCTGAATTTCTCAAAGGAAATGTAGCAAAAGTCAGTGCAATTGATACATTAAAAAAGATGGTACGCATCAATAAACCATAAAAGAAAAACAACAAATCAATCACATTTATGAAGGCATATATATAATAACCACTGTATTTGTTCAGGAGTCTTCCAATGTAATTAATGTAGATCTAAATATGTGTAGTCATACAATAATGGGTATTCCTGGTAACCGTGTGTGTGTGTGCGTGTGTGTGTGTGTGTGTGTGTGTGTGTGTGTGTAGTTATCTGGATCTGTTAGTGTGAAAAGATGAACAATAGATCTTTAGTGAAGTAACACTTTTAGACTCTATGTCATCTTTGTCGTTTATGATGTGTAGTGTTCAGCCTGAATAGATTTGGTCTATTCCAGGTGATGTTGTCTTGAGTGTAGGGTGTGTTCTGTATTAATGTTTTGGAGATGGGTGGAATCTAATCAATATCAATCTGTGTTGCATAATTTAATTCCAGTTTTTTCACTGGGAGGTCATGTAGACATATTGTGAGGTGTGATTGACCCCATCAAATATATATAAAGATATTCGCACCCATCTCTCACATCTCAAGTTTTGAGATGCAGGGGGAGGGGGGCCTTTTGGCCGTCCGTCCGCCAAGGAATTGCAATTGTCATCCTGAGATAGAAACAAATTACAAATTTAAAAAGAAACAAATTTAGAGAGAAACACAGTTAATTGCTGCTGTTGTTTCTGTGTATTAACACTTAAGACTGTTCTGGCAGTCGAGCCTTCACAATCTGAGACTTCATTACAGTCATTTTGAGTGAAGGATGAATTGGTTATGAATTGGTTTTCTATTATCTGTGCCACATTTAACAGCACAATTCCCCTCCTTTTTGGCACTGGGAATTGAACCAATGAAAAGTATTATAACTTGCTTAAATTAGGAATAGCAAAGGTCAGAGTTATTGAGTCCTGTTGCGATGAAGACATTTTCATGGTTAATGCAATTGTAATTCACTGTAGCCAGATGGCAATTCTATGTTCCTGTTTATGGTTTACTGCAGCTATATGGGAAATAGCAGAGCTTGCATTATAGGAGACAAACAAATTCAACATCGACACATGCAACTTGAAATTGCTGTACAATTCCAGTATTAAAGTTATTCCGATTTTCACAAGATACATGGCTTAGAATGCATAGTATCTATAGCCTTTATCTTAAGTGTTTCCTCACTTACAGTAACGCAATCATGTGTTTTTAAGAATAAACTTGAGTAGTCTATGTGCATCTAGTAGCACAAACAACTATAATGTGTGTTCAATGCGCACAATGTGTTATACAATTACAAATTTGAAAATACAAACAGGATTCTTGCAATCTGGATGCTTCACTCATTGCTAAGAGGCTGCTAGCCCGCTCGCAAGTGAAGTTAATAGCTGAAGGCCTTGCATGAGCAATGCAGTTAGCTCACTGAGAGTTTTACCTGCAAATGAGCGCTGTTCTTTGCCTTTAGAAAGTAATTTCCTATTTTTCTGAAAATAAGGTGGAGCTCGACCCCTTCCCAACGACCAGCATTTTTCCTCTGAATGGCCTATTTTCTGACAGTATCTGCAAAACCTGTTCTCTTTGCCATTGGGTTGTCTGCTACGTTCTCGTGGAGTTTTAGTATATTCATGACTCCATGCTTGCAAATCATCCTGCATCTCCTTAAGAGCTGAGATAGACACACTTTCTTGTGCATTTTCATCTACGAAGTGAACATGCTTTTTAATCCCATTGCTGTTAAGCATTATGGGAGTCATGCACTTTTCAGCATTTAGTTTAGATTTCCATCTATTTTCTATTCTTGAGCCCCAGTCTACTATTGATTGGAACGTGTTTTTGACTGGATCGACACCATTTGACAAAGCCCGTTGGATTGGGATGCCAGCATTATTTTTCACAAGTTGTAATAACGCGTCATGGTCTCGATCTGCATTTTCTAATCCTGAGTGTTCTCTGTACGTTACCCATAACCGCTCGGCGAATGTCTCAAATGTTTCATCACTCGCCTGTTGGATTTCTAGTATTTTGCTCCAATCTGCGTGTGTCGGTCCCCTCATTTCTAATAATGCCTGTTTTAGTCGTTCATATATGGCTCCGTCCGTTTCGTCACGGATTCTGTCTATTATGCTGCCAGATTTCATGCCTTCGGTTAGTTTTGGTCTGAGCTCTTCAGGGAGAGTGAGAAGTGCTATTTGCCACACGTCTCTAACTTCTAGCTTAAACACAGTGGCCTGTAACATCAATGTTTCCCAGTAGGGTTGGAACGGCCCTTTTCTTGGCATTACTCCAACGACTTGTTTGTGTCTAGAGCATTCTTCGCAGGTTAATGGGCGGCTGATCGTTGTGATTTCGTCGTTCGCATTAGTCATAGTTTTAAGCACGGCGACCTTAACAGATTTCTTAGCTGTGTCGTTAGCTTTTGTGCGAGTCTTTATCAGGCTTCGTTGTTTTGGATGTTCAGGCATTAACACAGGGGCTCGGTTACGAGTCTGTGGCCTGTATCCTAACGCAGCGTCATCACTATCATTTGGCTTTGCTAGCTCAAAAGTTTCATCCAGTGCTGCTTGTTTCACTGCGGTCACTGGAAATCCTGCATTATCGCAACAGCCTTCGAGAGCAGATATGTAATTATTGCCGGTGTGAAGTTTTTCTTGTAACTGATCAATTTTTGTTGCCATTTCTTCACGCTGCCTAGCCCACTCAAGTTGCTCATATGAGACTGATTCGACTTTTGATCTTAACTTTTGTAATTCGTCAGATCGCAATCTTTCAATTTCTTTGATATTTGCTATCGTTCATTCATTTTCGACCATTGTCTTGAGATCGTTACGACGAAGCAAATAAACAATTGCAGCGGGGATTTTCTTGTATTTTGATTCAGATTTTAGTTGTGCGCCCTTAGCAGAATACCAGGATATAATTTCGTTGTTACTCCATGTCAGGTTCAATCCTTTATCGCTTAATCGAACGAGGAGATCTTGTAATTGTACGCCTAAAATTGCCATAATTTCCTCATCTGCACTGCAGCTGTTCTTTCCCTGAAAAGTCATGTTTCACGTCTAATTCTTACACAATATCGGATTTCTACGGTTCCGATCTATAGTGGGTGTACCGACCCGTTCTAGAAATGTGTCTATATGTGTGAGTTGCAAATAAAACTTTCCCTCAACAATTCTAAAAGGCAAAGAAGGTTTACTTACTCATTCTCTGGTCTGAGGGTCAGCTTTAATCCATTCACAAGATCAACAGAACAGCTGAAAAAGAGAAGCTCAAATCTCTTGTTGATTTTAAATCCAATTCTTCGCTGAAAAACACGTTGCTCGTCTGAGTCGCAACATCACGTGTTCGGGGTCACCAACTGTAAAGCCGCAATGAATTCGCTCCAAGGATCGGTAGCGAACCGCGGTGAAGGCCGCACGCGTTCAGTGTCTCAGCTGGAAGAATGGATTTGATTATAATATTGTTTATCTGACTCCATTTATCATAGTTATCGCATTTAGAAGAGAATCCCAACCGATTGTTTAGTCATCTATATTTGATAGTTAATCATGCATTTAATAATTCCGTTTTAACCCTTTGTTATACCGTTCCACATTGGAGATAGATAATAATTACAGATTAATTCAGAAAGGATCAAAATGTAACAATTTATTAACAATCAAGTAAACGTAAAATGTCAATTACATCATACATCATACTCCACTACCTGCCATCGAGCACATCCAGAGGAAACGCTGTCTGCACCGAGCTCGCAGCATCCTCAAGGACTCCTCTCACCCAGCCCACAGACTGTTTTCTCTCCTGCCCTCCGGCAGGCGTTTCAGGATCCTCCGGACCAGGACCAGCAGACTAAAGAACAGTTTTTTCCCCAGAGCTGTCTCTTTACTGAACTCAAACCACCGTTGATCCACTTCCCTCATAAACTGCTAACTCTCCTACCTCACATCTGCCTTCACTTTGTTATTTGCACTACCGACTGTTTATTACCGTAACAACTGTTTACTTATGCATTCTGCACCACCATATCTTAACTGGAATATGCTCATTTGCACTGCCGACTGTATTTACAGTAACCATGTTTACATTTGCATTTTGCACCGTACTTCTAACTGCAATATGCAACCACTTTCCACTGCACTTTTACACTTTCTTTCAGATAGCTCTGTCCATAATTTATTGCACTACCTTAATCCACTGCTATATTCCTCATATTAGCCTAACATATTATTGTATACCTCTATCTGTAAAATTCTGTTCAAAGTAATAGCCATCTGTATATTATATTCATAGTACATATTCACCTGTACATTCTGTTTACATTCTGTTTATAGTAATAGCCATCTGTATATTTATATTTATTCACTGTATATATTCATCTGTAAATTCAGTTCTGTTTATAGTAATAACCATCTCTCTACTTATACATATTTATATATATTCAGTACATTTTTATGCCCTGCACTTACGCAACCATTGTATATATCCTGCACTTGCTGCTATAGCACTTCTGGCTAGACCTAAACTGCATTTCGTTGCCTTGTACTTGTACTTGTGTAATGACAATAAAGTTGAATCTAATCTAATCTAATCTAATAGACATAAATCTCTTCTAAAAGGAAACACAAATTCTAATTATGGTTACACTCTAAATAGTTTCAAATAGATGTAAACATAAACCATTAATTATGCTCTGTAGGCCTCTGCCTAGAATGTTACCTGTGAGATAGAGAGAGAAAGAGAGAGAGAGAGAGAGAGAGAGAGAGAGAAAGAGGGAGAGAGAAAGAGGGAGAGAGCTAAAGAACAGCTCTCCCCAGAGAAAGCCAGAGAATCCAAAAGAGGGCGAGCTACAGAATCAATTCTCTTTTATCCTCTCTCCTGAAGTCACCAAATTCAAATCGGACTCTTGTAAAACAGACCAATCAGACTAAACCGTGAGACATTTGAAAGTAACCAATCAGACAAAACTTCCCCCATTGAATCAAAGGTGTTAACCATTTGGCCAGCCGGCCAGTCATTCTTTTGTCTTTCTAACTCAACCTGGCCCTTCTGATGGCGTTAAGGGGGAGGGGGGTTGAGTCAATTTCAATAGCTTGATCACGACGATGGCAGTTAACAGCAGAACAGATGATATCAAATATCTTTGATTATTTTCCACCTTACACTACATAATAATGCCGGTTATAGATTTAATCTTTTAGGTGGAACGCAGACCCTCTCTGGGTACCGCCGTTTCTCAGGTGAGTTTCTGTTTGCTGTGTGTGATGACACCTCGACAACCTGTTCAGTTGTTTTAGTGAGAACAGTAGGTGGTATTAGCGTCACTGGTGCACTAGGCAAAACAGCTGGAAAAGCACAGTCCATAGTTACTAACGGCTCATTTTCAACCCCTGGTGAGGGCAAGCTTTTTGGAAGTGTCTCAACATTTCCTCGCCATGGCAACATGTGGTCGACATGCACTGTGCGCTGCCTCTGACCCTCTTTCACCAAGTATGTGACAGCTCCCAGTCTTTTTAGTACTTCTGCCTGATTCCATTTCTCCACTCCTCCCCTGAAATTTCGGACGCGGACCACTTCCCCTTTCTGAAAAAAACGAAGAGATGAGCCATCACGGTCATGAAGACGTTTCTGTGTGGCTTGTTTCTCTTAAATCTGTCTGGCAAGCATGGGCTTAAGCAAACTGAAACGAGTTCGGATCTGGCGTTTCAGGAATAACTCAGCCAGTGTCCGTCCAGTCACGGTGTGGGGTGTACTGCGGTACATGAGCAGGAAATTTGCAAGTCTATGACTGAGTGGCAAGGGAGCCTTTCCCTCAGCCTCCAACACATCCTTCGTCAGCGCACGTTTCAAGATCTGCACTGACCTCTCTGCAGCTCCATTTGATGCAGGATGGTATGCAGGTACAGCAGTGTGTTTGATACCATTTCTCTCCAGAAACTGAGTAAACTCCCTCGACACCAGCTGTGGACCATTATCTGATACCAGCTCTTCTGGCAGTCCATACGCAGAGAACAAGCTTCGCAGCACTTCAATTGTGCTGTGAGAGGTGGTGGAAGACATGGGAAAACTTCTAACCACTTTGAATGGCTATCAATGACCACCAGAAAATACTGCTTGTCCTTCTCAGCAAAATCAATGTGAATCCTCTGCCACACTCTTTCCGGCCATCTCCAGTGGTGCAGCGGAGCGACTGCTGGCATTTTCTGAACAGCTTGGCAGATTGAGCAACTTTTCACCAGCTCTTCTATTTCCCCATCACAGCCAGGCAACCACATATAGCTGCGAGCGAGAGCTTTCATGCGGCAGATGCCTGGGTGCACATGATGAAGGTCTTCCAGTAAGCGCTATCGATAACCTGGGGGTATGATGACACGCTGGCCCCAAAGAACGCAGCCTTGTTCCGCTGACAACTCCTGCCTGCGTATAAAATAAGGCCACGGTGCTTCCTCCTGAACATGACTTGGCCATCCATTCATTGTGTAGCTCCACACTTTGTTCAGTATAGGATTTCTTAAAGTAGCTCTCTCAATGTCTTACACACCCACTGGTAGTTCCTCCACATGTGAGAAGTAAAAAATACCTCCCTCTTCTCCTGTGTTGTCGAATGAGGTTCTGGGTAGGCGGGACAATGCATCCGCATTTGCATGATCAGCTGATCTTCTATACTCAATATCATAGCTGTATGCCATGAGGATGAGAGCCCAGCGTTGCATCCTTAATGCTGCTAAAGTTGGAATCGCTGACTTTGGTCCCAGGATAGTTATCAGTGGTTTGTGATCTGTTATGAGTGTGAATTTCCTCCCATAGAGATATTTATGGAATTTCTTAACTCCAAAGATGATGGCAAGTGCTTCTTTTTCAATTTGGGCATATTTTCTTTCAGCCTCAGTTAAAGTCCTTGATGCAAAAGCCACAGGCCGTTCCTCTCCATTTTCCATGACATGAGAAATCACCGCCCTTACTCCATAGGGTGATGCATCACATGCAATCCGGAGCGGCAAACGGGTGTCATAATGCACCAACACTTTGTTTTTCTGTAATAGCTGCTTTGCATCTTCAAATGCCTTAGCACACTCAGAAGTCCAAACCTACTTAGCCTCTTTTCTCAGCAGGTTGTGTAGAGGGTGGAGGATGGTGGAGGAGTTTGGCAGGAAACGGATGTAATAGCTAAGAAGACCTAAGAAAGACTTCAGCTCAGTGACATTTTTTGGCTCCGGCGCTTTGTTTATGGCTGCAACCTTTTCATCATTGGGGTGCAGGCCATCCTGGTCAATGCGATGTCCCAGATACTCCACACTGCTCTGGAAAAACTTACATTTAGACAGATTCACTCGGACTCCATGTTTTTCCAGACGTGTGAGCACTTCATCCAGTCTTTTTAAATGCTTCTCCTCAGATGAAGCAGTGATGAGAATATCATCCAAAAAACATGTCACATGCTCCAAACCTTGTAAAATCTGGTCCATAACAGACTGAAAAATTGCGGGCGCACTGGAAACACCATAGCTGAGGCGATGAAATTTGTACAGGCCCTTATGAGTGTTGACTGTTAAATACTTCTCTGACTCTTCGTCTAACATCAGCTGCTGGTAGGCATGAGAGAGGTCAAGCTTACTGAATGATGTTCCTCCTGCTAAAGTAGCAAACAGATCTTCCGTGTTAGGTAGTGGGTATGTCTGCTCTTCCATACACCGACCAACGGGATGCTACTAAAAGTAGGCTGACCCCCTGTTGGCGGACTCTCTCCAGAACTCCCGGGAGCAGAGCAATCAGGGGGATGCGTACAGACGCAGCCTCGGCCACGTCTGAACCATGGCATCCAACCCCAGCGGGGCTGGATGCGTGAGGGAACACCACAGTGGACAGTGGGACGTCTCTCGAGACGCGAAAAAGTCCACTTCCACTGGACCGAACCTCTCACACATGGCTTCCACCACCTCTGGATGGAGACGCCACTCCCCGGGCCTCAGCCCCTGCCTCGACAGGATGTCTGCTCTTCTACAGTACGCAGGACCCATGTAGAAATATTTGGAAGGCATTCCATGCGCCGAGATAATCTACTGAGGGAACCAGCCTCTCAAGGCTGGCCTCGGGTGTTACACGAGCCTCCTCCCCAACCCCCTGAAGCGGATGACCGGCAGGAGTGGTTGGGAACGATTCTCTATGTGCGGACGCTTGAGCTGCCCAGCCGCAGGTCTTACCAGAGGCGGCTGGAGGAGCATGCGTTCGCTGAAAAACGATGTGGCCCGAAGCGTCATAGACGGTGGGTTCCACATTGATTTCCCCAAAGCGCCGCAGAGGAAGCAACCTCGGTTGCCCCTCTACGGGGGGAACCGCTCTCGGAAGTCCAGCCAAAGCTAGGACTTTCCCCCAAAGCGGCCGTCCATGACCGCGCCCCAGCCAGTGAGGAAGGCGTCTGTTGAAGCGGATTTCCGGCAACAGGACGCTCCAACACTGGCCCCTGGGACAGAAACCAAGGTTTCTTCCATATAACTAGGGAACGAAGGCATCTGCGCGTTACCCTGATCATACGGAAAGGATTCCGTCTGGGGGAAACCCCTTGGTTTCCAGCCACCACTGTAGAGGTCTTATGTACAGCAGGCCAAAGGGTATCCCGTTGGACACTGCTGCCCTGAGCCCCAGCACCTCCTGAAAGTGCTCTACTGTGATGCTGTGGCCTAGCCTAATTTCTGAGACCATCGCCAGTATGGTCTCGACTCGCGCGGGAGACAATTGTGCCCGCATCGTCGTCGAGTCCCATACGATCCCTAGAACCATAGTCCTCCGGGACGGCGTCAACACACCTGTTGTGTTGAGTCTCAGCCCCAAGCACTTATATGGGCCAGATCGACACCTCAATGCCGAACTGCCATCCCGTACGACTGGGCCAATATGAGCCAGTCGTCGAGATAATTCAGCACACGGATGCCCTGGAGTCTCAATAGAGCCAGAGCTGCATCCATACCCCTTGTGAATGTGCGTGGGTGAAAGAGCTAGACCGAAGGGAAGCACTCGATATTGGTACGCCTCGCACCCCGAAAGCGAACCTCAAGAACATCCTGTGACATGGAAAGATGAAGATATGGAAGTATGCGTCCCTCAGATCTATCGTGACGAACCAGTCCTCGAACTGGATCTAACTCACGATGATGGAGACCATGAGCATTTTGAAACCGAGCCTCCTCAGAGACCGATTCAAATACCTCAGGTCTACCGGACGCCACTCTCCTTCCCTTCCGAGAACTATAAAGTACCGGCTGTAAAACCCGGAGTGAGTTAGATCTGGCGGAGGAACGCACCCTAAGGCTTCCTTCGCCAGCAAGGATTTTACCAGTTCCCTTACCCGACCCTGCTCTTTGTCTACAGTACGCAGGACCCATGTAGAAATATTCGGAAGGCATTTCATGCGCCGAGATACTCTACTCAGGGAACCAGCCTCTCGAGGCTGGCTTCGGGTGTTACACGAGCCTCGTCCCCAACCCCCTGAAGCGGATGACCGGCAGGAAGTGGTTGGGAATGATTCTCTATGTGCGGACGCGTTAGCGGCCCAGCCGCAAGTCCCTCCGGAGGCGGCTGGAGCAGCATGCGTTCGCGGGAAATCGATGGGGCCCGAAGCGTCATAGACGGCAGGATTACCTCGATTTCCCTGGAGCGCCACAGAGGAAGCAACCTCGGTTGCTCCCCTGCGGGGGGGGGGGGGGGGACCGCTCTTGGAAGTCCAGCCGAAGCTAGGACTTCTTCCCAGCAGCCTCCCGCCCTGGAGTACGTTCCTCAGATCGCCTCCAGGAGCGAAAGACCGCTGCTGGGACTGTAGGTGAGAACGCCGCCTCTGTTGCCAGGCTCCTGGAGGAGGGGCTCTAGAGGCGACGCTCTCCTTCTGCACCTGCCGGTGCGAGGAGCTGGAAGACGGCTGAGGCTGCCCCCTAGGGGCCGCTTTCCCAGGCTCTGAGTGGCGAGGGAGGCACTGACGGAAGGCCGCTGACTGCATCTTCGCCTCCTGGTACCCGGCGACGACGGTCTCAACCGCGTCACCAAATAGACCAGAAGGCGAAATCGGGGAGTCTAGGAGGAAGGACTTATCCTTCTCCCTCATCCCCGACAGATTCAGCCAGAGATGCCTCTCCACCATCACCACGGAGGCCATGGCCCGGCCGATAGCACGGGCCATCTCCCTGGTGATGCGGAGAGACAAATCTGCAGCCCTCCGTAGCTTCAGCACATCCTCCGAAGAGGGACCGTCGCCCTCATTGAGCTCTTTCAGGAGGTCAGCCTGGTAGGCCTGCAAGACAGATAATGTGTGCAGGGAACTACCAGCCCGCCCAGCCGCCATATAAGCTTCGCCCACCAACGATGAGGTGTCCCGACAGGGTTTGGTGGGCAGCTCCGGGGTTTTAAGAGACGACACAGAATCGGGGAAAGGATAACTCGTGAGAGCCTCTTCCACCCGAGGCATCGTCCCATAGCCCGCCTCGCATGCCCCCAGAACATTGGAATAATCCAATACTGGAGGAATACGCGAGGAATAGGGCTTCCTCCACGACCTACACACCTCGATGTGTAGGTCCGGGAAGAAAGGTAAACCCTGGCGAGGTGTTTGGACCCGGCGAGAAAGAAACCGGTCGTCCAGCCTACTAGGTGGCTGAATTTCCGGCCCTTCCTGTGGCCAATTGATCTTCAATTTGGCCACCGCACGAGTCAAAACCTCAATTAGCTCCTCTTGGGCGAGTGGATGAAGCGATGAAACACTTCCTGCTTCTCCGCCCGCCCTGATGCAACACTCATCCGGCTCCTCGGAACCGGAGAGAATAAGCATCAGATCCTCAACCCCGGGGGAAGAAGCCGCAGTGCGGGCTTCCACACGGGGAGGAAGATCTTTAGAACTGTCAGACAAGGATTGGGAAAGTGCCACAGCAGTCCCAGATCCCGCTGACCAGTCCCTATGTGAAACCCATGGTCTGTGACACCGAGACGCCTCAGCGATCGCGGGTCCAGAACCCTGGGGCTCACAAAGCTGGCCGGTCTCATCGAACACGGCCAGCCGAGAGCGGGGCAGTCTGAGTGTGAACAGCTCACAATGCTGACAGGCAGCTCCCTCGAGAACTGCCCGAGCATGTTCAACACCCAGACACTGCACACAAAGCAGGTGTGTATCTGAGCCCGAAATGTAATAGGGACACGGATGCACACACTGCTTAAACTCTCTCACATTCATTTCCATCATTCACACACTTTTGCAACTGGACAAAACAACAGTAAATAGACAGACAATTTCAACAGAGAGCGCTATGCTGAAGAGCAATAACTGCCGTTTCAGTGCGCCGGCTCCCGCTTTATACTTCCGGGTACGCCGTCACGATGACGTCATCACGCACGACCAATCAGATTGGACTAGTTTCTATACGGACTTCAGATTCGCTAGTGCTTAGGGAGTATCCCCAAAGTGTCGACGCAGTGAGAGTTCCCTCGAAAGGGAACTAATGTTAGACGTACCTGAAAAACCTGAAAAGCATAGTTTATTTTATTAGTAGGCCTATCTTTGCTCAATAGTATTTATTTCTGCTGCTGCTTGTATTTAAATTATTTGTTCTTATTATTTTCTTTATTTCTATTTGACAGGAGTCCTTTTTCCCCTGAACATAGCAAATACTGAACCGTACGAAAACTGGGAACCTAAAGCCGTGACACAAACCGAACCGTGAGCAATCTGTACCGTTACACCCCTAGTAACGTATGCGAGGGGGTGCCACAAAATGGAAGACATTTTCAAAGGGTGCCATGACAGAAAAAAGGTTGGGAAACACTGGCTTAGGCTACTATCGAAGAAGAAGAAGAAGAAGAAGAAGAAGAAGAAGAAGAAGAAGAAGAAGAAGACAGTTGCAGCGGCAGGCGGGCCGGAGGAAGAGGGAAAAAGTAGCAGGAAGTGAACTTCAAGGAGAGTAGAGTAGATGAGTGTGATGTGCGATGATGGATCAGGATGCTGACGGCAAAAAACTAAATATACTGTGTAGTTAAACTCTTTAGACTGTTAATGATTTGTGCCTTTTTTTTTTAAGTTTGTGGGTAAGAAATGTCTAAAAAAAAATCCCTTATTTTGTGGATGGATTCCGGGAAATCTCCTTATTTTCAATGTTCAATGTTGACAGCTATGCCTTATTCAAGTCAGAAATGTTGAACAAATTACAAAAATATTCAGGCAAATGAATAAACTTTTGTCTAATTTCGCCATTTTTAATTGAAAATAGGCCTATGTAATGTGATTAATAATGTAATTAACAAACAAACAAATATTAACAAACTAACAAATACTAACAAAGCCAGATCAGGCAAGATTAATAATGAATATTGTTATCTAATTTTTTGGCCTTCAGAACATCTTAAAATGCACATATGTATATCACAGAAATAAAACTTTTCTCAAGGGAACAAGTCCCAGAACCCCCCTAACCTCACATTTGGGACCTCAGTGATTATAAACCTGGGGTTTATTGTTTTTCCCCCAAAAGTTCTGCAGTCACAAAGCAGTGATTACCACACATCTGAATTATAAATATCAACAATTACACTTGCAACAAATACATGCGCAGAATACGTTCTGCTTAAAATAAGCCTAAAATGCAAAATAACAAGACCAATAAGGATAGTAAGAATTATTTTCAAGCTAAAACGTAACAAAACATTTGAAAAAAAAAGTAATTTATATAGTATAAACTTGAAAATATTAAATACAATTATAAAATCTTACAATATAAATACGCGCTCTCCCTAGTAAAGACTGACCGGCTCGTCATCCTCAACAACCTCCCATTTTTCACACTTAAGTAGAATCAATAGTGCGACTTTTGATTTTTACTTCGTTACATTTTGCAGCAATTATTATACTTTCTACTCCACTACATTTCTACAACGTTCCGTAAATAAATGCATTTATGACATTTATGTTGTTTTATTTTTGTAATGTGTTTTTGTTAAGTCATGTTGTAATATTGTTTTGAACTGCTTGTTATTTACAATGGTTACTATTAACTTTTTTCATGGTTTTTTTTTTGTTTTGTTTTTTTGCGGGTGCAGGTTTAATTAAATCCAGACCAAAAATTCTAATAATCAAACTAAATCATAATAATTATTAATGTTAATAATAATAATATAGAGAGCCCACAACAACAAAAACATTTAAAAATGTATTGTCCCCGTTTTTTAAATAAAATATAATAACTAATGAGATTTTAGTGGTATTTTGACCACTCAAATAGGAAATGTTCCCGGTTTCCATTTCAGAAATCTGGTCACCTTACCGCAGTGGGAACACGAGTTACTAGGTGTGTTCGACATCGGCTGCGGCCAGATTCAACTGATCGGCGAGAGTAGCCGCGCACAGACGGGGAGGAGCTGCAAACGGAGACGTGAAGTCGGACACTTTCTGCTTCCCGCAGTGACGCTCGCACCGTGTTTGCATACTTTATCAGCTGAAGTGAAATAAATGCAATATTTGGCAATGCACAGATGTTTCAGAGACATTATTGTCATGTAATACTTTATGCAGCGTGTGTTTGAACAAGAATAAAGTTCAACATATAAGCCTACACTATCAATGAAGTGGGGTCTACGTTTTTAATCAGTTTATTTTGATAAACATGACAATATAACATCGCGACTACATGAATGGAGGTTTTACTGTTATAAAAAACTGATTTGTGAGCATTAGTGGAGCTGAAGGTTTTAGAATAAACACGAAACACACGTGATCGCTGTCATGCAGTGAATCCAGCCAATCGTGGAACAGCTGTGTCATCATCAGAGTCCGTGCAGCCTCTTGCAGTTGCTCTGGAGAAACTGCACCAGCTGTATCAGCCGACTGCTCTCGAATCGCTCTCGCGGTGCTTTGTTGACATACGTCACTGTCACGTGGCGTCGGCGCTGCCTCAAGTCGGACAAAATTTCTAACCGGCATGCAGTGCTTCAAGTCAGCCTCCGATCGGACTGCGCATCGCTGTGTGAAGTCGAACAAGCCTATTCACGAACACTGCCTCAGCGTGCTGAACGCCCAAACACGTGAGACAACGAACGTGACCGTCAACTGGACAGAAATCGACCGCATCCAGAAACACGGTTTGAATGACATCTTGAAAAAGACACAGGGTCAAACCGTGTTGCTCTTTTAGATAGGAAAACTGCTCTTTTATGTGCTGAAGCACTCAGGGAGATGACCGCGGCGCAGCCACCCCACACAACAACCAACAGTGCCGCAAACCTAGAACCGGACCTGATTCAAGGTAAATATAGGGACAAGGGATCATTTGGTTTGCACATATTAAGTGACCTAATGATAAATAAATGATTAATCAACACCAGTAATATTAAAAACACCATTTAGATACCATATTGACATCATATGACATAAGTCTCTTAAGATCAGAGAAAAATCAAACACAGATAAGCTCTAAATTTAGGTTATAATCAGACGAGTACATTGTGCACAAAAACACAATGTTAAAGGGATAGTTCACGCCAAAATCTAAATTCTGTCATGAATTACTCAGCAATATAAGAAAACTCAGTTTCCATTGTGAAAACAGTGCAGCTCCCGCATCATCATCATCACATGCATGCGATGAACAGCATCGGCTACCGTAGAACTCGAAAGCTCTGTTTACAACGCCAACTGCACAGGAGAATGACACAGGCTTGAACAAAATTGTTGAATAAAGTCATTATTTTTGTTTGTTTTTGCACACAAAAAGTATATACTCGTCGCTTCATAATGCTTAGTTTAAACCACTGGAGTCGCATGGACTATTTTAACATTATATTATATATATTAAAAGTCACATACTGTGAAAAGTATCTTCAGTCATCAGATATAATTAAATGTAAGACTATAATGCAGTTCAAGATTCATCAAAATGTATCAACTCACAATGTGATGTTTGTTCAGTCCGTCCTTCTTCAGCTCACACTGAGAATCTGCAGACGCAGAGCATCTATTTATTCGTAAGACAACCCCCTTTTACTGAAGATCATGTGATTTAAAGGAATATATATTTATTTATTTATTTATTTTATATATATATATATATATATATACTCTTCTAGGTAGACTGTGATAAACAAAACTCAGCATCTCTATAGAGGTTGTTGTTTAATTGTATTATTTGTAGCGCACTGCAAGTGACAACTTAAAACATGAATTTTAAACCGTTGTATATGAAACATCAGTGATGAGATTAAACGTCATTGTTTCTATACATGACAGTGGAACGCTGATGTTTTACGATACTATATAGGATATACAAAATGTCACACTTTACACAGAAAGTGATTCAGAATTGATAACATTTTAATATAACCTATAATTAACATTAACGTAATACAATATCATAATGTTTCTGCGTGCATTCACAATTAGAGCTTTTATTTTTATACAGCCACACGATATTAAAAAAAAGAGAAATATTGTGAAAATGTGAAAATCAGCCCTGGTCTCTCCTTTTTTTTCTGTAGACTTACTGAACTCTAAATATTAAATATTATTTTAGTTAACAGTTATTGTCAATATCTGAATATGCGTGACAGCATTATAGGAAAAGCTGCCCTGCCAGCAAAAGTTTCCATTCATCCACTCTCCAAACTGCGCAGGGATGCTGTTGTTCATCTCAGCGTTTCAGGGCGTGGACATGAAGACATCAGATTGATGACTGGCCAGTCCACTGCAGAGCAATCACTCTCAGACATATACACTTACATTCACTCCCTTAGAACAATTTAGTGTCTTCAGTTCACCCATGCAGCATTTCTTGGATTGTGGGGGAAAACAAGTTTAATATAACGTAATTAATGTAACACTTTAATATAATAAGACATTTAAATTAGTGCTGTCAAAATTAGCGACGCAGGCAATTTTTTTGAACAGTTTAACACAATTAACGATTTATTAAGATTAAATAAATCTTTAAATACATTTTAACCATAAAAAAGCTAAATATATCAAATATGAGTATTTTCACCTGCAGTCAGTAATGAATACTGTTCACTTGACAGTCACCACAGATTCTAAATATACAATTATTTTAAATGATTTCCAGACCATGAAAACTCATGGAAATAAATAAAATAAAATCTTTAAATATTTGTGATTTTTTTTTAGTGAAATATATAATATTAACAGCACACAGTATTAAGAATCCATAAATTTTTTTGTAAATTCGGTTATTATTTTTTCTTGTAGACTATAAATAAACGATAAAATCATTATTATTTTGCAGATAAACTTAGTCAGGTAAACTTAACAATACATTTAATGTTTAATACAAACCGTCTAAGGTTACGTATGTAACCTCTGTTCCCTGAGAACAGGGAACGAGCGCTGCGTCTAGCTGACGCTATGGGGAACGCCCTCGGCGTGACTGGTGTCTGAAGCTACTATCGAATCACGGCAAAGTCTTTGACCGACGTCAGCCCATGACGTCATCAACGTGCGACCCGGAAGTATAAAAGGGCGCCGTGCCAACACATACACATCTTCTCGTCTGAAGGGACTGTATGGCAGATAGGCCCTGAAGCATGGCAACGCGACGCAGCGCTCGTTCCCTGTTCTCAGGGAACAGAGGTTACATACGTAACCTTAGACGTTCCCTTTCGAAAGGGAACTCTCGCTGCGTCTAGCTGACGCTATGGGGAACGATATACCAACGCCGCCATGCTGAGGGGAGTGTCTGCCCATTGGCAGTGACAACTGTCAACACAAGTAATTCATAGAAAAACCTGAGCGATTCCCCCTCAGGTCCCTGGGCTGACAGTGACAGCACTCCCTACGGTCCCTACGGTCATAGCCCAAGCTACACAACTAAACGGAACCCTAACGCACTGCGTGGGGTTCCATCCAGACAGCTCGAAGGCCCGGGACCACTACTTCCACCGAAGGGGTCCCTTTAAGGGAATGTGGCTAGGGGACCCGAAGGAACCCCAGCCAGTCACTACCCGGGAAAAAAGTTCTCCCGAGTGCCACCAGGGAGGCTTGACCTGGTGCCCTAAGTGTTATGGACACTTCGGTTTAGCCAACCCTGTCTGTTCAAAACAGAGCCTCTGGATGGTGCCCAAGGGCACTGGCAGTCCTACTTAGCCCGGAACTCAGAGACGGGTTATCCAAGAGAGCAATACTCAGCGTAGTGCTTTTCAACCCTTGCTATCGAGGGGAGTCTGCCTGCTCAAATCAAGGATCTACCAGGTGCTTGTGTTTCAAAGCAGTAGGGAGGCCGAAAGGGCCTTAATGACTGATCTAACAGGGAGGCCTCATGAGAGGCCTACGACCGTCTGACCAGGCTCAGGCGGCTGAGCACTCATAGACGACCCTCATTGAGGGGAGCAGCTGAGCCTGCCTGGCGAGTAACCTCCAGCTGTAGGCCCAACTACCACAAGTTCTCACAGAGAACTGGTAATCAAGTGCCTAGCTCAGGAACTTCACCTTCAAGGAGGCCCTGTGGGCCTACTACTTGATAGCGGGTATTCCAGGGAGGCCTATAGAGGCCTACTACCTAACCGCAAGCCATGCTGGAAACCAAGCATCCTGGCTCGGGACTCCGTCCTCAGGGAGGCCTAGTGAGGCCTACTACCTGACAGCAATACCGCCAATTTTAGCAAAGCATGGTCCTGCTGAGGTTACCCTTGTTTTCTCAAGGAGGCCTAATGGAGGCCTACTACTTGACAGTCAAGCTACGCAGGCTAGTCGGGCATCCTGTTTAAGGAACCCGTCCTCAAGGGAGGCCTATTAGGGCCTACTACCTGATAACCAGCCTTTAGGGAGGCCTGGAGAGGCCTACTACCTGTTTGCAATACGTGCTAACTGTTTCAAATGACTGGGTCCCAGGAACACCTTAGGGAGGCCTGATGGGGCCTACTACCTTGTTCGAGTGACCACAATCTGGGAGCTCACCCTCCGGGAGGCCTATTGAGGCCTACTACCCGACAGTCAAGCTACGCAGGCTTTTCGAGCATCCTGATTAAGGAACTCGCCCTCAAGGGAGGCCTATTAAGGCCTACTCCTTGTTAACCAGCCTTTAGGGAGGCCTGGAGAGGCCTGCTACCTGTTTGCAATGCGTGCTAACTGTATCAGATGACTGGATCCCAGGAACACCTTAGGGAGGCCTGATGGGGCCTACTACCTTGTTCGAGTGACCACAATCTGGGAGCTCATCCTCCGGGAGGCCTATTGAGGCCTACTACCCGACAGTCAAGCTACGCAGGCTTTTCGAGCATCCTGATTAAGGAACTCGCCCTCAAGGGAGGCCTATTAAGGCCTACTACCTGATAAGCAGCCTTTAGGGAGGCCTGGAGAGGCCTGCAACCTGTTTGCAATGCGTGCTAACTGTTTCAGATGACTGGATCCCAGGAACACCTTAGGGAGGCCTGATGGGGCCTACTACCTTGTTCGAGTCAGGGAGGCCTATTAAGGCCTAGAATTAACAGCAGGCTTTCAGGGAGGCCTGATGAGGCCTACAACCTGCCTCTGAGAGTGACCACAATCTGGGAACTCACCCTCAGGAAAGCCTAGTAAGGTCTTAGAGTCAACAGCAGGCCTTCAGGGAGGCCTGATGAGGCCTACAACCTGCCTCTGGTAGTGATCACAACCTGAGAGCTCACCCTCAGGGAGGCCTAGCAAGGCCTTACAACTAACAGCGGGCCTTCGGGGAGGCCTGATGAGGCCTACAACCTGATAGCCTCCAGGCTAGCTGTCCTGATGCACACATCGGTACATACCTCCAGTGAGGCCTGGTTTGAGGCCTTCAAACTGATAATGCGCCTTGTTCAAGAGGCCTACTGAGGCCTACAATTGACAGCCGACCTTCAGGAGAGCGTAATTACCCCTTTTTAACCTGATAGCCAGCTAGGCTAGTAGTACCTTGATGCTTAAGCATTGTCACCTGCCTTACTAGAGGCCTGATAAGGCCTACCACTGTCACCGTTTAATCTTGAAAACGGTGCAATCCTTCCTGCTAACTGGGACAGACATATTTGCAAAATGTGGATTGTAGTAACATTAGACCCTACGGCTCGTTTTCATGGAGGCCTGCTGAGGCCTAACACATGATAGCTACCCATTACTATGGGGACCCGTTCCAGGGAGGCTTGTAAAAGCCTACAAGCTGTACGAGTTTCGCAAAAACGAGAAATAACTGCCAGACAAACAAACTGACTGCTATTTAAACCAACGACTCTCAATGAGAGGAGGCCTCCGATCTAAGTGGTGTACAACCAAAGGTGACGGTGCCTCAGCAACGCGCCTCCTTCATCCACATACCGACTGACGCCGTAGCGCTCAGCTGTAACAGAGACAAACTAATCCAACCTGCAGTGGCTTAGGGAACCGAAGACAATAGTAACCCTAAGCGGTAGACAAACACTACATTCTATCAGAAAAGTGTGCTACCGCCTAGTAATCCGCAAACATTTCAAAGAAAAGAGCGGCGGCCTAAACACTACTCTCAATATGAGAGGAGGCCCATCTTCTGATAACCATAAGCGGTGGCCTATCTGGCGCCATCTTGACCAACCAGGGAAAGCCAACACACGCTCACATACACAGCCCAGAGAATGGTGCTGTGTTAAAGCCTAACTAAGCAGGGGAAAGACAGTTCTCTCTGATGAATACCCAACTCTATACAGGAACCTGGGGTCTGTAAGAAATACATATTTTTAGTATAACACACAAAAATGACCACTCTCACCTGCGGCATGCTGAGCGAAGACTCATTGTGCGGTTCTCACCACCATGTTCTACCGCCCTTGAATGCCTGAAAGGGGCGTTCTCACTGAGCAAGTCCGGGCGGGCCATCAGAACATAGTTCTACTCTACCATAGGCCCGCCTCAGGCCTGATGTAAGAAGCGCCTGGGTAAAAGTCATAAAAAGACATTAAAAAGGAAAAAGGAGAGGGCTATGATGTAATCGCCCTCAAGGGAAGTGATCCATCACCAACGCCTTCGTTGAGAACGTTTGTCCTGGATCACCTCCCTTAGATCCTTTTTCCCGCGGGAATCCCGTCTCCTCTGTACCCTGCTCCTCCAAGGAGGGGGGGCACGAGAGGAGACGCTAGCACTCTGGTCCTGCCTACGGTCCTCAGACCGTGAAGGACCAGGTCCCGCCTGCCTGGGTGGGGACGCGGATCTCAGCGGTATGCATGTCTTAAATGCCGCTGAGCGCGCCTTCGCCTCCCTGAACTTTCCAACCACCGCCTCCACGGAGGTGCCGAAAAGTTCAGTAGGCGAAACGAAGAGAAAACCCTTTTCTTTCTCCCCGATATCAGCCAGGCCCAACCACAGATGCCTCTCCGTAACCACCATAGCCGCCATAGAGCGGCCGATAGCAGCAGCAGTCTGCTTGGTGGCCCGGAGAGACAGATCTGTGGTGCGGCGCAGCTCAGCAACCGCCTCAGGGGACAGCCCGGCCCCCTGGTCGAGATCCTCCAGCAGGTCCGCCTGGTACGCCTGAAACACCGCCATGGTGTGAAAAGCAGCACCAGCCTGACCCGCTGCCGTGTATGCCCCTGCCATTAAAGCACAACGTGATTTAGAAAGGCAGAGTTTGAGCTCTTCAGTGTTGATGCCCACGAAATGCGAGAAAAGTTCGCAAACTTTCCTCTCCAGTCGGTAGCCTCAACACATATCCATATTCCCCTATCCCCTCGACATCAGCGAAGTTAAAACGCTGATGTTGATGAACATTGGGTAGAATATGGATTCTTCCATGCCCTCTCGATCTCTGTAAGAAGATCAAGAAGGAATGGAAGGCTCATCTGAGCTGATGGTTTATGGCCAAGGAGAAATCGATCGTGCAATCTATCACGAGCGATCTCTCCTCTAACGCGCCAACATGGCAGCAGCAGGCTGCCCGCAGCATGTTCCATAACATTCATCAGCTCAGCATACACGGTCAAGGTGGCTGAGAGGATTCATACCACTCTCACCAGCCATCCCTAAGAGCACTTGCTGTTTAGTCTCGTTAGCCGCCAGATCGTCGCGACGATCGGCGAGCTGCATCTGAGAACCCATGATGTATGCCAACGCTCAGCCTCAGCTTGAGCGGGACAGCATCATCCAGTCCCAGATGCCAAACTTTCTTCCCTCAGGAAAAAAGCCAGACTAGAGTGGAGCGATCTCAGATTGAAAACCGCTCACACTCACACACAAACAACTTCAAATGAACTTGACTGTGCATGCTCTTGATCCCAGGCAGTAAATACACACTCGTGTGTATTAATAATTGAATTTGTTTTACCTTAACTCGTATAGCAGTTCAAACAGACAGTCCCTGAAGACGAGAAAGATGTGTATGTGTTGGCACGGCGCCCTTTTATACTTCCGGGTCGCACGTTGATGACGTCATGGGCTGACGTCGGTCAAAGACTTTGCCGTGATTCGATAGTAGCTTCAGACACCAGTCACGCCGAGGGCGTTCCCCATAGCGTCAGCTAGACGCAGCGAGAGTTGCCTTTCGAAAGGGAAATATATATTTTTTGAAAAGCTAATTTTTCTTAGGGTGTGCATTAAGCCCTAAAGGTACCATTTTGACACCCTTTTTCTGTGTGTATAAGCGGAATAATTGACTTTGGGCATTTTAATTATTTAAAAAATAAAACACACACCATGCACATTTTCGAAAAACAATTCTGCTAATTTTTCTAACAATTCCTTACTTGAATATTTTCATTATAACATGCACCGACTAGAAAAAAGAAAGTGATCAGCGTGATTCAGGGCCGTTTCTAGCCATTTTGATGCCCTAGGCAAAATCCTTATTGGCACCCCCCAGCCAAATCTTCAAGCAACATGGTATTACTGGTATTAATTGTAATCCTTATTAACAAGTACATACACACATACCATTTTGGAACTGTAATTCTTATGAACAAATATATTCAAATACAATTTGGAAACCACGTATAAAAGCTGTTCCAGTCACATATGTGACCAAGATGGCGGCGCGAGTAGATCGCGAGGCTCAGGTTCTCTCCAGATTCTGCAATTTTGCTGTATTTTTCTTGCTCATCTCGGGTCTGTTCGTACAGAACAGTTGTGCCTTTACATCGTACACCCGTTGTGAGCTTTTGGATATTGGTTTGCGAATTTCCGACAGTTTTATGGACAATCTTCAACTCCTTCCTGAGATCGTTAGGATGCCCGAGGCGATGCGCTCTTCCCGGCCGGGCGGAAGTGCACGCAGGAGGCGGCGTGATCGTAAACAAAGGCGCGGAAAGCGCGGAGGATTGCGTGCTAAGCTAACGCTTTCTCCTCATCGGCTCTCTTTACCCAGCATTTTCCTTGCTAATGTACGATCGCTAGTGAACAAAATGGAGGAGATTCGACTCAGCATCACACACAGTAAGAAACTTTTGAACTGTAACGTCCTAATCTTCACTGAAACCTGGTTAAACAGCGGAATACCGGACACCGCTATTGAGCTAGCGGGACGCTACACACTCCGGGCAGATAGAACATTAGATGGCTCCGGGAAGAGTAGAGGGGGTGGATTGTGCATTTACATTATCAAAGCTTGGTGCACAAACTCTGCTATTGTTGGGAGTCATTGTTCAGCTAACCTGGAGTTTCTCATGGTTAAATGTAGACCGTTTTATCTACCGCGGGAGTTCACTTCCACCATTATCACTGCGGCCTATATTCCCCCGGATGCTGATGCTAAGCATGCTATGAAAGAACTTCACGCAGCCATCAGTAAACAACAGACTGATCACCCGGAAGCTGCGTTTATTGTTGCAGGTGACTTTAATCATTCAAACCTAAAGTCAGTGCTACCCAAGTTTCAACAGCATGTTCCCTGCCACACCAGAGGAAACAAAACCTTAGACCATGTCTACACAAACATGGCTGGAGCTTACGTTGCAACACCCCTCCCCCACCTGGGTCAGTCAGACCACCTCTCTTTGTTCCTCAGCCCCAAATATGCACCCCTCATCAACCGTGTGAAGCCATCAGTGAAGATCATCAAGGTGTGGCCTGCGGGGGCAGATTCCACACTCCAGGAAAGGTTTCTAAACACAGACTAGAGTATGTTTGCTTCTCAAGCCACCAGTGGCGCTCACACGAACATTGACTCATTCACCTCCTCTGTATTGGATCATATCAATACCACCATTGACAGTGTTACAACCCAGAAACAGATCATCACATACCCAAATCAGAAGCCTTGGATGAACAGGGAAGTGCGACTCCTGCTGAAGTCACGCAATACTGCCTTCAGATCAGGAGATGCACAAGCCTACAGCACATCCAGAGCAAACCTGAAGAGGGGCATCAAAAAGGCCAAGCACTGCTACAAGCTAAAGATAGAGGAACACTTTTCCAACTCTGACCCTCGACGCATGTGGCAGGGCATTCAGGCCATCAGTGATTATAAACCCACCCACTCCACCCCCGCAGCGACTGATGTCAACTTCTTGAACGAGCTAAATTACTTTTATGCTCATTTTGAAAGAGACAACAGAGAAACTGCCACCAAGCTCAAACCCTCAGCTGACCACCCACCAATCACACTCTCCTCCACAGAAGTCTGCAAGGCACTGAGCCGGATCAGCGCGCACAAGGCTGCTGGACCAGACAACATCCCTGGACGTGTGCTCAGGGCATGTGCGGAGCAGCTCGCTGGGGTTTTTACAGACATTTTCAACCTGTCTCTTGCCCAAGCAGCTGTACCGACATGCTTTAAACGCACTTCCATTGTGCCATTGCCGAAAAGCTCTAGCCCGAGGTGCCCTAATGGCTACCGCCCTGTAGCACTCACACCCATCATTATGAAGTGCTTTGAGCGGCTGGTCCTGGAACACCTAAAGGACTCTCTACCATCCACATTGGACTCACACCAGTTTGCCTACCGCAGCAATAGGAGCACAGAGGATGCAGTTTCCATGGCACTGCACTCTGTGCTCCCCCATCTGGACCATAAGAACATGCTGTTTGTTGACTTCAGCTCAGCATTCAACACTGTCATCCCATCCAAGTTAATAGCGAAACTTGGAGACCTGGGCATCAACACTTCAATGTGTAACTGGATTTTGGACTTCCTAACTGACAGACCACAGAATGTTCGATCAGGATCCACCTGCTCCACGTCCATCACACTCAACACTGGTGTACCACAGGGCTGTGTGCTAAGTCCGTTTCTCTACTCCCTCTTCACCTCCGACTGCAAGCCTGTGTATGGATCTAATTCCATCGTCAAGTTTGCGGACGACACTACGGTGATTGGTCTCATCAGCAACAACGATGAGACTGCCTACAGGGAAGAGATCCAGCACCTGGCCACATGGTGCGCTGATAATAACCTGCTCCTCAACACCACCAAAATGAAGGAGCTCATCGTGGACTTCAGGAAAGAGTCAAGAGGCACACATGACAACATCCACATCAATGGAATGGCTGTTGAGCGTGTCTCCAGTTTCAAGTTCCTGGGGATCCACATATTGGCGGACATGTCGTGGACGACCAACACCTCCAGCCTGGTCAAGAAGGCTCACCAGCGCCTTTTCTTCCTGAGGACACTGAGGAAGAATCAGTTCTCCTCGGCTATCCTGGTGAACTTCTACCGCTGCGCAATAGAAAGCATCCTGACCAACTGTGTGGCAGTATGGTATGGGAGCTGCTCTGTTGCGGAGCGCAAGGCACTGCAGCGGGTGGTGAAAACTGCCCAGCGCATCACAGGGACTCCACTACCTGCCATCGAGCACATCCAGAGGAAACGCTGTCTGCATCGAGCTCGCAGCATCCTCAAGGACTCCTCTCACCCAGCCAACAGACTGTTTTCTCTCCTACCCTTCGGCTGGCGTTTTAGGATCCTCCGGACCAGGACCAGCAGACTAAAGAACAGTTTTTTCCCCAGAGCTGTCTCTTTATTGAACTCAAACCCCCGTTGATCCACTTCCCTCATAAACTGCTAACTCTCCTACCTCACATCTGCCTTCACTTTGTTATTTGCACTACCGACTGTTTATTACAGTAACAACTGTTTACTTATGCATCTTGCACTGCCATATCTTAACTGGATAATGCTCATTTGCACTGCCGACTGTATTTATAGTACCAAGGTTACATTTGCATTTTGCACCGTACTTCTAACTGCAATATGCAACCACTTTCCACTGCACTTTTACACTTTTTTTTTTTCCAGATAGCTCTGTCCATAATTTATTGCACTACCTTAATCCCTGCTATTCCTCATATTAGCCTAACATACTATTGTATACTTCTATCTGTAAAATTCTGTTTATAGTAATAGCCATCTGTATATTTATTCACTGTACATATTCACCTGTAAATTCAGTTCTGTTTATAGTAATAACCGTCTCTCTATTTATACATATTTATATATATTCAGTACATTTCCATGTCCTGCACTTACGCAACCACTGTATATATCCTGCACTTGCTGCTATAGCACTTCTGGCTAGACCTAAACTGCATTTCGTTGCCTTGTACTTGTACTTGTGTAATGACAATAAAGTTGAATCTAATCTAATCTAATCTAATGAAAGTAACAAGAATAAATATTGATTCAGTGCGGTCTTTATTTCTCATTGACGCTTGAACTTCCCCTTTACATAACGCAACGCTATTCCCTGTACGACACTATTAGAACTGAATGAATCGATTCAGCTTTCAAAACCACCCGTAAAGACGCATTAAATTCGACAAAGCGGTTTGATAAAGGATAAAATTGTGAATTAGCACATTTTATTATACTATTTTTAAATTGGCCATTGAAGTTTTATATGGGACAATTACACACTGATCCTTTAACAATGCATTAGCGCAAAAACACACACCTTTTGGAGGTGCAAGTAAGAGAAGAAAGCTTAATAGAGTCTAGATATAATGATATCATGAAATGCTAAAGTGAGTGTGGTTAGCCTACATCTTGCCTCTAAAATACACACCGAGCAATATTACACTATCTGCCCATTTCACAGCGTGATTTCTCGACTGCCACAAATACGGCCCTAACAAAATACAGATTTGTGCACTTTTTATTGTACCTGTTTTTTTAATTGGCCTTTGAATTTAGCGTTATTATGTAGTTAAAAAAAAGCGTTACCTTGCCAAAGCTTTGACCGAGCTCTGATCTAATGGTGTTGAGCGCTCCAAATACAAACTGTACATGCAACATTCAGACAGTAATTGACTCTGATCCAATAGTGTTAGGGGAACCAGTGGGGGCGGCAATCATATTTCAGGGTGGCCTTGACACCCTTTACACACACCCCTGATGCATAGTGGGAATCATCATCTTCATTTTCAACACATAATAGCCCTCTCTTCGATGCAGCAATTGACATCTGTCCTCTGCTAGAGCCCCAAATGAAACGCTAGTTCCCTTTTCTTTTTAAGGACCAGCAATCCCAAGTGTAATGGATCACCCACGAACGCAGTCTCAACATGTTTATGCGAGAGGGATCGTGGCCGTCAGGACAGGAAACAACCGCATCCAGAAATGCGCGGGTAGAATGACATCTTGAAAAAGACACAGTGTCACACGTGTTGCTCTTTTGTGAGGAAACGCTCTTTCAACAGTGCTGAAGCACCCAGGGGAAGACCGCGGCAGCACACAGGAGATGCAGTCCTGTGTCTGCACTCACTGAGACAAACGCCCTCACCGAACGATTGTTGCTGTGAGAACAGCAGTTTGTTATGCTGATGCAGCACGCGGTGAGCACGCGGTCGCGCTGATTGTGCCTTATCGCCAACACAAAGTGTCCCTCTCGTTCTCTGGAGCATCTCTCTTGTAGATAGGCTCTCTTTTAGAAAAGCAGTCTTGCTTCATCAACAGCGTTCGGCTCCGAAGTGAATGACAATAGTGTGCTGCTCTCGCTTCCTGTTTATACCCGCGGTGCGGATGCAAATCTCGCACGCCAATGGTCCATTGGCCTGTTCTCTATGTATCGAAGCTGATAGGGGCTCCCTGAAGTGATCCCAATTCGTCGGTGATGTCCAACGTACGTCAAACGTGACCAACAGAAAGGAAACTCCGGTTATAAAAATACCAGTGTACGTGTGGACTAGGCCTTATCAACGGGAAACCGGTCGACGTGCCCGGCACATTGTCTAAAAAGGTTGTACCGATTCTCATGATGAGTAATGGGTGTGTTTTGGGCATAATGTGCAATAAACCAATCAGAGTCTCATCTCCCATTCCCTTTAAAATCCGGTTGCACTTGTGCCATGGCGGATTCGCTATTTACACAGTGGAGTTTGAAAACTGAACGTATTTTGACTTGAGTGGTCCTGTCTGAACTGTACTTCACTGAGACTCATTGTAATTCTTTATGAACATCCAGTTCAATACTTGTCATTAAATACGTCCCTTACATGTGCATTAAATTAATACCTAATTAATGAAGTTGAAATGTCTGACCTTGACCAGAGCAGATTTGTCTAAAGTCTGATTTGCCCTATAATGCAGAGACGTCTTAAAATGACAACACAAACTTAATTCAGTTTTTCCAAGTTACACAGTTGAGAGGATTCAAGAATGAGCCAGTTGGTATTATCAAAAGTTCATCATCAAATTCATCTCCATGTTATTTTAAAGATTTTGATCAAATGAATATCATTGACAATAGTTTGACTTTGTGTGAAATGCCAGTCTCTGCTGCCCTCTCCTGCTCAGTCAAACTTTCCCTTTTTTATGTTCCAAAATTGAGTGAAACACGACTTTCTTTTCTGTTTCTTTCCCCCCATCATTTTCATCATTATCGTCCATGATGCTTGCTTCCAGTAATACATATAATAAAATATAAGTTGTTTCAACTTCATAATCACACACACACACACACACACACACACACACACACACACACACACGCGCGCGCACGCACACACACACACACACACACTTCATTGACAGGTGTAAATGAAGTGCACAAGTGCACCATTCGAGACAGGGAATATGGGGAAAATGATTCAATAGCATTCTTTTTTTTATAGCCAAGTTTCCATCCAGTTTTTGCTCTGTATTGTGTATTAGAGACTATAATGCAATGATTACTGTTATTCATGCATGCTATTGCAAGATAATGGTTAAGATTTTGGTTACATTTATGTATAGGTTTAATTATTTCTGTGTAATATGATTCAGACTTTTTCAGATCACATCTCTGTTCATGGCATTTAACACTCAATTATATATTTTGAAATATCATCCGGGTCACACTGTTAATATTGATTCTGATTACATTTGTGTGACTGATCAGGCTATTATGTAGATATGAATAACAAAATGCTTTCTCTGTGTCCAGATTTGACTGTAATGCAAAACTGATACTTCATGTCTAAATATACGTATCCAAATCAAATGCAAAATAACTAACGTTGTCTGAATCAAAACCCAGCAACTAGGCATACACAATGAAGCTGATATGCACTGATCAACATTACCTAATATTGTGTTGATCCCCCTTTAGCCGTCAAAACAGCCCTGACCCCTCGAGGCATGGACTCCACTAGACCCCTGAAGGTGTGCTGTGGTATCTGGCACCAAGATGTTAGCAGCAGATCCTTTAAGTCCTGTAAGTTGTGAGGTGGGGTCTCCATGGATTGGACTTGTTTGTTCAGCACATCCCACAGATGCTCGATTGGATTGAGATCTGGGGAATTTGGAGGCCAAGTCAACACCTCAAACTCGTTGTTGTGCTCCTCAAACCATTCCTGAAGCATTTGTGCTTTGTGGCGGCGCATTATCTGCTGAGAGAGCCACAGCCACCAGGGAATACCGTTTCCATGAAAGGCTGGATATGGTCTCAACAATGCTTAGGTAGGTGGGACGTGTCAAAGTAATACCCACATGGATGGAGGACCCAAGGTTTCCCAGCAGCCCAAAGCATCTCTGCCTACCGCCGCCACGCCTTCTTCCCATAGTGCACCTGGTGCCATGTGTTCCCCAGGTAAGCCACACACACACACCCGGCCATCCACGTGATGTAAAAGAACACGTGATCGTCAGAGCAGGCCACCTTCTTCCATTGCTCCGTGGTCCAGTTCTGATGCTCACGTGCCACTGTTGGTGCTTTGGGCGGTGGACAGGGGTCAGCATGGGCACCCTGACTGGTCAGCGGCTGTGCCGCCCCATACGCAACAAACTGAGATGCTCTGTGTATTCTGACACCTTTCTATCAGAACCAGCATTAACTTCTTGACCAGTTTGAGCTCCAGTAGCTCGTCTGTTTGATCGGACCACACGGGCCAGCCTTCGCTTCCCACGGGCATCAATGAGCCTCGGCCGCCCATGACCCTGTGGCCGGTTCTCCACTGGTCCTTCCTTGGAGCACTTTTGATTGAGACTGACCACTGCAGACCGGGAACACCCCACAAGAGCTGCAGTTTTGGAGATGCTCTGACCCAACACAATCTGGCCCTTGTCAAACTCGCTCAAAGCCTTACGCTTGCCCATTTTTCCTGCTTCTAACACATCAACTCTGAGAACAAAATGTTCACTTGCTGCCTAATATATCCCACCCACTAACAGGTGATGAAGAGATCATCAGTGTTATTCACTTCAACTACACACACACACACACACACACACACACACACACACACACACACACACACACACACACACACACACACACACACACACACACACACACACACACACACACACACACACACACACACACACACACACACACACACACACACACACACACACACACACACACACACACACACACACACACACACACACACACACACACACACACACACACACACACACACACACACACACACACACACACACACACACACACACACACACACACACACACACACACACACACACAGCCATCTAGAGGTTACACAATGCATTACAGATGATAAATGGTGCATAATTTAGAGATGCCCTTAAATACATGTTAAAGGAAAAAAAAATATTATACCTAATTTTAGTAAAATAATAATAATAATTGTAATTCTGGAATCGCCCCTGATCAGTAGACAGGTGAAATGATGCATGCAGTAGTGCAGATAGGCCTACTTTCAGCATCATTAAGATTTCAAACTAATACCATGGCCTGCTGAGGAGGATGAAGATGATGATGAGCAGGATACATGCACTGAATACACAGAAATGTTTTTAACACACCAGCTCGAAATTCAGTATGAACACATATAGTCAGCCTAATGGTTCACAGCTTATTAAGCAATCATACTTTATTTAATTGTTTAGTAACATTTTTGTGCATTAAAAGTACCATTTCGGCAACGAGAACTGGGTCTGGCGTGTTTATTGAATTTTTTATATTTTTTATTGTTTATTGAATATTGATCAGATAAGAGTAAATCGAGAGTCAGGGAGCAGCTCATTTGATTGGCTACAGAAGAAGGTGGACCCGCCTTCCTCCTCGCAACTGTACACAAGTCATTTAGAAATGTGCAAAAAAAAAATTTACACAAAGAGATGGTTTTACGCGGTCAATCTGTTTTGCAGTTCCTGACAAAAGTGGAAAAATGGAAGTCATAAGAATACAGATCATATTTATTTTGTGTTAGCATGAAGCTGCAGTTTTTGAATTATTACTCTTATAACAGTAAAATGCTGCAAATATTTTTTTCTTACACTTGAAAGACAATTCACACCTTTACAAAGCTTCTCTTGCATGCAAATTTAATTTACACTTGTAATCTTATGTACACTTTCACAAATCTTACCATGTACACGCAGTTATTTATGGAACCATAAGGGAACCAGTGTGATGGGTGCGACTCAATCAGCTCCCTAACTTCCTAGGTGGTGAATCAGTAAATCGTAAACATGAATGTGGACGACTCCCTGATCAGTGCCCTGACCACTGAACTAGGGAGCGGACTGAGACCAAGCGGCTCCTCCCCCAGTTTCTCTTGAAGCCGATACGGAAGTGACTTAAACTGCAGTTCATGGACTGGCCACTAGAGACAGACTCCAGAAGGAGCAGAATCTCATTGAGCTCGTGTTAAAATGCCCAACTTTACAGCAGAAGAACACGTTTACAGTCTGGGACAAACTGTGCTTTTGGTCTATACGGCTAATTTTGCCCTTCATGACGACTGTGAGGGGGGAGAATTTTTTTATAACTCATGCGTTTACATTATATAAAGCATTAAAGTTCTGCACAATTAAGGGCGTGGTCACTTTGAGTGACAGGTGGATTGCCGTTTGTCTGCTGTCTGTTAGTCATCACGTCACCTCAGCTCCGCCCACGTCCCCTCTTTGCCCATTTTCTGTTATCTGGGAGCGACGCGCGATGCCGCGCTGACAAGATGGCGACAGCCAGCTCGTCCCTACTTTGCGCTTCAAAACTGCTCTTCAGAATCCTATGGGTGACGTCACGTAGGCTACACAACGTCCATAGGCGTCAGTTTGGTTTAAAAAGTGCTGGGGACAGACGCATTCAGAAGTGCATTTTCAGAAGTGCTGGGTACAATGATGCATTCATTTTTTTCTCTCTTTCGCGCAGGTCATGTTTTGAAAGACGATGTCCTGTAGCTTACTAATGTAAATAAATAAAAATGTATACAAAAATCATGTGATGATGTCCGACTCATTTTATGAAGAAGAAAGCCGTAAGTTTTCAAAAAGCATAGACATATGATATGACCCACTAATCTGCATCATAAGTACCATGGTGACAATATGACATGGCCATGACGTGGTTTAATGTACTTAAACAATGATTACTAAATTTCTCTCTCATGTTGCTCCTCATAACCACTGAAAACAGGGAAAAAAAAATCTAACCCAAGATCGAAATAAATCAAATAAATCAATAATTTTACACAAAATATTGATTTAAAAGGAGTTTATTGATTTAAACACGATTGTGCTTCCGCTAAAGAAAATAGTCAGTTCCATCTCTACGGTAAAATAGGCTCTTCCGCTGCCTGTATCAGTGGCAGTGTCCATAGCACGAAAGTATTGTAATTTATTGATGTAGCCTGCAGTTCATAACAGCCACGGGTAACAGGTGCCATCATGGACTGCTCATGTTCGCATCAGTGGCATAACTTTAACCTTGAAATTACGGACCCCGGTGCACAAATATCAACTATCTATAATAGGCCTACTGTAATATATTGTATGTTATACTGTAATACATATATTCTAGAAATGTATTAAAAAGAAAGAGGCTTTCAGCCTTACTCAAAAGCCGCGGAAACAGGCCAGTGGGTTCGTTACGCACGTCAATCCATTCCCGGTGTTCTTATTTTGCTTCTTATGTATTAAATATACAGGCAATTAGTTTATGAAACCTTGATCAAAATTAAAATACAATTTATAGAAAAGAAATTCACTTTAAAGAAATGATTTCTGCAAAACAACACTCAATAGAAATCATGTCTGAAATCATGTGTATGATCAAATTAAAGACATTCCGTGTTTTCTCCTGTACTGTGTAAGAGTGGACTCCTGCAGATGGTTCAATCTGCAGGGTTGCCAGAAGACTAAAGAAACGTTATCAGAAAGATGGAAGAAAACTGAACATTTCTTGTCTATTTCCACCCACTGCAACTTATACCAACGACGGAAGTAAGTGCAGTTACAATAGCAAAATATGTGGGAGAGCGTTGCTATAATGTGACTATATAGACCCTTTTACTGTTTGTACACAATGATGACGTAGCAACGTATGCGCGCGCATTTTGGCAACAAACTATGGCGAGAATCAGCAGCTTGTCAAACTACGCGAGCAGATTAAGAAACACAGACAGAGAAAGTTATTTTAAAAAGTTGATTTTATCAAATGGTATTCGGCTACCAGATCCGTGTACTATAGTGGAGTGGATAGAAGACGTTAGCAGATGGCCAAATATACAATGGCCGGATATATATACGTATTTAGTTGAGAAACCGAACGTGTACACCCGAGAGAAATTACGAGCATATAAATCACTGGATGTTTATGAATACGTTGTCTGTGGGCATGTACAGAACGTCAAATACCATGACATAGACTCGGAGTTTTGTGTGCTAAAATCAGAAATTCTCCCTAGTCAAAGACAAGGACACAAGACAACGATGTATGAGGCTTGGGTTATTTACAATAACAACCCCAATAATAATAATTATTGTATATATATATATATATATTTGTGGGATTAAACAAGAATTCACACACGCATTTACACACTCAAATAAAATCACAGGCGCAGACGTCACGGCATAAGACAGACGCAAATGTCACGTTCATTGAGAGGAATGAGTGAAGAGAAAGTCAATTGTGTATGGCGTTCCGAAGGGTTCTTTAATTTGACTTTGCAACATGCACTCGTCTCAATGAACGTGTCGCCTGCGTCTGCCGAAAGTCATATTAAGGAACCCTTCGGAACGCCATAATAATCAACCAACGAGAGAACTACGTCCTCACAGCATAACGCAAGCATTTTTTATTATGTCCTCGTTCCAATCAACGCGTTTAATCGCCTGCAGCCACAGGTGCCGCCGGTTCTTCTGAAACGGCCATGATCCTGTCGGAATCCTATAAAACTTAAGCCCATTGGTGGAATATCGATTAGTGCAACCGAAAAAGCAACAGCCACACATTTTGATGCTGGGAAATCGCTTTGATAAACTTTCGGAGTTGCTAACACGTTAGAACCACTGGGGAACAACACCACTTCCGTTGCCAAAATGCGCGTGCAACTATTTGATCACGTGATTGGCAACAGTAAAGCAAATCTCTTTGTTGGATTTCAAATATCAAATATCTTTGATTATTTTCAATTCCTTCACCTTTACCAATCACTTCCTCTGATGCTTTACAAAGACTACTACTTATTTTATTATTCAGTTTTTCAACATCCTCTACCGATTCTTCTATTTCTTTCATTAAAATCTCACTTATCTCCTTATATTTATCCCAGTCAGCTGACTTAAATTTCCATCTAGACATTTTCCCCTCTACATTCACCTCCAAATCAATTCCTATCTTGCAAATAATTGGAAATTGATCACTACGTATTAAATGTTGATCCAATGTATCCCACACACACCTCCTTGCCAGGTTTCCAGTAACAATGGTTAAATCTATTGCAGAAAACTTCCCTTTTGCTAAATCAACTCTTGTTGCCCTTCCATCATTTAAACACACTAAATCACACCCATCTAACATATCTTCGATGACACTTCCATTAAAATCATTTTTTCCACTCCCCCATAGCGTACTATGCCCATTAAAATCTCCACACCAAACCAGATTATGTTCATTTACTCCCCTAATTTCCTCCAGAATTGCTTTGCTTAACTTTCACATGGGTTATAGTAGTTTATAATTCTTAAATTCTGTTCCCCAACCCACACCTCTACTTCTACTACTTCACATTCATTTCTTACTACTACCCTTCTAAATTTTACTCCTTCCATTATAAACGTAGCCACTCCCCCTCCTACTCCAATAATCCTATCTCTACGCACATTATTATAACCCTGCACTTTAAAATCCAAATGAGGCTTAAGCCAAGTTGTAATTCTGTTCATCAAAAAAAAAAATTTATTCTTGACCATTCGCAATTAAGCTCCTTGCATTCCACTGCAAAATCAATATCACCATTAAGATCCACCACATGGTTCCTGCGAGCTTGCCATTTGCATCTTTAATTTATCATTAATCTGTTCTACTGATACCCCCTCAACATCCAAATACTTTTCTGCTGCTCTAATAATCATTTTAATCCTTTCTGTTCTACTCTCGGTTTGCGCTGAACAGTTAACTACCTCAGTCAAAAAGGAAACAAATGCAATCTTGTCAACTACCATTAGTTTTTCATTCACATTTACTTTGCTGTGGACTGACTCATTAACTGGAGAACTCAGTTCAATTCTATTATCTCTCTTAGGTTTTGATATCTGAACCTTTTTGAGAGCCTCAACATAAGTCAGACCTTCTGTCGCTCTCACATTCTGGACTTTCACAGCTTCTTTCCTGTACTGGCAGCCCCCATACCCTGCACTGTGCTCCCCACCACAATTACAACACTTTGGCTTCACATCTTGTTCACATTTGCCATACTCATGATCCCCTCCACATCTGGCACACCGTTGTTTTCCTCTACATACAGCCGCAACATGTCCATACTTCTGACATTTATAGCACCTCAGTGGTGGAGGAACATATGGTCTAACTGCATAACTTATAAATCCAATATAAACTCTTTCGGGCAGTTTATCTTTCTCAAATTGCAACATAACCGAAAGGCTGTCAACCCTTTCTTTGTCCCGTACACACTTTAATCATCTCACCTCCTTCACCATAGCTCCTTTTATACATTTTTGGATTTTTCAACCGATATATCAGTTGAAACGCCATATATTACTCCTCTGATCCAATTCTTTCTTTCTACCACTGTGCACACTACCTTCTGACCAAGCGCTGCCTTTTGTTGGCAACTATCCTTACATAATATCAGTAATTAACCATCCCTCAGATTTTTTTGCACTATCAATTTGTCCAATCGATTCCCTAATAGCTTTAGTAATTTTCAATGGATTGATTATACCAACATCTTCAGACACAAACTTCAACAGTACCTTATATTCTTCCTCCCTTGTTTTTGTTGTACGCTGCTCCTTATCACTATCTGTTCCCGAAATCTCACTCCAACTCTTTTTCTTCTTCCTTTTCCTTTTTTCCACCACGGACCATTTCAAATTCCTCCCACCTCTACCTTCCGCGCCACACGCTTCATCTTCCATATCCGAATCACTTCCGGATACAACGCTACTTCCTTCCATCAACGAACCAGTCACAGCCCAGTGTTGCCCTTACGCCAATTGCTCTCTCAAACTGCAACTTCCCCCAACCTCAACACCCGTCTACCGTACCTCACGCCTTATATACGCATGCTCCATCGCAACATATCACCTAGTGGGTGTGATCAATAAGGGACCACGGCAATAATCTGCATTTCACCACACAGAGTATCCTATTAATTAGGTTAATTATCTGAATGTGCTCCTCTCGATAAATACAACAAATAAAACATAATTTCAAGTAGTCTTACATACATGAATTAGACCAATGTTTTTTTGTGAACGTAGAAAACATGATAATGCATAATAAACCATAATTCATGATGATGTACTCACCTTAGTTAATGTTTTAAGGTGTTGTTCATCCATGAAGTCATGAATGAAAGACTTTGAACTCCTGTTAGTTCCTGATGATTCATGAGATATTAGAATTCATGATAATTCATGTAACCTTTCCGTAAAGTGTTACCGCAATTTGATCAACAGGTAAGTATGCTGAACTCAAAACATTTAAAGGGAAGTAATTTCTTCACCATTAAAAGTGTTATATAGCCCACTGAATCATTCTCAGACTTAATACTGGCAACAATTGGCTTTATGCACAGCTGCACTACTTCCTGAACTTCAGCCAGCTCCTTTGTTTCCTGTCTGCAATTATTGGACAAACTGATTAATCCTGGTGTGTCTGAATATTGTTGTTGTGACTACAGAGGTCAGACCTGGATTAATCAGTTTGTCCAATAATGGCAGACAGGAAACAAAGGAGCTGGCTGAAGTTCAGGAAGTAGTGCAGCTGTGCAAAAAAGCCAATTGAACCCCTTTGGAGAGAACTGTCTGCCACAAAAGAGGACACTGGTTCAAGAGGATTACCAAATCATTGTTTTAGGTGTGAAAATATAGCAAAAGTAACAGAAATTTAAAAACTATGTACTTGTGGTAGGCCCACTGAAATAATCAGGCCTTCATTGTAAGCTTTCATTTAGTGATGAGTGATTTATTTATTTTTGCTAGGCAAAGAGTAAGATAAATTCCAAGTGAGTGTCACAGAGCCAGCAAAAGCTATGAAAAGACTGAGTGTTTATCCCACAGAGTAAGATGCAGCCTGCAGAAGTGACAGGCATGGTTGTTGTCCACACTGGGACTACTGTAGCCAAAGCACAATAAAGTCAATTAGCCTTTTCCAAAGACCATATTTACAAAATATTGACTTCTGATAATCCATACTCTGTTGTCTCATGAGACCAAGTCAACCATTTTGGATCTAACAGCATCTAAAATGTTGTGGTGTTGCTAGAGGAGGAGTTCAGTGATAGTAAAGCTCTGATAGGGGTGTATGAGTGCTGAAGGTGTGAGAGAGTTGTGCTCAGTTATCAATGCTGTCATGAATTCACACACCACTGTGTGATGTAATACAAAAACTTGAAACAGAAGACGCTACCCTCTGCGTTGTTGGGTATTTTTTCAACATGACAAAGACGATATGCATTCTCCCAAGATGAAAACCTTTCAGTGGACATGGATCTTAACACTCTTGAGCACCTGTGGGGATTCTGTAGAAACGAGTCGAGCAACACTCCCCATTAAAGATCAGGGCACTTAAGGAGGTCATCATCCAGGAGTTAAACAGGACAGATGTGACAATCTATCATGAACTTGTGCTCTCCATGCCAAGAAGCAATCAGAGCAGTATACTTCAAATTATGGAGGACATAAGTACTATAATATTATACATTTGTTGAATGACATCTAGGGTGTACTCATTTCTACAATCCTTTATTCAAACAATGATTTACTACTTTATGGGTATTAATGACATATATTTCTCTTGTTTTATTATGTATATGTTTAATACAGTTAAATTGTGCCATCTTTCCATGAATTGTATTAATGATCATTAAGAAAATACATATTTTGTATTTGTTCAGAGGGGGTGCCCTCATTTATGCTGTGCACTGTGTGTATATATATATATATATATATATATATATATATATATATATATATATATATATATATATATATATATATATATATATATATATATGACATAAGGGACTAGTGAACAATACAAGGTGCAGTAAAAGCAATTAACATCATTGTTCATATTGTGACAGCAATAGACTAAATATTAACGTGCAAATGTTTATTTAATTGTCTCTGCATAAATATTCTCTAAAAAGCACAAACATTTGGCTGAATTGCAATATTAGTAAAGCTCATAAATTATGCATATATTGGAGTTTATGTGATTTTATTATTTGACCCCTTGGTGGCGCTGCAAATTTATCAGCAAATTGTCTGTGAGAAAGATTACTGTAAAATGACCGTATATCTTGAGTAAATACATTTTTAATAGTTGTCTGATTTATTTTCAAGTAACTCTATCAGGATGATTCCTCATACACACTGTCATATGGACTCAAAACTGGTTACATGAAGACCAAAATCAAGGCAAATGCCTCAGAAACTGTTTAAACAAAATAGAAAGACATGTTTATATAAATACATCAAATCATTGTTTGAATCTTTTTATACGCTAGATAACAAAACACTGACTGCAGTATTCAGCCTATCAGAATCCAGTTACACAAACAAGGCCATATTTTTGATGAGCATGATATTCTGTGAAGTAAAACAGAATAAGACAGACCACTTTCATTTACCAAAGAGAAAGGAACGTGTCAGAGAGGACCCAAGTGCAGATTTATTAAACTAGGACAAAAAAGTCCAATATATAGTACTTGCAGGAAAAATTATTAGAACTGTGACTAATAACTAACAAGGGACTAGTGAACACACAAACACAGCACGATGAAGTAAATGTGGAGACTAAATAGGGGCTAAATATTAACATAAATTGACACAAATATTCTCAAAACAAAAACATTTGGCTACATATTTAGCAAGGCTTTTGTCAAACTCACATATTATGTATGAACACATTATTGCTTCAATGAACATAAGTGTAGCACTATATCACAGGAGGACACTGTAAGAGTGCACTTTTCAGATTTTCTGATTTAACACATCTTTTCATGTATTCCAGCACTTTGTTTTTTTCTTCTCCTGCTCTCTTCTTGATGTTTTCCAGTGTTTCTGCCTTTTCAGGCTCGTTTATTTCCTTCAGCTTCTCAATCAGAAAATCGATGTGCAGAAGAATAAGCAGAGAATCAGTGTTGAGTGCGATCATCTCCAGAGAGTTCACACAGTGAAAAGCTTCCATCACCAGCTTTATTTTCTCTTTCTCTAATTCTTGTAGTTCTTCTTTCAGCTTCTGGACCAGAGTCTCACCATCTTTAATCTTCATCATATTGTCATCATATTTACTCTTTAAATCTTCATATATCCTTTTCTCTGTCTTTGTCTTTGTTACATATATTTTTGCTTCTTTGACATGTTTGCTGTAGTGGCATTTATTAGTGCACACTGTACAGTGATCATCTTTCATCACACTGAACCATGAGAGAGGGCTGAACCACCAGCATCCTGGATAATGACAGTTCTCCTCACAGACGCTGCAGCACGTCGCCTTACTGGCTACAGCAGGATCAATATCAGCCTTCTCTTTATATTCCACTTCAACTTCATACTCAAAGTTCTTGTTTTCTTCAACAACTTTCTTGTGTTGCTTCAGAGCTTCTTGAGTTTCTTTCAGCTCATTCTGCTTTGCGTCCATCTTTTGAATACGTGATTTTATTTTGGAGATATTTTCCTCCAACTGCCTCTGTTTCTGCAGCACATCTTGAGTCATCTTCGAGGTTTTTGGTGTTATTGTGTCAAGAAATTTGAAAAATCCTGTAATTTCTCTAGAACTAAGATTCCATGATTGTTCCATAATTTCATTTCCTTCATCAGCGGCGTCTGACTGGCAGTTGTTAAAAAGGAAATACACCGGCTGATTCTTGTCATCCACTGCACACTTGACTTTAGCCTCTTTAACAGCCGTCAGGACATTTTTAGGGATAGCTCCACGTGAGTGTGTGAAGAGCAAGACCATGTTTTCAGCAATATCTCTCCCAAATAAAGACTGAACAGCATCAAATATGTATATTTGTCTGTCAGAGAGTCGAGTCTGTGTTGCTTTAATCACCAGACACACTGCATCTATTTCATGAATCTCTTCTTTAGATTTATATAAACTAAGCAAACTCTCAGCGATCTCTTTATCATTCTGAATATCACGTGTGTCTCCATATCCTGGTGTGTCGATGATTGTTAGATGGATTGGACTCTCTTGCAGATAAAACCCATAAACAGTGATGATGGAGGTCTGACTCTGAACTGAAGACCGATTATTCTGATCATCTGTGATCTCAAACCAAACCTTGTCTTCTCTCTTTACTCCTAATATGTAGTTGATCATCACATTGATCAGGGTTGTTTTTCCTATGCCTGTTTCTCCAAGCATCAGAATGGTTTTATGGGGTTTGTTTGTGTCTCTCTCACCGAAGGTACTTTTTTTATATGGTTCAGATGGATCACGAGACTCTGTATATGGTTCAGATGGATCACGAGACTCTGTATATGGTTCAGATGGATCACGAGACTCTGTATATGGTTCAGATGGATCACGAGACTCTGTATATGGTTCAGATGGATCACGAGACTCTGTATATGGTTCAGATGGATCACGAGACTCTGTATATGGTTCAGATGGATCACGAGACTCTGTATATGGTTCAGATGGATCACGAGACTCTGTATATGGTTCAGATGGATCACGAGACTCTGTATATGGTTCAGATGGATCACGAGACTCTGTATATGGTTCAGATGGATCACGAGACTCTGTATATGGTTCAGATGGATCACGAGACTCTGTATATGGTTCAGATGGATCACGAGACTCTGTATATGGTTCAGATGGATCACGAGACTCTGTATATGGTTCAGATGGATCACGAGACTCTGTATATGGTTCAGATGGATCATGAGACTCTGTATATGGTTCAGATGGATCATGAGACTCTGTATATGGTTCAGATGGATCATGAGACTCTGTCCTCAGCTTCAAACGGTATCGGGTTGGAGTCCCCTTCTCAATTACGCTACTTTGATTGATGATTGCATCAAATTTTTGTAATTCTGGTTCTTTTATTTGTCTGTACAGAAACATTACACAAAACAGTCATTTAAAATAAATAGTATTAGTATAGTATTTATTAGCTTTTCCTAATGATATAAAAAGTACATTTTCACAATATAATGGCCACATAAAAAGGGTTTTTTAATGGGAAAAAAGCTTTACTTCAGGAATGTGATCTGTAGTCACTGCAAAATGTGAGAAACACAGAAGATAACAGATTTGATGAACATTCACCTGATCAGTTCAACTAAGTGATGGTTGGAAATGCAATGATTGCAGCTATATTTTAATTGTGAATAGTACTGAAATATTTTTCCTTTTATTAGACTTTTAACAAAAATATGAGAATTGTAGAATTGGTCAAATGTGAAATTTAAAATCTCTATTAACAATAAGACTAAAGACTAAAATGACTGTGGCGTATTCCTACCTTTCAGTAGAATCTGCCATGACTCAGGATTCGAGATTTGTAGTCTTCAAGGCAAGGTGCCGTTTGTTGCTAAGCAAAGTATTTACACATTAAATTAATTTCCCAAAACAGAAAGACATAGTCCTAAACAGTGAACTGTACACATAATTTATAATGTAAAAAATGTGTGGAAACCAGTCTATCCTTTTCTTTGTTCCTATTTCTGTATTTGCACTATTAGCAAATTCCAACAATCATATACAATAACATTTACAGCAAGCCAATCTGAGATATTACAATTCATTACAATATTACTACTGAATCACAGAGCCTATAGAAGAGCAATAGAGATTGACTTACAATATTGTTCAAGTGCTGCTTTGTCTAACTCACTTCAGGTGCTTGCAGACAGGAAGAAACAGTTGAATTTATACATTGGTCAACACCCATTTTTTGAAGGTCATGTGATTTGAAGGAAAGCATCAAATCATGTGGTGGAAAAAAATAGATTTAAGTTTTAAACATGTAAATCCCAGATAGAAATGTTTATTTGACCTTTATTCCTGGTGTATATCAGAAATCAAGTCACACACACTTTTGCTTTGGTCCAACAAGGGTTCAATATGTCTTAATGAGATTATCAAATTATGAAAGGTTTCAGAATGAATTCAGTTAGTATTGGAATTAAGCTGTAAAAATGTAATGTACATTGATGTGTAGTTCTGGATTGGGTTCCTGAAGCTGAAGAAGTACAGCATAGTGCTTGCAAACCAGAGCATGATTTAGTTTTCTAGCAAATGCATGAATTTGATCCAATGTATATGCTACATTTAATAGAATACCATCATATCTTCTCTTATACAACAAACATGGTGTGTATATATTCCCTATGCCATGAGTGATTTGATGCTTTCCTTCAAATCACATGACCTTCAATAAATGGGTGTTGGCCAATGTATAAATTCGACTGTTTCTTCCTGTCTGCAAGCTCCTGAAGTGAGTTAGACAAAGAAGCTCTTGAACAATATTGTAAGTCAATCTGTATTTCTCTTCTGTAGAATATGTATCTCAGTGTAGTAATGCTGTGATGATATTTAGTAGTATTTAAAATTCCAAGTTATACCGTATATTGTTTATTGAAATACTTTTATTGGTATTACGTTTATTGTAATACAAAATATGTGTTAATACGTAGTGCTTTTTAATACAGAAATAGGATGAAAGCAAATTATATGATATGTTCTCACTGGGGGAAAAAACAACAACAATATATTTTAACAATATAAATTCTGTTTACAGAAATGTGTTTAATTTATGTCTGTGAACTGCTGATTGTTGTAAAAATATATAACGTGTTTTTACTTTCTTTAGCAATAATATTCTTGGGAACTTGAAGGACTTCCATCCTGGAACAAGTCATGACAGATTCTAATGAAAAGTAAGAATATTACCGACTGTCATTTTATGTTTGCAGATTTTAAGTAAGTCCAGTTATGACTGCTGCTTTCCAAGTCTTCTTTGTGTGAGCAGCAGACTAAAATTTGAAAATTGTCCCCATTTACTAAAATGTTCAAATAACTGTACACATTTTAACAGCTTTGATGTCAAATGTCATTGGCTTTGTCATGACTGATTTTGACATAAAAGTTTGTTTTTCTTTTGAAAGAGATATGACTGCCAGAGAGGGATTTTCAGTGAATTTCAGAAAAGTTTTACTCTATTCCTCACACAAAGCATGTACAGCATTCTGTACAGTCTTCTGAAAGTCATTTGGAATAATTATATAGTAACTTTTCATCATTTTGTGGAATAAATTATTGTGACTATACTTGTGTCTCTATTACAGTATTTTTAGAGATACAGGAACAGCTGATATGCTTCAAATTAAATGCATAATCAACATTAAAAACAAACTTTCTTTAGACATAAACACAAGTATGGACACATTTTATATAGTAAAATTATTAAGATATTTTAAGTATATTTATTTTAAGATATTTTGTTTCAGTGTATATGCCCAGCTAACAGGGAACCTTCTCATATCTTTGGCTAATGTTCAAGGTTCTCTCAAAGTTATGAACAAACGTTCTTCCAGCAAATTTTATAGAATGTTATCTGGGTGGGGCCTCATGTATAAAATTTTTATTTCATCCTAAAAGTGTGCGTATACGCACAAATCGTGCATATGCACAAAAGTTTTCAGATTTATAAAACCATGCGTACTGTTATGTTTTTTCCCCACAAATCATAGGATCTGTCCTTACCTTCAAGTTTGAGAGTGCTGGGGCAAGTTGTGCCACGAGACCACTTTTTCCCCAGAAGCTATATTGCTGAAACAATTTATTTCAGATCCAAAGTTATTGTTCTCAGGGATGCACCACATCCTGAAATATATGTACATTCTTAAGTTGAAGCCATTACTGTTATGGCCTCACTTTAAAGTCACTTTGAGTAAAAACTGGCACAACTCACCCCACTTTTCCCTAGGTAAATTGACTAGGTGTGTCACTGAACTATACAATTTTAATAAAAAATTAGAATTAGGATAGCTGAAACCTAAGAGAGAACAGGTAAAGCAATAAAACAATGGTGACACCAGAATATAAATATTCATGCTTCTACTGTGCCTATAAAAATGTAAGCCCTTTTTACTGGTAAAATGAGACATTTGGCATTATCAGGAACCACAAATATTGCCATGTTGCATTATTGTACATTATATCCCATGTGAAAAAATACTATAGTATATTATACTAAAATTACAGTAAAATGACTCTAGTAAATACTATAGTGTTTTTGAACCATACTATAATAAATATACTACAGTAAATTGTAGTATATTATAGCATTTACTACAATTTGTTAATTTACTGTAGTATATGTTTACTATAGTACGGTTCAAAAACACTATAGTATTTACTAGAGTAATTTTACTATAATATAGTGTTTTTTCATGTGGGATTATAGTAGTTTAATGTAGTAGCTAGTAGCTACTGTAAAAATTGGGCTGATTTTGTAGGGGATTTTGTTTTGTATTCAAGAACATAAATTGAATAATCAATTGTAAAATAACATCTTCACTGTACAAACGAAACACAACTAATATAATTAATTAATACCTTTTATCATTGTTACAGCTAAAAAAATATTGTCTCTTTCTCTTCTGTTGTTTGATCACCACTGGTGATCAAACAACACCACCATCACAAACATAAGGCTGCTGTCCCTTTAAGATGAACACACAAACCTAATATACTAAATGTCACGCAACAGTTTCCATTTTCAATTGTTTACTACATATAACAGAGGATACTTGTCGAGATGGGCATTTTGACTTCATTTTGCGTGCACGTGTCCGTTTAAGCTTAAATGATGTTTCGGGAGAAGCACGTTCAAATGATCTATCCACTCATTATGTCATTCCAACCAGCTGTCAGCAATCATTAATCAACATGTCTACCCAATCAGCACAAGTGAAGGACCACATAAATAACTCACCAATGTTCCTTGACAGGTTTTTAGCATCTCTCCACTACCCCGTCTTCCTCACACTCACGTGGTTACTTTTCTAACCAGAGATTCTGGGTTCTGGGTTAACTTAAAAATAATTTATAGTATTTCAAGATTTAATTTAACCTTTTGTATGTACGTAAATTCACTAGGTGTGTCACTGAACAATACAATTTTAACATGAAATTAGAATTAGGATAGCTGAAACCTAAGAGAGAACAGGTAAAGCAGTAAAACAATGGTGACACCAGAATAAAAATATTCATGCCCTTTTTACTCGTAAAATTAGACATTTGGCATTATCAGGAACCACAAATATTGCCCCGTTGCATTATTGTACATTATATTATAGTAGTTTAATGTAGTAGCTACTGTAAACTCTGTAAACGTAATTTTTTTCTAACGCAGTACACTCACGCTTTCAATGCATTTGTTGAATCTCTTTTACACAGAAAAGGCACCTGCACAGATTAATGCACTTATAAAAGAACAAACTTTCTAAAATGCTTTGAATCATCATCCTCCCAAAACTAAAATACGCGATATGGTGAGTTAAATTATGCCTCTTTAAATTATTTTAGCGCTTTCACGTTGAGAAGCGCCGCTCTAGCACGTATGCTCTTCAGATGATCAATGACAGTTCTAATCACAAGAAAGCAGGCCAAAATGACTATTCCCAAACTGTAAATGGTTAGTTCATGCAAAAGTAAAGCTTTCTGAACCACTGAAGCTTTCAGCACAATTGCATCAGAAAAAAGTTCATTACTCAAAGCTTTTCAAATCAGAGCTCGACGAGGACCTCTGCTGGTGAAATTGAGGGAAAGCGATGTGTCGCAAAATGTTTTGCAACCATTATCTTAGAAGCAAAAATTAATTAATAGATAGATGAATAAATTAATGAATGAATGAATCAATATATTAAATACATGACAACAATCCGTTCCATTGCATACTCATAATAACTCAAACCAATTAAGATAACATTTTGTATTGTGAATGTGGATATTTTCCCTGTTTGTAAACAATTAAACTCATGAATAAAGGAAGTAGACTAAATAAATGCAGGTGCATGCACGCACACACACACACACACACACACACACACACACACACATATATATATATATATATGAGAGAGAGAGAGATTTAATAGGTTCACTTAATTTTCAATAACAATATTTTTTAACCACTTAATGTTTCCAATACTTCAAAATGAACAAAGTTGGGGGAAAAAAGTAGGCTGGCGTTCACCCTGCTTGTTCTCCATAACTTGGACAGATGATCTGGCACTGTCATGCTTTGCACAAAAAAGAGTGTGTCCGTTAAGTCCACGAGACCGTAGGGTGTCCCATTTGTCATTTTAGGTCTCAGAAGGGTGCTCGCGAGCGCCTCCTTTGAGGTCAATATGCGCCCTAGATGCGCATTTCTGCTGAGCCCGCACTGGTGCGGGTTATGCAGCGAATTTCTTCCCGGCAGTCAAAGCGGCATTACTTCGTGAAAGTGCGGACTCAGAGGAAGACCGTGAGGGTTCAAGGCCCGGGTATACTTCGGCCGTCCGCGTTCGTGCACCGCCCGCATGACGTAATTTTCGGCCGCACACCCCGTCCGCGCGCAGCCCAAATTTCGAGACCGCGCGGATGGTCCGCGTGCAACAGCGCATGCGCCAGCAGTACAGAAGAGTCCACTAGGTGGCAATACGCACAGTATTGAGCACAGTGTTCAGCCGTCGAAGAAGAGTGTGCAAAGACCGGTTTAAAAACTTCTTCTTCCAAAACGAGTAAACTTAGAAGCATATCCTTCTCCATCGTTTATGATTCTTCAGTATTTCTTCCAAACTTCTTGCAATCGTGGATGCACTACAGTTCTTCTCCGATCATGCCCAGCGAATGTCCCGTTGATAACAGGACTCAGTGCTGCCCCCCAATGTCTGGTAGAGCATAGGGAAAAAATGTACTGCGCATGCGTCGAACGCGATCATCCGCGCGCATCCGTTGTGTAGTATACTCTGAAAGACGCGCGGACAGGGCTGCGCGCGTGACGCGTCCGGGCGCGGTAAGTGAAGTATACCCGGGCCTTTAGGCTGCCATTTGGGACAGGGCCAAAGTCTCGCAACAATAAACTAGCGCAATACAACAGCTCTAACAACCCGTGTAGTACGAAGCAGTCACGTGGGGAAAAAGAAACTTCGGATGTCATTGGTCACGTGATTTTGATAGAACGAATCAAGCATCAATACACAAGGCTTGTTCGACTTGATGCAGCGATGCGCAGATCGATCGGCGGCTGACTTGAAGCAGTGCATGCCGGTTAGAAATTTTGTCTGACTTGAGACAGCGCCGAAGCCATGTGACAGTGACGTATGGCACCAAAGTACCGCGAGAGGAATTCGAGAGCAGCCGGCTAATAAATCCAGTTTCTCTAGTGCTGCATTCCACTCAAGCGGCACCTCCCGCAGTTTCTCTTGAAGCCAATACGAAAGTGTCTTAAACTGCAGTTCATGGACTGGCCACTAGAGACAGACTCCAGAAGGAGCAGAATCTCATTGAGCTCATGTTAAAATGCCCAACTTTACAGCAGAAGAACACATGTTTACAGTCTGGGACAAATTGTGATTTTGATCTATACGGCTAATTTTGCCCTTCATGACGACTGTGAGGGGGGAGAATTATTTCATAACTCATTCATTTACATTATATAAAGTTCTGCATAATTAAGGGTGTGGCCACTTTGAGTGACAGGTGGATTGCCGTTTGTTAGCTGTCTGTTAGTTATCGCGTCACCTCAGCTCCACCCACGTCCCGCCTCTTTGCCCATTTTCTATTATCCGGGAGTGACGTGCGATGACGCGCTGAAAAGATGGCGACGGCCACCTCGACCCTACTTTACACTTTAAAACTGCTCTTCAGAATCCTATGGGTGACGTCACGGACACTACGTGTACTTTCATGTCTTGGTTCTCCCTCGAAACAGGCCCTTTCTGCGCTTTGCGTTCGAGGGACGAGCATATCAGTACCGTGTCTTACCCTTCGGCCTGTCCCTGTCGCCCCGCGTCTTTACGAAGGTCGCGGAGGCGGCCATTGCTCCCATGAAAGAGCGGGGTGTTCGCATTCTCAACTATCTCGACGACTGGCTGATCCTTGCCCAGTCGCGGGAGCAGTTGTGCGAACACAGGGACATGGTGCTCAGTCACCTCAGCCAGTTGGGTCAACTGGGAGAAGAGCAAACTCTGTCTCACACAGAGGATCTCTTTTCTCGGTATGGAGATAGACTCGGTCACCATGACAGTGCACAGAGGAGCGCGTCAAGTCAGCGTTGAACTGCTTGAATTCGTTCAAAGGCAGGACAGCGGCACCACTGAAACACTTTCAGAGGCTCCTGGGGCATATGGCATCCGCAGCCACAGTAACGCCGTTGGGATTGCTTACAATATGAAACCGCTTCAATGCTGGCTACACAACCGAGTCCCGAGATGGGCGTGGCACAGCGGATCCCTCCGCGTCCATTTGACTCTAAGGTGCCGCCAAACCTTCAGCCCGTGGTCGGACCCTTCGTTTCTACGGGCGGGAATTCCCCTAGAACAAGTGTTCAGTCATGCTGTTGTCTCCACAGATGCCTCATACAGCGGCTGGGGTGCCACGCACAACAGGCTTACAGTTTCAGGTCTGTGGACGGGGCCTCAACTGCAATGGCATATCAATTGCCTCAAGTTGTAAGCAGTTCATCTTGCACTCAGCCGCTTCAAAGTGCCGCTCAGAGGCAAGCACGTTCTGGTCCGTATGGACAACACTGCGGTCGTTGCGTACATCAACAAACAGGGTGGTCTACGCTCCCGTCGCATGTCACAACTCGCCCGCCATCTCCTCTTATGGAATCAGAAGCATCTGAGGCAGGTTTCGTGCCATTCACATTCCGGGCCTGCTCAATCGTGCAGCCGACGAGCTCTCACGACAGCCAGTGCTCCCGGGAGCACCCCGTCCATCCCCAGGTGGTCCAGCTGATATGGAGTCACTTCGGGTCCGCACAGGTAGACCTGTTTTCCGCCCCGGACACGATTCATTGCCAGTGGTTCTATTCCCTGACCGAGGGGACCCTCGGCTTGGATGCCGTGGCACACAGTTGGCCCACGGGGCCTATGCAAATATGCGTTTCCCCCAGTGAGCCTTCTCGCACAGACACTGTGCAAGGTCAGGGAGGACGAGGAGCAAGTCCTGTTGGTCGCTCCGTATTGGCCCAACCGGACTTGGTTCCTGGAACTAGTGCTCCTCACGACAGCACCTCCTTGGCCCATTCCTCTGAGGAAGGACCTCCTGACTCAAAGGTGGGGCACCCTATGGCACCCGCATCCGGACCTCTGGAAACTCCATGTCTGGTCCCTGGACGGGACGCGGAGGTTCTAGGTGAACTACCGCAAGCGGTAGTTGACACCATTACTTCCGCTAGAGCCCCTTCTATGAGGCGCCTCTATGCGTTGAAGTGGAATCTGTTCGTCGATTGGTGCTCTTCTCGCCAAGAAGACCCCCAAAGATGTTTGGTCAGTTCCGTGCTTTCCTTCCTACAAGATGGGTTGGAGCGAAGACTGTCTCCCTCCATCCTCAAAGTCTATGTTGCCGCTATCGCCGCTAATCACGATCTAGTAGATGGAAAGTCCTTAGGTAAGCATGATCTGATCGTCAGGTTCCTGAGGGGGATGAGGGACTAAATCCGCCTCGCCCTCCCTCTATACCCTCTTGGGACTTGTCTCTGGTGCTAACCGCACTGCAGAGAGCGCCCTTTGAGCCTTTGCAGTCAGCAGAGTTAAAGATCCTGTCGTTGAAGACAGTACTCCTGAATGCATTGGCCTCCATCAAGAGGGTAGGGGTACTGCAGGCATTTTCGGTTGACGAATCGTGCCTGGAATTCGGGCCTGGTAACTCTCATGTGATCATGAGACCCCGGCCTGGATATGTGCCCAAGGTTCCCACTACTCCCTTCCAGGACCAAGTGGTGAGCCTGCAAGCACTGCCTTCGGAGGAGGCAGATCCAGCCCTAGCTTTTCTCTGTCCCGTCCGTGCTCTCTGGACTTACGTGGACAGAACGCAAAAGCTTCAGGACCTCAGAGCAGCTCTTCATCTGTTACGGACGAAGCTTCTGTTGCTTCTTGCTGGGCACTGGCTCGTGGCGCCTCGCTGATAGATATTTGCAGAGCTGCGGGCTGGGCGACACCTAACACGTTCGCTAGATTTTATAGCCTCTGTGTAAAGCTGGTATCTTCTGTGTGTTCACTTCCCATAGTCAGTAACACCGAAGTGCCCACTCTTGTGTCGGCTTGCTGCGCCATTCCCCTCCTTACGGACCGGATGCGTGCGCTACCGCTCCAGTTGAGTTCCCCAGAACGGCGAACCCTGTTGAGTCCTCCGTTACCCGCGGCAGTCGGATGTTGCGGAGCGTCCGACGCCAGGTCTAACACTCGTATGCATTGGTGGAACTTGTGTTAGGCTGGGTTCCATATGTTGTGACCCCCACGGCGGTCCCATGTGTGTATTCTTCCACGGTACGGCTAGCCCGTGTCTTTCCCTTGGCAGAGTCCGCTCTGCCGTCTCAGTAAGGTGTTGTTCCCCCGCCTCTAAATGGCCGGGGCCACCCCTAGGACTTCCGTATGTTGTGCTGCCCACGGCCAGCCCATACGTGTATTCTCCACATGGTAACTCCCTCCGGACATCGAACGTGACCGACTGAAAGGGAACGTCTCGGTTACGTATGGTAACCCTCGTTCCCTGAAGGAGGGACCGGAGACGTACGTCCCGTCGCCACAGTTGCTGTACCATCACTGGATGGCCGAGACACTAAGTTTGGCTCCTCAGTGAAAAACACAGTGCATTCGCTCTCGCTTCCTGTTTATGCAAATCTCGCACGCCAATGTTCATTGGTCAGTTCTATATAGCTCGAAGCTGATAAGGGCTCCCAGATGTCTCCGTTCTCTCCTTCAGGGAACGAGGGTTACCATACGTAACCGAAACGTTTTTTATAACAGTAAAACCTCCTTTCATGTAGGTGCAATGTTATATTGTCATGTTTATCAAAATAAAACGTTGGGGTAACAGTTTAGGACCCAGGACCAGAAGTGAAAAATGAAGACCCAGAGTCAGGAGTGTAATTAATTAAAGAAAAATTTACTGAAGAAAAGTTTGCAGTTTCATCAGCAGAAGCCAGCTTCAAGTCTCACAAGGAGTTCGTAGGCCGCGCTCCCTCTACCAGTCTCCCTGCCTCTGCCTATCGTTCATACAATTTCTGAACAGTTATACTGTTTTCAAGGTCTAGTGACGTCATTATTGCCATGTGGAATGATTCTGATTGGCTCAGAGAAAATGCACAGTCACGGTAAATTTCCACCCAAAGATAGATAGCAGAGCATATCACTAAACTAGGTAGACTAGTTGTCGCCCCATCACTAGAATTAGATCATTGTTGACCTCAGAGGTTGCAGAAAGCCGTCTTCAAGTCTGATGTCGTGTGCAGAAAATGTCCATCTTCAATATTGGGCCTGCACAGATCATGCAACGCACATACACAAAAGCTCCCTAGAATCACAGCTCTCCCAAGGTTGGAGAGTCTTAACTAACTATCAACAAAGCACTTCACCAAAACATGCTGATAACATGTGCTTTTCTCAGTGAGAGGTACAACTGTATTCATACATTTCTTTAGGGTTTCAGTAAAAGGAAATATAAAATGAAATGAAATAAAATAAAATGAAAGACAAATCCATATTTAATCTCTGGAAGCCGGGCTAAATGAGCTATCCCTGTTACTGCATTCCTGTCGAGTTGGAGGTGTGTGATGCCCCCAAAATCCAACACATGACAACATGTTCTGAAATCAAGTATTTTTGCGAAACAATCACACACCACCAGGACAGACCCTCAGTCACCACTCAGAGACCAAATACAAACTTTAGAAAATATAAAGGAAGAAACAAACATTGGTCCTCTTGATATAAGCAAAATCATAACTGAAAAGAATCATTAAAGTCATAATTATATAGGAGGATGAATATTGATTGAGGCTTTGTTTGTATATATATATATATATATATATATTAGGGGTGGCACGGTTCACAAAACCCATGGTTCGGTTTGTATCACGGTTTTCGGTTCTGTACGGTTCTTGTTGTTGTTTTTTTTAACCGTTAACACTCCAGAAATTTACTTCAGCATATGGTATTGTTACAATAACTACCCGTCTAGGGTTGATAGTCAGTAACAATGAAACCAAAAGTAAAGTTAAATAAAAAGAAAGCTTGGAGAGAGAACCAAGATTATTCAACCTCCTGTCCCAGAAAAGAATCAACCAGTTCAAATTAACCTCTTTTAATTTGAAAAGATAAAGGATAATACAAAAATCCCATGAAAGGATACAAAAAATACAATTTAAAGAATAACAAATAATCAAGAACAGGGGATAATACTTCAGGGGAGGGCCAGGCCAAAATAACAAAAATGAACATAAGATAACTAACCCAAGAATCTCCATAAATGTCCTAGAAAAAGATCATAGAAATAAAAGACATCAAACTTCCCTTACTCCCTACCTACCCAAAAACAGGAGAAAAGATTAGTACAAACATAAATGGCACCCTCCCCCTATAATCCCCAAATTACAAATAAGTTAAGAAGAATATACAATCATACTTAACATAAGATCATAGATTAAATCAAAGGTAACACTTTAGTTCTCTTCCCACTAAAGAACTCACAACAAGATCCTGAGCTCACTCAATCAGAATCAAGACAACAATCCAAACAACAAAGTCTGGGCAGACAGGAGGAAGAATTCATCTTGGCAAAAGAAAGTCTCTCTCCCCTCTCAATTGATCCGCTTCAACTTATATCTCAGCTCCTCCCCTTCATTCTCCAATCACGTCAAGCACCGTTAGATTGAATACAGCTGGTCGTTATACCTGTTGGAATGACGAAAGAGAACAAGAGACAAAGAGAGCAAAACACCAAAGCACATTCACAAATGCATGACACACTGCAATAACAAATAAACATACGTCCTTGGACGTAACAGTATATATGGCTTAATCATCCACAATTTAGGGTACAGTATTAAAAATTGTTATATCAAGTTGTTTCCTAACTGGCTGTCTACCGAGTCCGACACATTGGCGTAACATTTTTCATTTTAATCATATCAATTTTGATCAGAACAATGCACTGTGGCTTTAATTCACCTGACCTGATTAACACATTTCACCATGAAGTGTCACAATCACCATACGACATCCAGCGCTGTGAAAAAATAACATAAAATACACGAAAACACAACACTGCCAGAAGTTTTTGCCCAAACTTCAAAGGCATGTTTAAATTATTAGAACTAGAAGCATATCTTAACTTTTAAATGTTACATTTATCATGTGAAATACTTATATACAGCATATGCATGTGTGTATTAGACAGAGGGGAACACGGTCGCATTTGCAGCAGATATGTTGCCCATCATAAATCAAAGCACGAGACAGACAGAGGAGAACACCGGAAAATGTGACAGAATGGACTATATTTGCCTGTATTTGCAATCCACGAGCCGCAGTTCAGCTGCGCGACTCACGAGACAAACACTGCCAGTGTGTTTATGCGCAACGGGCACGCGCGGTGTGGCGCGGCTCACGCTCTCCGCACTGCATCTGCCCTGCTATACGATGCTGGCAGCCTTCCTTATCTCTCCCACTTTCATTTCTACATGTGACGTGACCTGCAGCACTCCACTTTTACTTTATTGTATACACACACACACACACATACCTCTTATTTCGCGCGAAAAGGACACCCACTGTCTGAGGTAACATACGGGCACGAGGATACATTGCGGATGCGCGAACCGTGCGACGCACACACTCCGAACCGAGACAAGTGAACCGAACGGTTTGGTTTTTTTCCATGTACCGTGCCACCCCTAATATATATATATATATCCTACTTAAATTCATAATCAGTGTTTTTTTCCCTTTTCTCACCATTCTTTGTAAACTTTAGAAATGGTTGTGCGTGAAAATCCCAGTAACTGAGCAGATTGTGAAATACTCAGATCGGCCCGTCTGGCACCAACAACCATGCCACGCTCAAAATTGCTTAAATCCCCTTTCTTTCCCATTCTGACATTCAGTTTGGAGTTCAGGAGATTGTCTTGACCAGGACCACACCCCTAAATGCATTGAAGCAACTGCCATATGATTGGTTGATTAGATAATTGCATTAACGAGAAATTGAACATGTGTTCCTAATAATCCTTTAGGTGAGTGTGTATATATATATATATAATTATATTGAAGCGGCGGTAGATTCCAGAATCTTTCAACCCCACTTCATTGATAGTGTAGGCTTATATGTTGAACTTTATTTTTGTACAAACACACACTGTATTAAGCAGTGCATAAAGTATTACATGGCAATAATGTCTCTGAAACATCTGTGTATTGCCCAATATTGCATTTATTTCACTTCAGCTGTGATGAAGTATTCAAACACGGCGTAAGCGTCACTGCGGGAAGCAGAAAAGTGTCCGACTTCACATCTCCGTTTGCAGCTCCTCCTCGCCCTCACGCGGCTACTCTCGCCAATCAGTTGCATCCAGCCGCAGCCGATGTCAAACACACCTAAAGCTTCACTGAAAATGTTTCATTTTTTTTGACACAAGCTTCGGAGCTTTGGTATCACTGTTAACATCACTACAAAAAATATCTTCATTTGTATTTGAAAAATAAACTAAAATCTCATAGGTTTGAAATGACAGGGTGAGTAGATGACAGAATGTACATTTTTGGGTTTAAATACAGTAAGCTGAGTCATGGATATCACTATATGAAATCACTTTATGCGATGCATCGTTACACTCCTAATATATATAATACTATATATGTAGACCCGGAACACCCCACAAAAGCTGCAGTTTTGGAGATGCTCTGACCCAGTCGTCTAGCCATCACAATTTGGCCCTTGTCAAACTCGCTTAAATCCTTACGCTGCATTTTTCCTGCTTCTAACACATCTGAGGACAAAATGTTCACTTGCTGCCTAATATATCCCACCTACTAACAGGAGCCGTGAAGAAAAGATCGTCAGTGTTATTCACAATGTTATGCCTGATCGGTGTGTATTTAAGATTAAAAAATTATTGCACAACCACCCATTAGGTGGCAATATATATAAGAATGTAACTAACTGCCATTAAACAAAAGAAGTATGTTGCGCTTTTTAGTGTTTCTATGGTGACTAGTTGGTTTGGTGCTCTGTTGAGAATTTGTTGTGTGTTCACCATGAACATACTCTGGATTGACTGAACTTCGTAGTAGAGTAGTAGAAAAAATTAAGCCATCTATTTATTTATTTTTTCCATTTTTAAATGTCTGTTTTTGAGTTATATTTTTCTTCTTTATATTACAGAAAAGAAATGGCCAGTTTAGAAGCAGAATTACACAAATTTGATGCAATCATCAATCAAAGTAGTGTAATTGAGAAGGGGACTCCAACCCGATACCATCTGACACTGAGGACAGAGTCTTATGATCCATCTGAACCATATACAGAGTCTCATGATCCATCTGAACCATATACAGAGTCTCGTGATCCATCTGAACCATATACAGAGTCTCGTGATCCATCTGAACCATATACAGAGTCTCGTGATCCATCTGAACCATATACAGAGTCTCGTGATCCATCTGAACCATATACAGAGTCTCGTGATCCATCTGAACCATATAGAAAAATCACCTTTGGTGAGAGAGACACAAACAAACCCCATAAAACCGTTCTGATGGTGGGAGAAACAGGAACAGGAAAAACAAAACTAATCAACACAATGATCAACTACATGTTAGGAGTAAAGAGAGAAGACAAGGTTTGGTTTGAGATCACAGATGACCAGAGTGACGATCGGTCTTCTGTTCACAGTCAGACCTCCATCATCACTGTTTATGGGTTTTATCCACAAGAGAGTCCAATCCATCTAACAATCATCGACACACCAGGATATGGAGACACTCTTGGAATTAAGAAAGATAAAGAGATCGCCATGAATTTGCTTGGTTTAAGCATACGTGATGACTGTTTCCATAAACTAGATGCAGTGTGTCTGGTGATTATGGCACATCAAAATCGACTCTCTGACAGACAAATATACATGTTTGATGCTGTTCAGTCTTTATTTGGGAGAGATATTGCTGAAAACATTGTGTTGCTCTTCACACACTCAGCTGGTGCTCCTCCTAAAAATGCCCTGACGGCTGTTGAAGAGGCTGAAGTCAAGTGTGCAGTGAATGAGCAGAATCAGCCGGTGTATTTCCTGTTTGACAACTGCCAAGGAGAAACATTTCAACCAAAATACCAGATGATCCAAGAGCAATCATGGGATCTTAGTTCTAGAGAAATTACAGGATTTTTTAAATTTCTTGACACAATAACACCAAAAACCTCGAAGATGACTCAAGATGCGCTGCAACAGCAGAGGCAGTTGGAGGAAAATATCTCCAAAATAAAATCACATGTTCAAAAGATGGACGCAAAGCAGAATGAGCTGAAACAAACTCAAGAAGCTCTGGAGCAACACAAGAAAGTTGCTGAAGAAAACAAGAACTTTGAGTATGAAGTTGAAGTGGAATATAAAGAGAAGGCTGATATTGATCCTGCTGTAGCCAGAATGGCGATGTGCTGCAGCGTCTGTAAGGAGAACTGTCATTATCCAGGATGCTGGTGGGTCAGAGATCTCTCATGGTGTAGAATGATGAGAAATAATCACTGTACAGTGTGCACTAATAAATGCCACTACAGCAAACACGTCAAAGAAGCAAAAATATATGTAACAAAGACAAAGACAGAGAAGAGGATATATGAAGATTTAAAGAGTAAATATGATGACAATATGATGAAGATTAAAGATGGTGAGACTCTGGTCCAGAAGCTGAAAGAAGAACTACAAGAATTAGAGAAAGAGAAAATAAAGCTGGTTTCAGATGCTTTTCACTGTGTGAACTCTCTGGAGATGATCGCACTCAACACTGTTTCTCTGCTTATTCTTCTACACATCGATTTTCTGATTGAGAAGCTGAAGGAAATAAATGAACCTGGAAAGGCAGAAACACTGGAAAACATCAAGAAGAGAGCAGGAGAAGAAAAAAACAGAGCACTGGAATACATTAAACAAATGTCGTAATCTCTCAGCTAGTTAAAGAAAATCAGAAAATGCACTCTGAAAATGATATAATGTGATATAATGCTATATTATCACTGTATTCATTGATCAAAGCTGTTCATACAGAATTTGTGAGTTTGACTGAAATCTTGGTCAACTGTAATTTATCAAAATATTTGTGTACAGAGACAATACAATACATTTACATATCAATACTGTATATTAATATTTAGTTCTCTGTAAAGTAATGTAAGGCCACATTTGCTTCTTGAATTGTGAAGGTCTTCTTTGGATGCTTTAAGTAAGTTTAGTTAGTTATTTGATGCTATAAAAACGGGGGTGTGACGTTAAGGATTGACAGCTTCTTTGAGCAAAGTAGTCACTGAGGCACTAACAGACTTTTTCGGGATTTTAAGAGGAGATTGGAGCTTTAACTTTAACTTCTAAATTTCCACAACTGTTTATTTCACACTGATATACTGATATAAACTGTACTAACAGATACTGCGGGAGTGTGGGCAGGGTTTTGATATTGCGGCTCTATTTCCTGTTCTCTACTGTGCAGACTTGGGTCCCAAATCAGCGCAAGATGTCAGTGGCATTCGGACATTGGCGGCTTCACTTTTCTTCAGTGGAAGATAGTGAAGGCGCATCGTCCATATTTTTTTACCATCTATGTTTTTTACCACATCTTGTTGTATTTGTTGTGCTCATCATTCATAGTTATCAGTAATGCATGTCTATTTTAGATTATTTGAGGATTCTGATTATGGAGGAAGTCACAATAATTAGTTTTTTTTTGGTAGGTTATTGCCTTTGAGTTTTATGGTTTGGTTAAAATTACATTTTGGATTGTCCATTGGACTTTTCTATGTTTAATAAAGTTATACTTGAAACCTGCCTTCTGGTGAACTGGTTTATACATGCTGTAATGCAGAGGATCATACACTTTTCAGACCAAGAACCTTTGATCAATCAGTCACGAATCCTCTGAGCACAAGCTTAAGCATATCTATTAACATCAAATCAAATTTTGAATAGTATTAAAATCTCAGTTGTTTGATTCACCCTTTTTTAAAACTGTGGAAGAGCCCTATCTGAAAAAAAATAAAACATATCTAACAACAGTATAGTTATTTCCCAAACATATTATGCAAATGTTGCAATACCATTTCAAATGTATTGCAATCTATTTTAAACACACTATTATCATATTATTTATTAACATGTATGAATTACTTTTGAGCTATTAAAACATGCCCTGTATGTTTAAAAGTGCTTGTGTGACACAACAGGTAAGTTGGTTACTGCATGATTGCCAGGAGTGATGGCCTATCAGCACTCGATTCCTGCTTATTCAAAGACAGTAACCCAGGAGTGCGTTTCCCAAAGCCAACTATGGTCGCATGTTCTGCCGTTATCAGTTCAGTTCAACGGAACTTATGACCAGAGCTGGCTAACGATGCTTTTGAGAAATGCACCCCAGAGCCTTTGAAAAATAGCACTCCCATAGACTTCCATATAGGAATAGAGGAATGTGGATGTAATGTGTGTCGTGGAGAAACCAATAGTTTCAAACAACCAATAGTTCCAGCAATGAATCCCATTAATTTCAGTGTCTCTCAAGCACACTCACTGGCAAGAAATGACTGCATTTTTTCACATTAGTTGAAATTATTGAATTTTAACACTGTAGACTTCATCCCTGTTGTTGTTTAATTCACAGGACCGTACATATTTTGCCAAAAGATCTCTTACTTATTAATATATGTCAATACATAGAGAATACTTTTCTAGAGAGATAGTCTTCATCTGTTCCTCTGGGCACAACGGTTGGGTTTTAAATGTTGCTTGACCAAAGAAATTAAATACATTACCAGAAAAAAAAAAAAACGTGTTCAAATTTAATATATACTTGTGCTTGAATGCAGCGCAATACTCTGTAAAAAATACACTTTATCTACTCAAGAGTTGTGGCAACAGATTACAAGCAATATCAATTGTATTTAACAAATAAGAATTGAGTTAGAATGAATCAAATTAATTCCTTTTTGTTCCTTTTGAATTAAGTCAACCATTTAAAATGAGTAACTGCAAATGGCACACAAACTACAGCTGAAGACACCTGATAATAATCACTGAAAGAAAGAGAAACACAAGAACCACAGCCTTAGATGAAATGAGTCACATCCTACAATGCATTTAAAAACCTAAATTCAGAATGTCTGATCTATGTAGGATTGAAAAGAAAAGATATTTGAAAATGAACAAAGACATTTGCTTTACTTTTTCAACCCACTCTTCCTTACCACAAGGGCCATTTGGAATTCCTAAAGACAGAGATGTTGATAGTTATCAAGGCCTTTAGGGCCTATCTACGAATTGTCACACCTTTATGGTGGGGAAGTTGTAATTATCTGATTGGTCAGTTCAAATGTCTCATTTTGGGTTTTAGTCACATGCTCAAGAAAAGGATAAAAGATTGTAACTGTTGCTCTTGACTCTGTTATCTCTGGCTCTCTCTCTTCTTGGGGCCTGCTCTTGGCCCTTCTCTTCTTTGCTCTCTACACTTCCTCTCTCTATATATATCTCAGGTAACATTCTTATTACTGTCGTTGGTATAAGTAGCTTTCACTGGACTCTGGTCGGGGGCTGGAGCCTTCACTGGACTCTAGTCTGGGATTGGAAGTGGCTCAGACCAAAAGTCTATTAGCCAGTGGTTCTCCACTGGACTCTGCCCGGAGACAGGAGACGTCCACTTGGCTGGAGTGGATTGGGTTGACTGTGGCAGAGTGGTTGTCACAATGGATTTGCATGTGGAGATTGAGGGTTTAGGGTGAGCTGGGGTGCCTATACATGCTTTCGTTTAGGGACCGGACAATGATTGTCCTCATAAACAGCCTCAACAACAAAATCAGAACAATTTAAATAGAGGACATAATTAATGAAGTCAATTACAGACCTATAACAATCACCAGGAGAGAGGACATGAAATAAGTCATCATCAAGTACCATTCAAAAGCAGGCATTGACCATCTGATCACTTCAGCTCACCAGATAGCAATACTCACAAAATACTCTCCTTCCATGAATTTTGCGCCTGAAAGGGAAGCTTCTACAAATGCATATGCAATAAGGGCAGCTGCAAAAATAACCCTGTCCACGCCTTTTCAGTGCTAATTTATCACTCCGTGTCTTTAGTAAATCCTGACTAGGGATGTCACAAGAATCGGTACTTTGGTACCAAGTCGGTACTGAAATTATAAAAATGTGCTGATACCATTAATTTCTGTAGTGCCAGTAGTACAGACTCCCGAGTAGGCTATATTGGGTACCCACAGCTGCGTTCAGTCGCTTCTGTGTTTGTCTAAGCGCAGGACTCCAGACTTTAGCCGAATATATTCTAGTGTCTGTGAATATTAAACTGCAAAATACAATTTAAATATTACTCCTCCATGTTCTACATCTCTGTGTGAAAGACGGGGCGCAGAAGCGCGGATGGGCACGCACGACACTCGCTCGCTCGCTGTCTTTGTAATCTTTTCTGTGTCACTATATGAGGACACAAACGCATAAACTGCCACTTCATGAGAATTTACTGTTTCATTTGAGAAAACTGTCATATGATGAACACAGACACTCAAAGGTCTTCACGGCAACCCAAAATAAAAGTTTGGTTTAAATTTGTTTAAATTGACAGAATATATCAGGCTATTTTTGTAGCCTACAGTAGATTTAGCTATATGTAATAATAATACATCTCTAATAATAATAATAATAATTATGCCTAGATGGTTGCTTATTTTTAACTTGATCTTTTTTATAAACAATGTTTACTTTTAAACAGCATACAGCCTTTAAATGTTTGTATTATTTACTTATAATAATTACCATCATAAATAATAAACTTAATACATTTCATTTGTTTTAAATAGTTAAATAAAATAAAACAAATTAAACAATTTTTTAGCTGTGGTACCGATATTGGTACAGAGTACGGTACATTGTTTATCGTATTGGTACCGACTACTGGAATTTTGGTACCGTGAAATCCCTAAGTTTGTGCTGGTGCAAACTGTCAGTAAATCTGGCCCTAAGTCTGAGCCCCGAACATTATCAGGAAGGCTAGTGAAGCGTGTAACACGTGTCTAGCGTAACATTCAATATGGGCCAATTGGTCAGAAGGTAGATGCAACTACTGGAGAGAGGAAGACAGCACAACAGGTGAGTGAACAATCAATACAAAGTCTTGTTTCTGATTCAGGTTGATCTTGTATTAGGAGAAAATACACTTTTGCTCAAAATGTGTGAATCACAAAGGTAAACAATTAAAATACAATAAATGATAATATTCACACTCTTCTTGTTGTTGTTTTTCAGATACGTGGACTCAGTTTTGGACAGTAGCCAAACACTTTTGACTCTATAGAAAACAGATTATCATATACTTATGAATAATAAAAGAAATAAAATAAATCTCTGTGTCAGATTCTTTCTAACAACAAAATTAAAGAAACAACAGATAATGCTTTCACACAAAGTATTCCAATCAATAGCTCAAATACCTCAAAATATAATCAAATGGACAATCAGTTTGATTCAATACACAGAATGGAATTCTGAACTTTCAGTTGCAAATGAATCACTTTCTCCTCAAAACATAATAGTCCAATGTGAATCAGAGACTCAAGATAATCAATTCAGATAACCTGAGTTCATAAATCGAATCGATGAGTTCAGAGAACTGTTGATTCTTTTAGAATGATTCAGGATCACAATCAATGTCTCTTGTTGAGAAATCAAAAAGGAAAAATAGAAAAAACAAGATGATCTCAATGAGTCCGAGTCCCGATTGTCCAAAAGTACAAGAAAGAATTCTCCTACCAGTTTGATGGCTCAAAAATACAGTTCAACAGAGAAAACGGTTCCATGGGTGGCCCGCCATATACAATCTGCACCTCGTGCGTCCAGCACGAATCAGTGAACTCATCACAGAAGAACTTGAATCTAAAAAAAAACCTGTGTAAAACACAAGGCAGAACAATAATTAGTCTTCAATTCAACAATTTCATCGACAAATCACATGTATGCATGTTTTCATATAGCATCTATTGTACTCATATAGCATCTATTGTACATTGGATCTCTATTGTGATTAATAATGTATACTGTACATTGTATATTATTATTATAGCTTAATGTATATTGTTTAATGTATGTTTAGTGTATATTGTTTAAAGTATATGTATATTGTAAGTATGTGTATATTGTTTAAAGCTGTGAGAACTACACTCACATTGTGTAAATTATTTATTGTTTATTGTAGAGTTTACTGTGCTGTGAGTAATTGTGTGCGCATCAGATGTGTAATCTGATGCTGCTTTAAATGTTGTACATGTCATGTCGTGACTACTATGTTGCTTGGAACTGCACCTAAGAATTTCAGCAACTGTTGCACTTGTGTATATGGCTGCGTGACAATAAAGTGATTTTTTTTTATTTTTTTTATTTGATTTGCACTTCAAATAACACATTAAACATAACATTTTAACACTTAAATAGCATACTTCGTTAGCTCATTAGCATTCTCAGACGTGCGTCAGCTTTAGCCCATGTGCTATACACTTCGGCTCGCACGGCTTATATAAACCCACTGTATTGACTCTTTATCAGATTCGCGGCACTTTTTACATAAACATCAAGTTAATGTTTGAGTTTTTGGTAACACTTTATAATAACTACACGCTATGAAGCATTAGTTAAGCTTTAGTAAATAGTTAATTCATCATTTATAAAGCATTAATAGACATTAGTAAGCAGTTTATAAATACAGCTATAAACACTGTATTCTTGATTTATAAGCATATCTATTATGTGTTTAATAATTGTATGTTCATACTTTATAAATTAAAAATGTATACTTTCTAAATAAAGTATTACATTATTTACAAACCAGGAGTTGTCAGTGGTTCATCAGATCATTTAGAAAGTGTAAGTAAAGGATTAATAAACTATTTAAATGTACATTTTAACATCTTATTATTTCGACATATAGTATTAGTTACTTAGTGTGTTAATACATGTTTTTATTAAAACATATTCCTACTGTAATTTGTGATTAATTCAGGTAGTTATAAAACATTTAGAAGTTGTCAGTTAACTATTTTTGTGAGCTCATCTAAAGTGAGGACTATTTATGCCTCGTAAAGCTTTACAAAGGAGATTTAAAGGCCCAGTTCTCTTCTGAACAGAACACAGGAGGAATATAGCACATAGAAATATTTATTTCAAAATGCAAAAATGGAGACTGTACAACTAGTAACTTAATATAAAATTAAACCTCTTCAATGTCATAGAAAATAATATTCATGTAGACCGCCAGAAAACATAACTGCAGTAAAATGAAACTAAGCCTCAGCAATCTGATATAAAAATACATTTCTGTAAAGTGTAAACATTGCACTGGATTACAGGAGTGCCAAAATACAACAAATAAAATTTAGATAAAACAATAATAATATAATAACATATTTTACAGTGTCAAAACAGTACTAACTTTAAAACATTAGAGAACAGCAGAGCAGAAGAGAACTGAGCCTTTAAATCTCCTTTGTAAAGCTTTACGAGGCATAAATAGTCCTCACTTTAGATGAGCTCACAGAAATAGTTAACTGACAACTACTAAATGTTTTATAACTACCTGAATTAATCATGAATTATAGTACACTGTAAGAAAAAATACACCATATCTACTCAATAAAAATGAAGCAACAGATTACAAGCAATATTATTAATTAAATTTCACAAGGTTTGGTATTGAGTAAATATTAATTAAATGAGACCCTTAATATTTATACATTTAATATTAGTAGATTTGAATAGAAAACGGTACAGAATTAATTATAACCTAAAAAAAAATATTGAGTTGATTTGAAAAAGATAAACTCCCTAATGTGTAAATAGTACTAATAAAAATTAATTAGATTCTACATATCATAATTGAGTAATCATCATCTACATTAATCTGCACACTGATTTGAATTTAATCAATGCAATTAATTAAATCTAAATATTCCTTTCTTATAAAAATGGCCCAGAAAATACAGAATTTAAATACTCAAGAATTTTATTAACAATTCACTTTTGTGCTTTAGACACGTTGTAGCACATCATTGAACACTGCAACCACAGTTACATTTCAAGCCAGAAGATGGATCTTGCATTTCAAACCAGCATTTGAAAAAGGAGAGAATGCTGACTTTAAACTATTTTGTAAAAACAAAAATAAATGACATACAGAATGGTGATGTGTCCATAAACCAGTTTCCATGCTTTATGACCTCACTTAGCCACTAAATTGAATCAATAATGATCTTAAAGAAAAATCCTCCAGATGTGCATGTACCAAAACAAAAGCAGAAAATTGTAATTTGTACGAAGTAAAAAAACATTTTGTACCTTGAACTAGAAATCTCACTGACATTCATGGGATAAAAGTCCAAATCAGTGCTAACTTACAAACATAGGACTTTCAAATGTGCAATTCCCAAACTCTGTGGAAGCTAAACATTGTGTAGCAAAACATGTACACTCCAACTACGGTCTCAGTTTCAAGCCAGAAGTTTGCTCACGCATTACAAACCAGAAATTTGAAAAAGGACAAAATAAAAAAATAAAAAAGAGCTATGAAGATCTTAAAAGGAGAATACTCCATAAAGGCATACGTGCCAAAACATAAATAATAAAAGTGCAAATTGAACAGAATAAAATACATTTGTACTTTGAACTTACAACAATTGAAATGTCACGACATTCGTGGGACAGATCAGTGCAAACTTACAAACATAGCACTTTCAGCAATTTTCAAGCTCTGTAGAAGATAAACATTGTTTAGCACAAAAGTCTGCACGGCAATACAGTCTCATTTCAAGCCTGAAGTTTGCTCTTGAGAGACTGGACTTTGCTTGAAAGCTTTGAATCATCCAGTTCCAAGAAAAGTTTTTGGAAAACCTCAAAGGTGTACTTTAGCTGTGTGGGATAATTAAGATTCAGCGCGTAGGTAAAGCCAAGGAGGACAGAGCAAGCCCTTGCAATATCTCCAAGTCCTGTGATGACTTCCACGCCCTCTATGACGATCCCAATGTTCTTTGGGCTGTTGCTTGTAGAAGCTCCAGGCTTTGGGGTCACAGTAATGGCCATTATGACCCGTTCAAGTTCCTCCAAGTTCTCAGTGTCCTGCAACATGAAATTGTCATCGTCTTAGTATAAAACTGTCAGAAATATATTGCAAGCATATCACATTACTAGAAAATACATTCATTATTGTTTTCATAGCTTATAAATCTATTTTATTCGATTTTATTTTCTCGCAGGCCTTGGTGTCAAATTGGTCTGTTGTTTTGTTTTCTTCTCCATTTTGATGTTTTTGTACAGGGTCCATGCAGGTTACAATAAGTCAAATTTAAGACCTTAAAGACATTTTAAGACCATAAAGATGTAAATTTAAGACCTACATGATGCATTACCAAAAAATATTCAGATAAAAAGAAATTCTGAAGAAAATCATCATTAATTTAACCCTCAGAGCCCGACGGCATCGCCCACGACGTCACACGGCACCTCCGATAAATATCTATATTATTTCATGAAACTTTTATCGATTTTCTTACCGTTTTTTCCAGCAGAAAGCTAACGAGCTAGCCATCACGGGGGTGTCTTTGGTGTCTTTGTAGCCTTTACAGAAGGTTTTCTATCCAGCCTGGAACATGTGCATCTTTTTGGAGTTGTTCAGCAATAAATCAAAATGCTTACATCCAAGATATATCCACTTGATGTCCATAATTTATACATTTTCCGTCATTTTTGCCGCTAGCGCGATGCTAGCTGCCATTTTGGATGAGGGTTTGACCAATGACAGGCTGATCCGTCATCCACGTTGGTGTGCGTCATTACGCATGAACCACAGCTCTGTTATTGTGAAGAGAGACAGACGCACGGCTAGTTTTGAGGATAGAGAGAGAGAGACGCGCTGCAGTTTTTAGTAGTTTTGTGGGGAAAGTTTGAGGAAAAAGTTTGAGGAGAAAGTTTGAGAAGTTCCTGATAGGAACTGTTTTGAGGCTTGGCACCAGTAAATATCCAAAATCCAAAGAGGCCAAAAGCGCCTGGACTTTTTTTGGAAAAATGTAAATAGTTTTGGTTCTGTATAAGTTATCATGTTTATTCCTGAGTTCCAGGACTCCAAAGACTTGAACAAACTGTTTTCCAGAGGAAATATGCTTAGCTTTTATTTATTTGTGTGTGTTTTCAATAAATATTTGAGTGATTCAATTTCCGTTTTATGTTTTCATTTGTCTTTATGGTCCCATAACTTATTTTACATTCAGGTGACATCAATGCAACACAAATATACTGACAGTGCAACTTGTCTTGAAAAAAAAGAGGTGTGTCAATTGTCTGTGCACAACAGGGTTGATGTTTTACAAGCTTTTTTAGTAAATAACACCAGGCGGAAAAATAATTGTAAAAATACCCTTAGGTCTCTGAGGGTTAATTTACAGATAAAGGTCACATATCTAGATCAAGCACAAATAAAAGTGGTAGGGGCCACTGTTTCATTCAACAACTATTTTGTGTTTAAATTTGGACTTATTTAGGTAAAAATGTAACTTAAATGACTAACTAGCTAGTTAAAAGACATTCATTACCAGTCATCTTTATGTTAAATGGCCATTTCTTCCAATGGAGTTCGGCTCACGAAACTCCAAATATCCAAATACAGTATTCTGTTACTAAAATGTTTTCAGAAACTTTTAGTGTACAGTTTAGCCGTAAAATGAGAGAGTTTTTGCCATCTGAATTTGAATTCCTCCCCTCCTGCTAGTTTGTGTTCACTGCTAGCCGCTAAGGACGGACATTACCACAATAAAATTAACAGAAGCAATGGAAAGAAATAAAATTGCGGCTCTAAAACGTAACACTGTTAATAGACTGACTTCACATGGATTTAGCTAAGTTAACTTCACATTTGCAAGTTGCAACAAAACGGTGAAAAAACAGAGAGAAGTTACGTTACCTGCCCCGCGAAGACGAGCTCCACACACGAGAAGTAATGCCAATGGAACTGCGTCAGGTGCCGTCTGAAATATACGATGCTCTTCCAGCGATAACCCCAAATATTGCTCTTTATGGAACCTTAAAATTTAACCCAATGTACTTATTTACGCAATTTCATAAAAACATACTGAGGATATTATATTAACACGCAAAAGACCTGGGAACCATGACAGTGAAAATGCTAACACACATCCTTCAAAATAAAAGTTTGACTTCGATACATAAGAATTCTTCCAAAATGTATAATGCTGTGTTAATATTATAGCGCAACAACATCACACTATAACTTAGCCTTCCGACAGAAGTCAACTTTGTGTTGCTGCTGAGTCTCTTTTTCTGTGGTAACTCATTTTATATTGTAATATACCACTACATGCGTTCTTCTTACTAGCCCAGTGATAACAAAATAAGTTTTCTTACCTAAGTCAACCAGTTAAATTTAGAAAGATGAGCAATGTAGAAGAAAACGAACATTCACTGTCTGTAGCCTAACGTTACTCTCTTGAAATGTCTGATAGGCCAGCTGACTTAAAAAAAAAAAAAGGCGCACTTTCACAGGAAGTGCTTTTCAATTTAAATTTGCCCGATTACATTAATTTGAATTCACTCAATATTCTCTCCATTTGGGATTAGGTAAATATAATGCTTAAGTTTTATTTAACTACAATGGGTAGATTTTATTCCAACCATTTTTATTTGAAATTTAATTAAATATTTGCCTCAAAATCATAAACACAATTATATTGAATACATTTTAACCAAAAACATTAATTCAAATCTACATGACCACAGAATAATTTCTTACAGTGTAGGAATATGTGTGAATAAAGCATTGATTAACACACTGAGTAACTATTACTATATGTCTAAATAATAAGATGTATTAATGTATATTTAAATAGTTTATTAATCCTTTACTTACACTTTCTAAATGATCTGATGAACCAGCACTGACAACTCCTAAATAACTGGTTTGTAAATAATGTAATACTTAATTTAGAAATTATAAATTGAAAATTTATTAAGTATGAAAATGCAATTATTAAACACATTATAGATATGCTTATAAATCAAGTATAAAGCATTTATAGCTGTATTTATAAACCGCTTAGTAATGTCTATTAATGCTTTATAAATGATGAATTAACTATTTACTAAAGCTTAACTAATGCTTCATAGCGTGTAGTTATTATAAAGTGTTACCGAGTTTTTAACTCACCAAGGCGATTAATTTATATGTTTTTAACAAGGAAGTTCATGTGTGGTACATTGATGTTCCGTGTATATCTGCATCAATCTGTTTCACAAGCCTCCGTCTCATCCGCTTCTTACTCTGGCATCAGCTCCTTCATATTATAGCATCAGATCAGAAATCCTGTTTTTCTGTCGTATTTGATCACTTTTCTCTGAATTAATCACTTACATGGAGGGGTTTTGAAGATCGCTCCGTGTAACTGCGTCATCTCACTCGCTCTAACAGTAGCAGATAGGCGGGGCTTGACTCACTGCCGCTACTAGCTCTTAAAGAGCCCATCACCTCATTAATCAGTGATTTCTTTCTGTTTCTTTCTTCCTTATTTTTTTCTTTCATTTTATTTATTAGTAGCCTGGGTTACCCAGGTTACATTCTCCCCGCCTTGAAGATATGCAGGTCCCACTGCATCTTCCAGGCTGTGAAATCACAGCAGAGGGAGATCCAGTTTCCATTTCCGGAGAGGCTTCCCCAAGGCAGTCAGACTCCTCCAGTAATGCAGTGAACGCTGTACTGAGTCCCTGCAGTAAGGACTGTATGACCAAGGAAAGAGGATTCCCTAATTGAGGGTACTGTAGCCTTTTTGGTGGCTCATGGCACCTTTGTGAACGCCTCAGGACACCTTCTCCAACCTGGCCAACCACTGTCTGGTCACTCTGAGGGTTTCTCTGATCAACAACACTGTTTTGCGGTAGAACATCAGTCCTATCATCCTCAGTGGAGATCTTAGATGCTGGTTCATCCGATTCCTCTCTCTGCTCCACTAGTCCTGGGTCATCTCCAACAGGTAAGTCACTCAACACATCTTCTCTTGCGAGATCCATCACCCACTCATCCTCTCTTTCAGGCTCATACAGTGGAATTCCCTCCCCAACGTCAGGTAGGTTAGGTAAGCTCACTTGCAACTTCACTGGAGTAGGTTGGTCAGGGTCTGTATTAATCACAGTTCTCACTTCAGGGGAAACTTCTGCTGTCACTCCGCCACTTGACTGCTTTTGAGGTCTAGAATTGGAGAGAATTCTGTTTTCAACACTTGGCAAGTACCTGGGTGTATAATAATCCATACCATCATTTTCTGATTCAGAATCCTCAGTCACACTCTCTGGATCTTCTGTACCAGGGTTTGCTCGAGTTCTAGGCCTCTGAGGTGTCTTTGGTCTTACTGGTTCCTCAGGTGTGTTTTCTCGCAAGTATCCACAGGGTAGTAGCAAGTCTCTGTGCAACGTGCGAAGCGGCCCATCCTTGCCCTCTGGTTGAACGGTATAGACCGGCAAGTCAACAGCTTTCTTGATCACAATGTATACCTCTTTCTCCCACTTATCTGTCAACTTATGCTTTCCCCTCAGCTTGACGTTCCTTAAAAAGGACCCGATCTCCAATTTCAAGGGATGAGGCGACCACTCGCTCATCGAATCTCTTCTTATTACGTCTTGCCACCTTTGAGGCGTTCTCACTTGCCACCCTGTAGCTCTCCTGCAGGCGATCTTTCAAATTTCTGACATAACTTGAATGAGATGGGAATGACTTAGCAGGTAAACCGAAGGACAAATCGACTGGTAGCCGAGGCTACCTCCCGAACATTAACTCATAAGGCGAGAATCCTGTCGAGTCATTACGAGTGCAATTATATGCATGGACTAATGGTTTCACATAGTCCTTCCAGTAGGTATTCCCCTTCTCATCCAGGGTCCCTAGCATCTGAAGCAGCGTCCTGTTAAAGCGCTCAACAGGGTTGCCCTGGGGATGGTAAGGTGTCGTCCTCACTTTACGGATTCCTGCTATACCACATAGTTCCTTTATCAACTTTGACTCAAAGTCGGGTCCCTGATCACTGAGGAGTTTCTCAGGAAACCCGTAGTGGGTGAAGAAGTTATCCCACAGGCATTTGGCCACAGTTTGAGCCTTCTGGTTCCTGGTGGGTATTGCCACAGAATACCTGGTGAAGTGATCTGTTATCACTTGAATATCCTTAGTATTGCTCCGATTGGGCTACAGCGACAAGTAGTCCATGCAGACTAACTCGAGGGGTCTGCTGGTCGCTATGTTCACCAGGGGCGCGGCACGCTCGGGAAGGGTCTTCCGTCTCACACAACGCTCACAGGCCTTTATTTTCTCCTCTACAGTCATTGCCAACTTTGGCCAGTAAAACCGGGACCTAGCCAGATCCAGGGTCCTCTCAATCCCAAGATGGCCCATGTCATTGTGCAGGCTTGTCAAGACCATCTCCCGCAGATCCACAGGTAATGCCAGCTGATACAGCACACCTCCTTGATCTTGTCTCCTTCTAAATAACACTCCATTCTTGAATTCCAATCTGTTCCACTCTCTCAGCCATAAGGCTACTTCTACAGACTCTAGTTTTCCTTCAGGTTTTTGCCCATATTCAAGGTACTTAATGACTTCTTTGAGTTCTGGATCAGCTCTTTGACGTTCACTCAACTCTTCTTCAGACATTTGGGGAAGAATCGGAAGGCCATGGGCATCCTCCTGCTGGAACTCCAGGGGTACTGCACTAGCATTAATGCACAGTGACTCAAACACAGTGGGTTGGAAGCATGACAGGTCAGAATCATCACAGCGCTGTTACACTTGGTGTCTCTCACAGAGGGCTTTCACTGCTGCTGGAAGAATTGTTGATTGCTCTGATTCTGCTAAATGGTGAAGAGTGAATTGTTTGATTCGTTCACGCTCTTTTTGGGAGGCAAAGTCATCCATGGGTCTGCCATGAGGACGTCTGGAGAGTCCATCAGCGTCTAGGTTTCGTTTGCCTGCACGATATTGGATCTTGAAATTGAAGGTTGACAGGCTGGACAGCCACCTATAACTGGTTGCGTCAAGCTTTGCAGATGTTAAGATGTAGGTGAGTGGGTTGCTGTCTGTTATTACAATGAACTCTCCTCCATACAGATAATCACTGAATTTTGAAGTGCCCGCCACTAGAGTGCGAGGAACTCCAATTTATGTGCGGGATACCTTGTTTCGCTTTTGGTTAGACCCCTGCTCGCGAAGGCAATTACTCTCATTCTACCCTCCTGCTCTTGATAAAGGGCAGCCCAGAGTCCTGTTATGCTTGCATCCGTGGTCAACACGTAGGGAAGACTGGGATCAGCAAATCCAAGGACTGGAGCTGAAGTCAGCTTCTCTATGATGCTATTAAACGCCCACTGGCATTCATGGGTCCACCGGTCCCCAAACTGCTCATTAGGATCCCGGTACTGTGCACTTTTCTTCGGGTCTCGCCTTTGGTTTTTCTGCAGAGGGGGATATCCAATGGTAAGGTCGTTAAGAGGTCTTGTGATCTTAGAGAAGTCTTTGACGAACCTCCTGTAATATCCTGCAAATCCAAGAAAACATTTGAGGTCTTTGAGATTTCTGGGCCTTGGCCAGGTCTTGAGAGCTTCAATCTTGGCCGGGTCCGTCTCAACTCCATTCTGAGATACTATATGGCCTAGATATCGGACCGACTTCTGGAAGAACTTGCATTTTGTGGGCGAAAGTTTCAGTCCATACTCTCTCAAACGCTTTAAGACTTGCAAGAGTCTGGCTTCGTGCTCCTCTAAAGTTTTAGAGAAGACTATGAGGTCGTCAACGAAGACCAATACTTCCCTCCTGTTAAGATCGCCCATGCACCGCTCCATTAATCTTTGAAATGAACTCGGCGCATTTGTGACCCCTTGTGGCATTCTATTGAATTCATAGAAGCCTAAAGGACAGACGAATGCTGTTTTCTGTTTATCAGCCTCCTCCATCTCAATCTGATAGAAGCCTGATTTTAAGTTGAGGACTGAAAACCATTTGGAGCCAGATAGAACTGAGAAGGCTTCTTCCAAATTTGGGAGAGCATACGCGTCTTTTATGGTCTGTGAATTCAATTTCCTAAAGTCAATGCAGAGACGTACATCATTGTTCTTTTTGTTTACCACTACTATCGGAGAGGCAAAGGGTGATTCCGATTCTCTAATGACACCTGCATCGAGGAGTTCTTTGAGATGTCTTCTTACTGCATCGACATCTTGGGGATGGATAGGCCTAGGCCTTTGCTTGAAGGGCGTGTTGTCACTGAGATTGATGTGGTGTTTTACCTTATCAGTCCGACTGTAGTCCAAATCGTGCAGTGCGAATACATCTGACATGGAGCTCACTAGATCAGTTATTCTTTCCCTCCATTCACTTGATAAAGGAGAGTCACCGAAGTCAGGGACAATCTTTGCTTGTGCAGGTCTCTCAACTTTGCGCACAGGAGCACTCTCAGGGTTTCTTCCCTCAATCACACTTTGGACAGTGTGCACTTCAGCCAACACTGCTCTAGGAGGGATTGTTAAATCAACTTGGGTCTCGTTCTTCAACACTACTGGTATCTGGATGTTGCGCTTCGGAGGTAGGGAATGCAAACAACTAGCCACTAACAGTCCGCCAGGCAAAGATGATGATGCAGATGGCTCTACAGTTACCCAGGTCTCTGACAGTGGCCCGATGATGTTAACACAGCCGTTTAGAACCACTGTGCTTCCAGCCGCTACTACTTCAGGCATTTCTCCTTTCACTTTTACTTGGCCCAAGACACTCGCACCAGCTCGCCGCCGTCTTGCCTCTAGGATTCTTATCACAGCTCGGTATCCATGGTAGCATGACTTGGCTTTGAGTGTGGTTCCTTGCGTGTAATCAGCATACAAGACATCCAGAGTGTTAGTGCCAATGAGGATCTGGGGCACATGTGTCAGGTCTGGGACTACTAGGGCCAATGTTGGAACTTCAGCTTCTGTTCCTAAAAACTCATGAGGAAACTTCAGAGCTAATTCAACATATCCCAGGTAAGGGACAGCCTCGCCATTTGCCCCTTCAACTTCCAACAGTGGATTCAATGGCTGCAGGGGATGGTGCGACAGGTGACTGTTGTAGAAGGACAGAGGGATTTTCGTGACCTGAGAACCTGTATCTAACAGGCAGTTTACTTCCTTCCCTTCGACTCCAACTTGCGCCGTGCATCTCATTCCTATTAATCCATCCGGTAGCTTCAAAGAAGTTCCAGCACCGACATGCTCATTAAACACTTGTTGCTGCTTAGGGCTTTGTTTCTTAATTCCAGTCCCCATCCGCCCTGCGACAGAGACTGCTTTTAATTTAAAGGCACCGCTGTGGCTCCATTTTGAAGATCCCACTCAGCTTGTCTCTCCTTCAACTTCCGCTTCTTCTCCTCAACTCTAGATGGATTGGTTGCATCTCACAATTAGCGGCTAGGTGACCATCGTCTCCACAGCGAAAGCAGTACCATGGCCGAGGACGATTGGATCTCATCTCAATGTACTTTGGTCCTTCATTCTCCTTTCTGCTGACTTCATTGAAATCTGATCTGCTCAGACTGCTTCTGAGATGAGGGGATCTTGCAGGTTTGTTTCTCTGTGCACCAGAAGCAGCAACTTGAACTTTAAGCTCCTTCATCTGGCTTTTCAACTCCTCAAACTCATTTGTCTCAGTACACACCCCTTCTTTCTTCCTGGTGTCTGCTTTCATGGCGGCGATTTGCCTTTGAAGGCCAGCAATTTCCTTCCTTAAAATGCCTACTTCTGACATGTCAGGACACTGGACCTTGCTTTTCTGCTTAGGTGCCTTCTGCTCTGCATTTCTATGATCTGGGGTCTCTGCAACATCCTCTTCAAATGCGCTGAACGGGTAAACAGACTGTTGGTGCGATGCCGTCCTCAGTTTGAGGGGAACTGATGGATACTTGCTCACACCCAAATGCGTTCTCATTCTCTCCTCCTTAGAGGCCTGCTTATCCTCAGCTGTGCGAATGAGCGTCGCTAATTCAGCAAAAGGAGGTGGGTCTACTTTCCTCTTTTCAAGCTGCAGGTCAGCTATCAAGGTGTTGTCCCAACAGCCACGGCAGAACTGCTTCAACAGACAACGATCTCGTTCACCTTCCGCAACACCTTCACGTCTGATGGTAACACTCAGGATCACGTGCAATCTGTGGAGGTAGGCAGATGATTTTTCACCGGGATTCTGCAGGGTGCTGATGAATTTAGCCAATAATTCGTCTCCATCCTCCACTGAACCATAGACAGACTCTAGTAGTTTAAGGCACTCTGACGATGGAGCGACTGGACTCACATGTTTAATAATATCTGAAGCAGGTGGTAATAAGCTATCTAGAATTATTCGTGTCTTGTGTGACTCGGGAAGGGATGGATCATTCAACAGGTAGTCAACACTTGCTCACCAGGTGTCAAAATCAGGCTCATTGCTTGGACGGGGGGTCCTTCCAGAGAAAGCTCTCAGGCGAAACGGGGTATTGTGTGAGGACAAGGAGTCATTCGTTCTTATAATGTGTTCCATCACTACCTTCTGGATGCCTGGAGGGTGTACAGCAGTCATAGGCAATTTCAATGATACCGTCTCAGTAGTGCTGTCATCGAAGTCCCTTGAGCAATGCGGTGATGCAGCGCCCATGGCTTCCATGACTGGGTTTTTGAGTTCATCGTTCTTCGAAGGGTGAGTCAATGTCTCTGCAGCAAATTCCGTTCTCTGTAGAGGTAGTGATTTACACACTGGATGCTGAGGAGTGCTGGTGGCATGTGTCAGAAAACTTGATTTACAAGGATGGTGCTCTATTCCAGGCTCCGTTCTAGACAACGCATCAACTGAAGTTCTAATCTCACTTATCTTATTCAACTCTCGTTGGAGCACATCCTGAAGAGATTCTACACTGGCATCCGCTATTGCCTGTAATTTCTCCAAATACCCTGGCGCTACTAGTGGTAGGGGTGTATACGCTACTCAAGGTGCGCACGTGGAACACTGTGTCCGCATCAGTGGGACTTATGATGGTTGCAGGTAGCTGAGGCTTGAGGTTGGACATGGCAGAATTGCATGAGAATTCTATTACTGCATTATGATGAAACTCAGACCGTGGGTCATCAATTAGTACGTTTTGTCGAATAGAGCCAAACTTCTGCAGATAAGCCTCAGGAGCTTCGTCTAGTTCAGTTAGTGTCATGCCACTGACAATCACTGCATTTTGCACATTGACATTTTCTCGTTCCACAACATCCATTTTTGTCTGGTTCACTGTATGTGCTATTTTAATTGATTATTCACCTCAGCAGCTGCTGCGTCCTCTCTCCTGGCTGGCTCGCCAAAGTGAAGCGTGTAACACGTGTCTAACGTAACATTCAATATGGGCCAATTGGTCAGAAGGTAGATGCGACTACTGGAGAGAGGAAGACAGCACAACAGGTGAGTAAACAATCAATACAAAGTCTTGTTTCTGATTCAGGTTGATCTTGTATTAGGAGAAAATACACTTTTGCTCAAAATGTGTGAATCACAAAGGTAAACAATTAAAATACAATAAATGATAATATTCACACTCTTCTTGTTGTTGTTTTTCAGATACGTGGACTCAGTTTTGGACAGTAGCCAAACACTTTTGACTCTATAGAAAACAGATTATCATATACTTATGAATAATAAAAGAAATAAAATAAATCTCTGTGTCAGATTCTTTCTAACAACAAAATTAAAGAAACAACAGATAATGCTTTCACACAAAGTATTCCAATCAATAGCTCAAATACCTCAAAATATAATCAAATGGACAATCAGTTTGATTCAATACACAGAATGGAATTCTGAACTTTCAGTTGCAAATGAATCACTTTCTCCTCAAAACATAATAGTCCAATGTGAATCAGAGACTCAAGATAATCAATTCAGATAACCTGAGTTCATAAATCGAATCGATGAGTTCAGAGAACTGTTGATTCTTTTAGAATGATTCAGGATCACAATCAATGTCTCTTGTTGAGAAATCAAAAAGGAAAAATAGAAAAAACAAGATGATCTCAATGAGTCCGAGTCCCGATTGTCCAAAAGTACAAGAAAGAATTCTCCTACCAGTTTGATGGCTCAAAAATACAGTTCAACAGAGAAAACGGTTCCATGGGTGGCCCGCCATATACAATCTGCACCTCGTGCGTCCACGAATCAGTGAACTCATCACAGAAGAACTTGAATCTAAAAAAAAAACTGTGTAAAACACAAGGCAGAACAATAATTAGTCTTCAATTCAACAATTTAATCGTCAAATCACATGTATGCACTCCAAATAACACATTAAACATAACATTTTAACACTTAAATAGCATACTTCGTTAGCTCATTAGCATTCTCAGACGTGCGTCAGCTTTAGCCCATGTGCTATACACTTCGGCTCGCACGGCTTATATAAACCCACTGTATTGACTCTTTATCAGATTCGCGGCACTTTTTACATAAACATCAAGTTAATGTTTGAGTTTTTAACTCACCAAGGCGATGAATTTATATGTTTTTAACAAGGAAGTTCATTTGTGGTACATTGATGTTCCGTGTATATCTGCATCAATCTGTTTCACAAGCCTCCGTCTCATCCGCTTCTTACTCTGGCATCAGCTCCTTCATATTATAGCATCAGATCAGAAATCCTGTTTTTCTGTCGTATTTGATCACTTTTCTCTGAATTAATCACTTACATGGGGGGGTTTTGAAGATCGCTCCATGTAACTGCGTCATCTCACTCGCTCTAACACTAGCTCTTAAAGAGCCCATCACCTCATTAATCAGTGATTTCTTTCTGTTTCTTTCTTCCTTATTTTCTTTTTACTTTCATTTTATTTATTAGTAGCCTGGGTTACCCGGGTTACACACATCCAGGGCATGAAGCTCCTGTTCCACCACATCCCAAAGATGCTCTATTGGGTTGAGATCTGGTGACTGTGGGGGTCATTTTTGTACAGTGAACTCATTGTCATGTTCAAGAAACCAATTTGAAATGATTCGAGCTTTGTGACATGGTGCATTATCCTGCTGGAAGAAGCCATCAGAGGATGGGTACATGGTGGTCATAAAGGGATGGACATGGTCAGAAACAATGCTCAGGTAGGCCGTGGCATTTAAACCATGCCCAATTGGCACTAAGGGGCCTAAAGTGTGCCAAGAAAACATCCCCCACACCATTACACCAACACCACCAGCCTGCACAGTGGTAACAAGGCATGATGGATCCAAGTTCTCATTCTTTTTACGCCAAATTCTGACTCTACCATCTGAATATCTCAACAGAAATCGAGACTCATCAGACCAGGCAACATTTTTCCAGTCTTCAACTGTCCAATTTTGGTGAGCTTGTGCAAATTGTAGCCTCTTTTTCCTATTTGTAGTGGAGATGAGTGGTACCCGGTGGGGTCTTCTGCTGTTGTAGCCCATCTGCCTCAAGGTTGTGCGGGTTGTGGCTTCACAAATGCTTTGCTGCATACCTCGGTTGTAACGAGTGGTTATTTCAGTCAAAGTTGCTCTTCTATCAGCTTGAATCAGTCGGCCCATTCTCCTCTGACCTCTAGCATCAACAAGGCATTTTGGCCCACAGGACTGCCGCATACTGGATGTTTTTCCCTTTTCACACCCTTCTTTGTAAACCCTAGAAATGGTTGTGCGTGAAAATCCCAGTAACTGAGCAGATTGGGAAATACTCATCACGACCAAACGTTAGCGATTGGTTAGGCAGATCCAGAGTGACTCTTGGCAGATCCAGTAGTTTTAAACTTCAACAGAGTTCCCGCCTTCAAGAAAGTAAACGCTTGTCAATGGAGAGTGGCCAGACTCTATGTACAAATGAAATGTAAGAGAGTCTGGTAAGACCAGGCTAGGTACATGACAAATTAAATCTAAAATAAATGAAATCTCCATAAACATGCAATTAATTCTGAGACTCCTTTTGTCCAAACACTAAACACTTAAAAAACACTAAAGGTTCTTTGGCAAGTTGTTGGTCAACCATTTCAGCCTGTGAAAGTTGAAGGGCTTTTTTCTGGTCTTCCTCTTTCAATTTCAGAAATCACGGCTCTTCCACTAAACCTTTGAAAACTTTTGGTTGTTCTACAGTCTTTCAGCTGCAGTGCAGAGGTCTTCTGTGGTCCATAGCTCCTTCATGAGAGAAGGGTACAAAAAATGGGATGAAATGTTGGAAGTGTTTTAACAATATTGTGTCAAATCAAATCAAAATCAAATCACTTTTATTGTCACACAGCCATATACACAAGTGCAACAGCAGGTGAAATTCTTAGGTGCAGTTCCAAGCAACATAGTAGTCACGACATGACATGTACAACATTTAAAGCAGCATCAGATTACACATCTTATGCGCCCACAATTACTCACAGCACAGTAAACTCTACAATAAACAATACATAATTTACACAATGTTAGTGTAGTTCTCACAGCTTTAACCAATATACACATACTTACAATATACATATACTTTAAACAATATACACTAAAACATACATTAAACAATATACATTAAGCTATAATAATAATAATATACAATGTACAGTATACATTATTATTCACAGTAAAGATCCACACAACGGAGTTATGAGATCCAAATGTACAATAGGTGCTATATGATAAATGATAAATAATAAATGATAATAAATGTGTATATAGTGTGTGTGTATCTACAGTGGGTTGTGCTGAGTGATATTCTGTCAGTGTGTGTTATGATCCTGATGGATCAGGAGTTGAGGAGTCTAATTGCTTGTGGGAAGAAGCTGTTCTGGAGTCGGCTGGTGCGTGTTCTGATGCTGCGGTACCGTCTGCCTGATGGCAGCAGTGAGAGCAGCCCATGGTTCGGGTGGCTAGAGTCTCTGATGATCCTCTGAGCTCTCTTCACACACCGCCTGGCGTAAATGTCCTGGAGGGAGGGAAGCTCACCTCCGATGATGCAGCTGGCCGTGCGCACTACCCTTTGCAGGGCTTTGCGGCTGCGGGCGGTACTGTTGCCGTACCAGGTGGTGATGCAGCCAGTCAGCAGGCTCTCTATGGTGCTGCTGTAGAAGCGTGTGAGGATGTGGTGGTTCATTCCAAACCTCCTCAGCCGTCGCAGGAAGAAAAGGCGCTGATGAGCCTTCTTCACAACGGCCTCGGTGTGGACGGACCATGAGAGTTCCGAGGAACTTGAAGCTGCTGACTCTCTCCACCGGTGCTCCATTGATGGTGATGGGGCAGTGTTCTCTCTCATTCCTCCTGAAGTCGACCACCAGCTCCTTGGTCTTGCTGACGTTGAGGGAGAGGTTGTGCTCCTGACACCACCGTGTCAGATACCCCTTTTCCACCAAAGCAGAGCCAGAGCTAGATTGGAGCCAGAGCTAGTCCCAGTTCTTAGTTGGTTCAACTGAGGAGCTTTCTGAGAACCGTTTGCTTTTCCACAGGCTAGAGAGCCACAACAGAGCCAGGTCTTACGTCACTGTGTATACGTCATATCTTTCCCAGCAACGCTAGCGCGGTAGCGCCAAACACAAACACACCATCAACAATGGCGGACGTTGCGTTGCTATTGATGTTCATGGCTTTGCGGACCTACATCGGCATTCAAACACGGCGGATCCAACGTGTTCGTGCGGCTCGCCGTAATTTGTACAGACGGTGATTACAGGCGAGAGTAACGGTATGTACATAACATTTTTTTTAACAATGAGATGTCAACTTTAGCCTCAGCATGTTGCTACCATCTTAGCATCGACTTTGCTTATAATCAATCACATTGTTGTTAAATAAAAATGTATTAAGCATTGGTGTAAGAAGTATAACGACACTGTTTTGTAAAAACTCTACTAGAAGTGCAATTTACCTAAGTGAAAGCATGTCTGTATTATAAGTAAAAACCACTCACAATATTAAAACCAAAAATAGTTAATCTGCAGAAAAATGTGTTTACTGTCAGTGTTGTTCTATTCTATATAATATTTTTAATTATTCTTACTGCTGCTTTAATGTTTAGCTTTAATGTTGCATTGTACTGCTTTTGCCAATTTATATATATATAGAAAATAAACAGCCCCCCTAATGCCCATAAATGACTCTTTTTTTTTTTTCTTACAGAAAATCTTGCAGCTGAAGGCAATGAGGAGGTCACCGGAAATGTGGTCATTTCCATGATGACCACTGGTGGGACACAATTGTTCCGGATTTCACTCCGTTACAATTCATGCAGAATTTCCGGGTGTCCCCAGCATCATTTGAGTATATCTGCAGTCGGGTCAAGCATGTCATGGGGAGAAGGAACACAAACTACCATTTGCGTGTCCCAATTCGAAAGCGCGTTGCCATTGCCATCTGGAAACTGGCCACGGGTGTTGAATACAGGACCATCAGCCATCTTTTTGGAGTAGGCCTCAGCACTGTGTTTAATTCTGTTCAGGAATTCTGCAACACAGTCATCACGGTGCTGCTTCCCACCCACATGAAATTTCCTGATGCTGACAAGTTGTTAGAAATGGCCACTTTCTTTAATAATCGTTGAGAGTTCCACAGTGTGTTGGTGCAATTGACGGCAGCCACATTCCAATAATTGCACCAGAGGACTATCCACGAGACTATTTCAATCGGAAAGGCTGGCATTCTATTGTTCTGCAAGCAGTTGTGGATGGCAAAGGTCTTTTCTGGGATGTTTGTGTTGGCTATCCAGGGAGTGTGCATGACGCCAGAGTGCTCCGACAGTCACATTTGTGGGAGGTCCTAAGTGATGGGGAATTACTTGGGCAAAACAAAGTGACCATCTCTGGCTGTGATGTTGGACATTACCTGATAGGTGATCCGGCGTACACCATGCAGAATTGGCTCATGAAGCCCTTTTCCGACACTGGCAGATTGACCCCTGAACAACACACCTACAATTATAGGCTGAGCAGTGCACGATCGGTTGTGGAGATGTCTTTTGAGAGATTAAAAGGACGATGGAGGTGCCTCCTAAAAAGAAACGACTGCAAGCTGGAGCTGAGCAAGAGGATGGCACTGACCTGCTGTGTGCTCCATAACATTTGTGAGGAACATGGTGACAATTTCACTGAAGAGCACCCAGACAGGACTGTAAACATTCAGCCTCCTGTCCAGACAGTACCTGAGCATGCTAACGCAGAAGGGGCTGACATCAGAGCTGCATTAATGATGCATTTTAACAGAGGGAACGAGTGATTCTTTCAATACAAAAATTCCATATTTTTGTAACACCGCCATTTGTGTTTAAGGACATCTGGACTGTCATAAATTGTATTATGTATTCTCTTCCATTGATTAAAAAAACTGAGCCAGACATTTGTATAAAGAAACATGTTTATCTAAACAAAAATAACAAATACAAATTGTGGCGAGCAGCGAGGCCGAGGGACCGTGAGGGCGGGACGAGGCGGCGCTCATCAGAGATGATGAGCGCCAGCTGTGAGTCGCAGCGATCTCGGCCCTGGCGGAGGAGTGAGGGACTATAAAAGAGGAGCGACGACAGTGAGGGACGAGAGAGGACCAGGCCTGGACGTTTTTGTTATGTGTTGCTGCAGTCGACCGTGAGGGGCTGCAGCTTTTTATTTTCATTTTGTGTTGTTTGTATGTAGGCGACAGTCGTCCGCGAGGGGCTGTCGCCGCCATTATTATTTTGTGTTTATTTATTAAAACTTATTTTGATTGTCCGCCGGTTCCCGCCTCCTTCTTCCCGTACAAACATACCTTTACTACACAAATATTTATAAAACGTTGCAAAATGTAAAGTGCAGTAAATAAAAATTGTAAATAAAATTTGTACATAAAAAGAAGAAACCCGAAACAGTGTTAATGTGCAAAATTATTATTTTTTTTTTTTGCAATTATGCAATCATTTTTGCACTTGTGCCTCCATTATGGCCACCATGCGCCCCATGAGTCCAAGCAGAGAATGTGTGTCTGCTCTCATGTCCTGCCGGAAGGCATCGTCCATTTCTTTGCTGTGTTGCAAGAACCTCTCATCTGCCCTTTGCAAATACTGCACCAGTTCCGAAGTACTGTCTCTCTTCCTTTTTCCTGTGTAAGACAATAATAGCAGATGACATATCATCAATGTGTTGTCATAGCATTGCAAAAAATAAATAAAATTCTGCAGGGAAATATGCGTATGCATCTGCTATATGGTTAAATACTATATATATATATATATATATATATACACACACATACACACTCTACTGTTATATTTTAGCATTATACATCACTATATCATTTGCTCATGTCCCATAATAGTTCCTTCGCATAATATTGTATAAAGCAAGTTAATGCGAAGACTCCTAGAACGAGATCAGTGTCTTTTAATTTACCTAGTAGCGACGAAGACCGTTCAGCAGTGGAGACTTCACCCAGAAGAGATTTTTTAGAGAACAAGTCCAGAATGAATCAGAGATTCAGAAGACAAGACAGCGGAAGACGAGACGAGGAAGAAAGAGATCGACCAAGATTCCCTATTCAAGGCAGATACACCAGGAGCCGAACAAGGGAGATGAAGTAATCAACATTTCTAAGGTCACTCTACCGACAAGCTGTATTTCTGTTTTGTCAAAAGGTCTCACATATGCCCCAATAAATACAGCTAAAGAATTCCAGACTAAAGTGGACCTATTCAAGTTTCATCGTAGTCTTCAACTGAAAGCTTGGTACTATTCATCTGAAGCAGCTACTCGTACTTATGACAAGAAGATAACAACCTTTAAACCCAAGTCAACATTTATGCCAGGTGCATCCAATCCAACGCTTAATTCCTTCTACAAGAAAGTAACGTATGACATTGACAAGATCTTTTCTTCTAAAAAACGAAAACAATATAACCTTTCAAAAGAAGAAGGAGATGCTTTGAACTGGATTTCTAACAACGATGATCTTGTAATAAAAAGAGCAGACAAGGGAGGTGCAGTTGTGGTGTGGGGCAGACATCAGTACATCGAAGAAGCCTTGCGACAACTACAGAACTGTGAGTACTACCAGCGCTTGAAATCCAACCCAATAGAAGGAATCAAAAATGAACTGACTGATATTCTATTACATGCTAAAGATGAGGGATGGATTTCAAAAAATGAGTGTGATTTTCTCTCTTGTAAAAATCCTAGGATTCCCACCTTTTATATGCTTCCAAAAATACATAAAAATCTTGAAAATCCACCAGGGAGACCTATAATCAGTGGAAATGAATCTATTACAGAGCCAGCTTCAAAATTTGTGGACAGTTTTATTAAACCATTGGTTGGTAAACTTCCTTCATTTATTCAGGATACAACCCATGTGTTGAATACCATCAAAAAAATGAAATCTACTGAATCCTCCATATTGGTGACCATGGATGTTGAATCACTGTACACAAACATAGACCATAAGGATGGGCTGGAAGCATTATCATACTATTTAGATATGAGATCATCTACTGAAAGGACACCTGCATGTTTTATTGTGCAATTAGCAGAGTGGACATTGAATAACAACATTTTCTTGTTTCAAGATGAATTCTATAAACAAATTAAAGGTACGGCTATGGGTGCCTGTTTTGCCCCAAATTATGCAAATTTATTTTTGGGATTTTGGGAAAAGAAATTTGTATTTTCTGACTTAAATCCATACTTAAAGTATGTGAAGTGGTGGGGTAGATATATAGATGACATTATATTGATATGGACAGGGTCTGAGGTAGATCTGCAAGCTTTTCATACATATTTAAACAATACCAATGTAAACTTGAAGTTGAGTCTAGATTTTTCACACACTCAGATTCATTTTTTGGACATAAAAATTGTTAAAGAAAGTAATGGAGTGTTGCATACCACTATTTTTAGGAAAGAAACTGACAGAAATACCATATTAAGAGCAGACAGTTTTCACCCTTTATGGATGACTGAGAATATTCCTTTTGGCCAGTTCCAGAGGTTGAAAAGAATATGTGATAAGGAAGAAGATTTTAACATCAAGGCACAAGATATGACTCAAAGATTTAAGGAACGAGGGTATAAAAATAGTGTTATTAACAGAGCATACAATAAAGTGAGAAACATTAGTAGAGATGAGCTATTACAACAAAAACGTGAATCACAAGATTCTGATAATTCGGTTTATTTCGTGACACAGTATAGCACAGAGGCTAACAGAATTAAGAAAATTATAAAAAGTAATTGGGAAATAGTTATGAGTGATCCTTATCTAAGAGAAGTCATGCCTGAATCTCCTTCTATTGCATTCCGGAAAGCACCCACGATTAAAGATAAAATAGTAAGAAGCCATCTTCCCTGTAAGAAATCAAACACCTGGCTAAGTTTGAGTACAGGAAATTACAGGTGTGGCAACTGTAATCACTGCGATAATATGATTAAGACCAATATATTTAGAGATGTGACCTCAGACTTAGAATTTAAAATTAGATCATTTATTAATTGCAATACTTCATTCGTGGTGTATAGGTTGGAGTGTCCATGTGGCTGCTTTTACATAGGGATGACTACAAGAAAATTAAAGACAAGATTATCAGAACATAAAAATGTTATTCGAGTCTGTAACCCCCTATACCCTATGGCTATACATTATAGAGATACAAATCATGGTAGCCCAAGTACACTGAAAATAATCGGCATTGAGCATATCCCTAAATCAATAAGAGGAGGAGATAGGGTTAATAGGCTATTAAAAAGAGAGTCTTTCTGGATCTATACACTGAAAGCAACTACTTTTCCAGGCTTAAACGGAGAGTTAGATTTTGTACCATTTTTGTAATATAATTTAGTTCTTTCTAGTAATATGTTACATTATGAATTATTTGATGTTTACGAATTAGGTTGAATTTAATCATATGAATTACTTGATTTATGTATTTCTATGTCTAACTTAATTTCATTGTTCATTGTTTACTATATACAATATTGATTCGTGCATTTTTGACTTGTATATATCTTTGATATTTATGATTGTTTATTCTGTATATGTATATATATATATATATATATATATATATATATATATATATATATATATATATATATATATATATATATATATGTATGTATATATATATATATATGTATATAGAGTAAACAATCAATTTTTTTTTTTTTTTTCTTTAAAATTGTTTTTCTTTTATATATTATTAGTGTTTTTTTATCATTATTTTTCTTTAAAATTGTTTTTCTTTTATATATATATATATATATTTTTTTTTCTCACTCTCTCTCTCTCTCTCTCTCTCTCTCTCTCTCTCTCTCTCTCTCTGTCTTTCTCTCTCTCTCTCTCTCTCTCTCTCTCTCTCTCTCTCTCTCTCTCTCTCTCTCTCTCTCTCTCTCTCTCTCTCTCTCTCTCTCTCTCTCTCTCTCTCTCTCTCTCTCTCTCTCTCTCTCTCTCCTTACACAGAGTGACCAGGTGTCTGTAATTTGATCAATTAATGGCTGGTTAAAAATGAGCTTGAGATGTTGTTTGTTATACACACCCTGACGAAGGCATGTAAAGCCGCAACGCGTAGGTGTACCTGTCACCAATTTTAAATGTTTAAGCCATGAAAATAAAGGCTTTTTAACTTTTTCAACACACCCATCGAGTGCCTTGGACTACCTTTGTTTCTGCAAGTTAATGTAATGTTACATATCAAAGCATTTTGTATTGTTAAAGTTAAATGAAGGGAAAAAACATTATTTCAGTACCTTTACACACACACACACACACACACACACACACACACACACACACACACACACACACACACACACACACACACAACACACACACAACACACACAGTATCTCCAGAACTGCTACACGACGGCGTGGGAGAGCTGCAGCCCAGCGGTGGCGGTAACGCGACGTTGTCATCACCGTCGTTGATGGCCGACAATTCTATAGACAAAAACAAGACAATGCTTCAATAAAAAAAACTTTTTTTGTCCACTGTTTTTTTAATACACGGTTCTGCTGATACTTTACACAATGAAATCACAGACAACAATCCTAGCTAGCAACATTGCAAACACAAATGTGAGAAATTAGTAACGTTACCTCGCTAAACAGCTAAAAACACAACTGACTGGGAACAAGTAAAAGATTGTAAAAACAGAACTTACCAAGATCAGTGCAACTTTGCTGCTGCGAATCATCCACCATTGCCTCGAGCACTATTGTCGCTGAGTTCAGTGCCCCAGTCGCCTGGCATGCCGGTCGATCGCCGAGGACCGTGTCGAGGACGTCGAAATGTGGGTTCCGGCGTGGGCGACCATTGCCGCTTCTACCGAGATCTTTTTTTTGGTCCCTGTAGTCCTTTTTTAGTTTTTTCAGTTTGTTATTAATCTGTACGAGGCTCCTGTCGAACCCCGCTGTAGCCATATCCCGCTGGATCTGCTGTAAAACAGGTTTTGTCCGTGAAGCCCCGTCTAGTTTACCCTGGACTTCTGCAGAGGACCAGAGTGCTAGAAAGCAGCTTATTTCCTCCTCGGACCACTGTTGCTTTTGCCTAATCGCGTCCATTGTGTTTAGCGTTAGCTGCTAATTCAAAAATGGCGGTCACAAGTTTGTGTTCGTCTTGTTGGCCACGGTAACCCCGCCCCCAGCCGCTGGCGCAATCGGTTCTTACTTCTAGCTCCGTTCTAGCCCAGCAATGTTTTGGTGCTACTTAAGAAGGAGTACAGGAGTGGGCTAAGAACACAGCCCTGAAGGGCTCCAGTGTTGAGAGTCAGTGGTGAGGAGATGTTACTGCCCATTCTGACCACCTGGCGTCCAGGATCCAGCTGCATAACAAGCTGTTTAAGCCTAGAGCCCGGAGTTTCACGTCAAGTATGGAGGGCACAATGGTGTTGAATGCTGAGCTGTAGTCTACAAATAGCATTCTCACATACGTGTTCCTCTTTTCCAGGTGGGAGAGAGCAGTGTGAATTGTGGATGAAATGGCATCATCGGTGGAGCGGTTTGTGCGGTATGCAAACTGCAGTGGGTCCAGTGAGGGGGGGAGAACAGAGCAGATGTGGTTTCTGATTAGTCTTTCGAAGCATTTACTGATGATGGGGGTCAGAGCAACAGGACGCCAGTCATTTAAGCAGGTGGTTTTTGACTGCTTAGGTACAGGCACAATGGTGGACGTTTTGAAGCATGTGGGGACCACAGACAGGGAGAGGGACAGGTTAAAAATGTCCGTGAAAACTCCAGCCAGTTGACTCTGATGACGCAGCCCGGAATGCCGTCAGGACCCGCGGCTTTACGGATGTTCACCCGCCGGAAGGACCGGGTTACATCCGCTAAAGATACGGAGAGTGAACTAACCTCTGCATCTTCAGCCACGAGCTCTCTCTCTGCGAGGGCGGTGTTAGTTCCCTCAAAGCGAGCATAGAAGGTGTTCAGCTCGTCCGGGAGAGAGGCAGCGGTGTTCACGGTGGAGTTTGTGTTCCCTTTATAGTCCGTGATGGTGTTAATTCCCCGCCACATGCTTCTGGAGTCGGTGGTGTTGAACTGTCATTCAATCTTGTCCCTGTACTGGCGTTTTGCTGCTCTGATGGTTTTCCGGAGGGCATAACTTGCTTGTTTATGCTCCTCTGCATTACCGGAGTTAAAAGTGAAGGTCCGCGCATTGAGTGCCGCGCGAACATCCCCATTTAGCCATGGCTTTTGGTTTGGGTACAGCCGTATTGTTTTGGTCGGAACAACGTCTTCTACGCACTTCCTGATGAAACACGTTACGCTATCAGCGTAGACCTCGATGTTGTCATCAGAGGCCGACCGGAACATCTCCCAGTCCGCGTGATCAAAACAGTCTTTTAGCATAGAGTCCGATTGGTCCGACCAGCACTGGATGGTTCTGAGGGCGGGTGCTTCCTGTTTCAGCCTCTGCCTGTATGCGGCAGAAGAAGAATGGAAGCGTGATCCGATTTGCCGAATGGTGGGCGCGGGAGGGACTTGTAACCATCCCGGAAGGGAGAGTAACAGTGATCTAAGACACGGTTCCCTCGCGTGTTGAAGTTAACATGTTGGTGGTATTTAGGTGCAATGCGTTTGAAGTTGGCTTTGTTAAAGTCCCCAGTCACAATAAACGCAGCGTCAGGATGCGCGGTTTCCTGCTCACTCACTGTCCTATACAGTTCCTTTAGTGCCCGGTCTGTGTCGGCTTGTGGGGGAATATACACAGCTGTGATGATGACCGCGGTGAATTCCCTCGGTAGCCAGAATGGTCGGCACAGAACCATGAGAAGTTCCAGATCAGGAGAACAGAAAGACTTGATAGAATGTACGTTCCTCTGATCACACCAGGATCTGTTGATCATAAAACATACACCCCCGCCTTTGCTTTTCCCTGAGAGATCTTTTTCTCTGTCCATTCGATGCACGGAGAACCCCGTGGTTTCGATGGCCGAATCTGGAATCTCAGCAGACATCCAAGTTTCTGTAAGGCAGATAATGCAGCAGTCCCTCGTGTCTCGTTGGAAAGAGATCCGCGCTCTCAGAGTTTATTGTCCAGAGACTGAACATTAGCCAGTAAAATACTGGGGAGCGGGGGTCGGTTTGCGCGGCGTCTTACTCTGATGAGCACGCCAGCTCTACAACCTCTTCTCCGGCGGCGTTTGCGCGGTCGGGCCGACCACACAAAGGGTTCCGCTGCCGTGTTTGTAAGCAGCGGGTCGTCGTTGAAGAATTTAAAGTCCGGTTTTCGGTGTGCGATTGCCGAACCAATGTCCAAAAGTGTCTGTCTGTCGTACGTAGTAAGGCAGACAACATCCAAGACAAAAAACACAAAAACTATAAACAGAACAAACAAAAAACTACAATGTTTCAGCGGAGCTCGCAACGCAGCAGCCATCCTCGGCGCCATCTTGAGTCCAAATGTGTGTTGAAGGATGTATAATAAAGTTTTGAAATTAAATTTTTTCCCTCATGTCTATATTTGGAACATAAATCATACCCTGTCACAAATCAAATTAATTAACCATTTTCAGTTCAAAATGTATACAGAAATCAAAGGCAAGCTTTTCACACTGAGCTTATCATCGTTCTAAACACGCTTTTAACCCCGGGTAAAGTAACATTTCACACTTTTATATTTACATATTTTGGACAGTCACTGAAACACTGTGCATTCTAAATAAATAATAAATTCAGCGTTGGAGAGGAAAAACATCAAATGCTGACTGAAAACGCAACAATTGCAGTGAAGAAGAGACCATTTTAATTATTTTATAGTCTGAAATGTCCATTCAGGATAAACTTGTAATACGAGGACATGCAAAGCTTGAGCATTTATGTAAACATATTGTGTGCGGTGTTCGTCCAATCAGCGACACTGACACTGCAAATAAGGATGTTATCCCATGGTTTAGTACAGTACAGTGTGGAACGGCAGTGTATGAATACCAAGGATTAATTGTTCCTCTCAGGTAAATGATGATCAGTGTGAAACGTGAAGCAAGATAACCCAGGATTCTGTATACCCGGGGTTTACTATTTAAAGTGTGAAAAGCCCTCATGTTTTACATCCTTTTTTTTTTTTTTTTTTTACATTTCTTACCGTTAACATGAATACATGAACATTATTAAGTTATTCCTGGAAAAGATGTGACAGATATAACAACACACTATCTGTATAAGTAGCTTATGTCTTTATGAGAGCCTTTTAAAACTAACCTTGTTTTGGATCAGCTTCCATTGTCCTGTCCTGGGGTGAGTCTGCTTTTCAATTTACTGCAACAAAATTAAACATAAATATATTATATATATATATATAAATAATGTAACAATACAATTTTTGTACAAGAGAGGCAAGTTTCATTGTTCTAAAGCAAAAATTACCACTGCATTGAAAAAACTAAATTTTAAATTCAGAATATAAAAGAAACGTTCATAACATCATCCAAATTAACAATATCTATATTTGGCAATACATATGTTACAAGCACGCCAGGCTCCACCCTCTCCCAGACACAACGTTCCCAATCACCTGGATACTGAGCACACACACCTGCACGTCATCAGCACTGCAATCACCACCTGCACTTAAGCCCCACGCTCACACTCAGTCACTGTCCGGTATCGTTCGCACATGCACACGCTATTGCCAGCTTCCACGGACTCACCTGCTACCTACCTGATCTCCTGTGTCTCCTGAGATATCACATGTTTGGTTGTGTATTTGATTTGATTTTAATAGGACACATTCAAACACATGAAATGTTGTTTGTATTTTGTTAGCTTAAGCACATTGTGCTTATATATAAATATATATACTTGAAACTTTGAAGATGAGATTACATTTTTGACCAAATCATGCAGAAAACCAACTAATTCCAAAGGGACAAATAAATACTATTTCTTTCCACTGTATATAAACAAATAACTCTAAGCATTCATACCTTCATGGACAGCTGCTTTTTGAAGTAAATTTGAAGGTGTGCAATCAACTAGTGCCATCTGGTCAGTTTAAAAACACTGGGCAGTGAAAACTGTTGCAGAATGTCTTGCATTGATGAAAATGAAGTAAAACTGAGCCTCTCCAAATCGTAATATGCCTCTGTGAATTAGAAAAAAAATCCACATAAAACACATTGGTCAGTATCAGAAAAGGTATTTAAATAAAAAATACAGCGCCAACAACAAAGTAAAATCACAAACAATGAATATGTAACTTAAAGCAAGACCATATCAACAGACGCGATAGAGACATCGTAAAGCTTGTTTAAAATAAGATTAGAGCCACGTGCTGTATAAAGTGTTAATACAACAACGATGGATCAAATACACAACACAAATAAACTTGATAGATTAAAACCACAACACAAAAACAACTGTTTACCGTGTTCTCTTCTTCCGCCATGCCGATTGTTTAGTTTCCGTTAACTACGCCCACTTCCGATCTGAGGCTGCTACTCCGCCCACTTCCGGCATGAGACCGTGGTGTGGCGCTGTTGTCCTCAGACTGTTGTGAGTGACGTATATGGGTTCTGCGGTTCTGCAGTTGGTTAATATTGCACTGTTGTGATTGGCTGACATCTTTGCATTTTAAATGAGTATTAGATTATGTGGCGGAGGGGGCGTGGTTTAGCGAGGTCTACAAGCGCTGCCAGAGAGAGAGACCTTAGAGCTGGAGATATAATGGCAGTTTGGACTATAATGGAAGTGTGCAGATACACTCGCGACGAGTGATTGACAGCTTTGAACATTATAAAGAGTGTTCTATGATCGATAATCAAAATTGAAATAACACTTTTTTTTTTTCTTCACAATTCAATTCTGACTTTATACACACAATTCTGAATTTATATCACACAATTCAATTCTGACTATATCCAGGGTTCTAAATTAACTTTTTTGATCACCAGCCATTGTGGCTGTTAACTTTCTAAAGTTACCAGCCAATCAGAATTTCCACTAGCCATTTTTTTTCCGGTGAAAATAAGAGAAATTATGAGTGCCACTGAATGGATTTGATCATTTTATTAACATTGTTGGCATGAAAACACATATAAAATAAAATGCATAAAATTTTTGTTGAATGCTCACAACAGTATACAAACAATAACATAATATATGATAATAGCAATGAGAAACAAACAAGACTAGAAGACAGAGACACCAGTTCTCGTGTGTGTTTCAGATTAAACGCGTACGAGAACGTCATGAAAGCTTGAAGCTTCTTTACTCATGCACGCGCTGGTAACAGCTGATCGGAAAAAGAAAAGATTAGTAAATTATGAGAGCCTTTCTTGGTGTACTTTTTATTTTAATAAATAATAATACAAAATATCAAAAGACATGGGATTCATCTTAAGATCCTTCAGTGGAAATAACGATAAAGAAGAAGAGGAACAAGAAGAGGAAGACAAGCAAGAGGAGCAAAAAAGGGACAAAACGTGCCTCTTTCTGTCCGAATGTTATTACAGATTCATACTTACCCTGTAACTACACTGATAATTAGCCCTTAATTAAAAAATACTTACAGTATAAATAATGTGTTAATTTTCCTGATAGTTACTCCTTTATTCCCCCAATATTACATATTGTTCCCTTATACCTATACATACTTACTTTGTAGTTACACTATAATTACTGAAAGTTATGCTGTAAATTCTCTTTACTTACACAGTACTTTCCGGGCCGTAATCTAAAGCGTTACCAACATTTTGAATGCGCTCTTCCCTTAACAACGCTGATACACGGACAACGAAAGCACACAGAAACAACATTTCATTAAAATCGTGTTCTCATTATAATGCTATGACAGATTGACTCTGCACACCATGCACTTAATTTTATTATTCATGATCGAAGTGTTTACAGACATCACTGCGCGTTTTCAAACTCATAACGAAAAACAACTTTAAATAAACTAGGTCTGCTGTTAAAAAATACGAGAACAGTGTAGCACTGCTGCATTACTAATATCAGTGTATTCTAAAAAGAATATGACTTAATGCATTAAAAATGCATTAATGCATTTGAGCTGAAACTGAAGAGAATGAACAACAGCCGGTATAACGGCTAGTTTATTAAACTCAACCCAACACTTCTTATATTAGATTAATCAGATATAGACAACATAAAAGTAATCTTACAACGTGCATCTGCAGAAAAGGATGCAAATGCGCACATGAACTTCATGCGCTAGTCTGAGTGTTCTCGCTAGTTTCTCTGTGGATTTCCTTTAACAGCTGATACATGGGGAACTAAGCACAGATCATTTACAGCATTCTATTTCCATCGTGATCTCATTATAATGCTATGTAGTCTATGACAGATTGGCGCTGCACATCTTGCACTAACCATGTAATGATCACAGTGATTCCAGACATCACTGCACTGCACGCCTCAGTTTCACTTTATTTCGCCGTGGTCTGGAGGCGTGCTGTATAACGCTAACCAATCAGACCTCAGGTACCGCGCAAAATGACGCAATAACCAATAAAAAACAGAGACAAATATATTTTTTTAAAGTCTGAATTAAGGTAATACAAATTCAATAAGAAACGCACAGAGAAGACCAAGTGTTTTCAGAAGTGTGCTGACTTCTGAAAACACTTGGTCTTCTCTGTGCGTTTCTTATTGAATTTGTATTAGCTTAATTCAAAGCGCTTCAGACAGAACAGTCCCTGAAGACGAAAAGATGAATGTCATGGTTGCAAGGCGCCTTTATATACTTCTGGGTCGCACGTTGATGACATCATGGGCTGTCCCCGGTCAATAGGATTGCCGTGATTTGATGGTAGTTTCAGACACCTGTCCCGCTGAGGTGTTCCCCAAAGTGTCCTAGGACGCAGTGGGAGTTCCCTTCGAAAGGGAACTTAGGTATAATTTTGTAATGTAATGTAAACATGGACCATATATATAAACTGCAGTGAATTATAAACAGCAGAGAGTGCCATTCTTGCTTTGTAAAGAAAACATTGTATAATGCTACCTGATGTTAGTCTTTTTAGGCCTGTGTTTTATTATTGACAAAGTGTGTTTGTTAGTTGAAAACCTTTGCTAGTGTTCTGGAAGAATGAGTTGATTTGAGACATGAATGAAGTGTTTTGTAGTTTTAGTGCCTTTTGAATATGAAATTAACTGCTGTGCCAAGCTGAAAGATTATTAGGAGAATTGTGTGAAAAGTTTTAAAGTATTGAGAAATGTGTCCTAGCAAAAACTGGAGGGTCTTTCGATCTAATTGGACAAAATAAGCTCACACAATTTACATATTAGTGTGCACAGACAAGATACACAAAGAGCAGCAGCTTTTGTTTCTGGTCTGAGAGCCACAAAACCAACCGAATGCTGTGAGTGTGTGTTAGAAATCAGGAATGGTGAGAGTCATTGTTCTTGGTACGTTTTTCCTTTTCAAATCAAACTTGGGTCTCAAGCCAACAAAGTTTAAATCCCATCTGGCTAGCACGCTTCCCATAATGTTTACGCATTAGGGTCAGTAGGTGGAGAGTAGGGGGTCTTTTAGTGGCTGTTCCAGCGCATTCACCATGAGCGTTTACTGTGAAAGCAATCCGGTCGAATGCGTTTTACACTACCTCTGGAAGTGGTTGAAAGTGGACAAGCTCAAAACGTTTTAGACCCCGTTTACACCTGTATTTCACCTCATCCTTTTGTGATCCAATCGACCAAAATGCATCTTAATACCAGATGTAAACAGGGCCTATGTTTTGATCACCATTCTGAATTTGATCTGGATGTAGTAAACACTTTTTCTCAGCTTTTTGCTCAAAATGTTGCTTTTTTTAAATAAAACTTACCCACGTTCCAGTGTTGATAAAAAAAAGAATGCAATCAAAGCTGCAGTCCGGAAGTTTTGCCTCTTTGTCGCCATCTCTGTTTGAACCTTGAAATTGCAGTTATTTGCGGAGTTATTATCTAGCATCTATCATCTTCCAGTGCGGAAGAATCTAATGTTTTGAAATGTGTGTGTGGGTTGTCTATCAAGGCACCAGTTGTCAAGTCAAGTCAACTTTATTTATATAGCACTTTTTACAATGCAGATTGTTTCAAAGCAGCTTCACAGTGTTAAACAGGAAAATAATGCAACAGAATTTTCGAAAGATCGGAGGCATCACACCGGAGACGGGTTTATTGAGGATGACGTGTCGATTAAACAATTATAAAATAAGAATATTCGAAAGACCCGAGTCCTCATGCCAGAGACAGGTTTATTGAGGATGACATGTTGAGTTGTCAATGATGATTGTTGTTTTGAACTTTCTGGATTACAAGCCGCCATCAAAATGACATTGTAAGGACCGGTTTTGCTGCTAAGACAAAAGATGAGATCCACACCCCAACAATAGAACAATAAAAGTCACTAATCTTGAGAAAAGATCTCACAGAAACTGTGTTACACCACCGTGATCAAACATTTCACCCCCTCCCCATTTTGCCCTCTCCTTGCCCTGTTTTCAAGTCAACAAATGCAGATATACCAATGATGATGTATCTTGTAAATCTATTGTTTTATCCATTTCATGATGACATGTTTAATTACATTCCAGCTGCTGTAAGAAGAGGCCACAAACGATCCGCCACCTGCAGCATCCACACACGCCATATAGCCTACTAGCCAGGACTTTATGTATGCAGACATGACATAGTGACGCAAAGACGAATGGGGAAGCTCATATTTATTGCAGAATGAACAACCAGTACCACTCAAATTACAACATGTTATTTCAAGTTTACTAGTGTGTTTTTTTTTTACTTTTTTTTTTTAATGCTAATGAGAAAAATGTTAAAAAGTCAAGGGTGATCGTTCTTTTCAGATACACAGGCAACGGACACAGTCTTCAAACAAGGACAAAACAGGAAAGTATAATCCACAGAGATGATCATGATACAAAAATAATGTAGAAATCAGGCAAGTATCTTGCAGGGCAGGGGAAAGTCCATAACCATCTGTAGTAGCAATTCATTTTACTTTATGTAATGCATGTGCTTGCATGACTAAAATCTGATCTTGATAGAAAATCACTGTGTACTATTTCAAATGTCAGCTGAAACAAGCTGGATGTGTCTTTGCAACAAAAGATGTAATATGTGCATTCTGCTATTTCTTTGAAGCGGCTCCTCTGTCTTGGGTCTAGAGAATGAGAGAGGTTTTTTTATCTCCTTAAATTAATTCAACATAACAGGAAAGCAGCAGGTGAGGGGTGAGTGATGTCCACAAATAACTGAATATTAATATGTCCATAACACATCCGAGGGCAGACAAAGAAAGACTGAAACTGTTGTACTTTTGTAGTGTGTTTTCAGAACATCTAAAAGCTGAAATGAAATGTCACCTCTGGCACAGGTTATTATCAATCTGTTCTGAGTTTTTAAAGCGAAAGGAATTCAGTTGTTCTACAACATACCATCAAACAGCATATGTTCCTATAAATCACATGACCATGAGGGTGTTGCCCTCAGTGTACTGTAAATACACCTGTTTACCAGCAAGAGTTTAAAGTCATCTGGAACGGAAGGATCCTAAAAACACCAAGTAGATTCATTTAACTTGATTATTACCTGATTACTGTAAAGACCCACCCATATAAAGTAAAGAAAGACAACATACACAATTTCATATCAGTATCATTTCAGTAAGCATCAACATTTAATATATTTAGCTATTTATGTGTAAGCTAATGCTACTTTATTCTTATACATTATCTTAAAAAAAATACCTGCGATTGCCTGATGAACACAGACAAATCATACATTGTCGTTATCATTTATTTGGATTCATGTTTCATTTGTCAAAGTGCCTTTGTTTCTGCCCCATGATTCTTGACTTATATCCTCATATTTCAGAAAAAATTGGTCTGTAGGTTACAATATTCTCTTGTTTACTGTTGCATTATACAAGTTTAAACTTATAGCTATCGGCACAGTCATTAACAGTGTTTATTTTGCCATGTCATATTAATATTGGAATGCATATTTATTGTAATTTGTCTTTCTAACAGAAACCATTTATATTCTCCTCCACACAAATGAAGCTGCTATGCTTCGTGTTACTCATTCCATAATACATTTTTGGATTTAAACTCTGGAGTAGTTGCAGTGGTAACACTTTACAATAAGGTTCATTAGTTAACGTTAACATGAACTAATAATGAACTGCACTTATAAAGCATTTATTTATATTTGTTATTGTTCATTTCAACATTTACTAATGCATTGTTAAAATCTTGTTAACATTAGTTAATGCACTGTGAACTAACATGAGACAACCATGAACCGCTGGATTACCAAAGATTAACTAATGCTGAACAGAGGTGTTGTTCACATTTACATTTATGCATTTGGCAGAAGCTTTTATCCAAAGCGACTTACATTGCATTCAAGGTACACATTTTACATTTTGTCAGTTCTTGCTTTCCCTGGGAATCGAACCCATGACCTTGGCGTTGCTAGCGCCACGCTCTACTGTTTGAGCTACAGGAAAGCTTTCCCACTGTTGTTCATGGTTAGTTCATGTTAACTAATACAACCTTATTGTAAAGTGTTACCGCTGCAGTTCTTTATGACAGAAGAATTAAGCCAGTTGATGTCCGACGATCCATCTGCGTACAAAACATCTCAAACTGACCTTGACCAGAGCAGATTTGTCTGAAGTCTGATATACACTAAAATTAAAAGACTTCTTAAAATTACAAGACAAACTTCGAGCTAAAGAGTATGTTACGTCCAAGGACGTATGTTTATTTGTTACTGCAGTGTGTCATGCATTTGTGTATGTGTTTTGCTCTCTTTGTCTCTTGTTCTCTTTCGTTACTCCAACAGGTATAACGACCAACTGTATTCAATCTAACGGTGCTTGACGTGATTGGAGAATGAAGGGGAGGAGCTGAGATATAAGTAGAAGCGGATCAATTGAGAGGGGAGAGAGACTTTCTTTGGGCAAGTTGAATTCTTCCTCCTGTCTGTCCAGACTCTGTTGGCTTGATCCTGATTGAGTGAGCTCAGGATCCTGTTGTGAGTTCTTAAGTGGGAAGAGAACTAAAGTGTTACCTTTTGATTTAATTTATGATCCTATGTTAAGTATGTTTGTATATCCTTCTTAATTTATTTGTAACTTGGGGATTGTAGGGGGAGGGTGCCATTTATGTTTGTGTAATGGAATTAGGTGATTGACAGCCGGATGTGCCTATCAGCGCTCAGTATCCATAATATAAGGGCCGATTGGTTGTTGGCCGTGGTGCGTCACGTCCGACTTTCCCCTTTGTGCCCGTGTTTTGGGTGGTTACAGGTAAGCGTGCTGTGCTGTAACAGGGCGGTAATGTTAAAACTGGTTGGTCTTTTAAAGCATCTTTTTTTTTAATTTATAGTGTCGTTTTGTCCGGGTGCCAGTCTGTTTTCGGCGCTGCTTTAGTGGATCTAGTGACTGGTTGCCTCTCAGGTATGTGTGTGTGCCTGTGAATCTGTATAAACGCATATTGTACTGCCGTTGCTGTGCTGTTGACACTGCCGCATGCTGTCTAGGTATGTTTTCCTGTACCCCATTGTTATCGGTGGGCTGATTAAGAGACCTGTGCCTGTATATTTTCTATTTGGAGTGATACCTGGACGTTAAGTGTTTTAAATGGAATTATAATTCGTGAAGGGCAGGTATCATTATCAGTAACGTCTCTCTTATGTTCGTTATAGGGTTCTTCCTCTCGTTCACACTCTTTTCGTCTCGTTCTTTATATTGCGGATTTGCTGAATTGCGGCTGTCCTCCGCTGTGTGCTGCGGACGTTTTGCTCACATTCCTGCAGTCTCGTGTATACTGTCGTGCAGACGCCACCACCATTTCTGAAAGGGAACTGCTCGTCGGGTTTCGATTGTGTGTAGTGGCTGTTTCTGTGTGTGTATCAGCATGGAGAATACGACAATCTCATTTTATTGAGAGAAGAATTGTTTCGGATGTTTCTCTTTTGGTTTGATTTTCCTTTTGTCTATATTTGTGTGGGAGTTAAGGTTGTTTTGTCTTGTTGGATTTTTCTTTTGGTTATTGGGTGTGTATATATAGATATACCCAGAAATATTGTGTTTATTTGTATGTTATTTCTCTTATTTTATTTTTATTAATGCAACTTGATTTGTTCCTTCTTACATTGGATTTCAAGTTGCTTTGTCATTTCTTTTGAATTTATTTGATTCTTCTAACGTTTTTCTCTGTTTCATGTGATTGATACTTTTTTCGTCTGGAGTTGCTTTATTAGTTATTATCATTTGTTTATATTGCATGTTGAGCTAATTGTATTTAATTGTGATTTTGTTATAGTTTATTTATACATTTTTATTTGTCTGCAGGAGCTGGGTGTCCCACGGGTGAACGGATCTTCCTCCTTGTGGTGGTGGTTCTTCTTTATTACGTGCTGTGTACCACGTCGAGTGTGTGGTAGTGTGACCTGAGTGCACTTTGGTGTGTGTGTGGAAGTGTGCTCTTGTAAAACCAGACTCCATTTGGTTTCCTGCCGGTGGGAACCTCAGCCCTGCTGATCTATTTCATTTTTTTCCCAATTAAAGTGGGGTTTCCTGCTGATCCTCTGATATTTTAGGGTTTATTCTAAAACATTCTTGTATTAATAAATCTTTGTACTTTTATACTTCACCCATGTCTCCTGCTTACTTCCATGAGGGAACCGAACCTGTGTGCTTAATATTACTCCATTCTTGGGTTTTGAGCATTGTTCCCTCGAGTTAATCTCGAGGGTGGCGTAGTCGGATTTCTTTACTGATAAAAGGTTGATTTCACAATTGTACCGCTCCGTCACATTCGTACTCCTCTTTTTCCCTGTTTTTGGGTAGGTAGGGAGTAAGGGAAGTTTGATGTCTTTTATTTCTATGATCTTTTTCTAGGACATTTATGGAGATTCTTGGGTTAGTTATCTTATGTTCTGTTTGTTATTTTGGCCTGGCCCTCCCCTGAAGTATTATCCCCTGTTTTTATTATTTGTTTTTCTTTGAATTGTATTTTTGTACCCTTTCATGGGATTTTGTATCATCCTTATCTTTTCAAATTAAAAGATGTTAATTTGAATTGGTTGATTCTTTTCTGGGACAGGAGGTTGAATAATCTTGGTTCTCTCTCCAAGATTTTTTATTTAATCTTTATTTTTTTGTTACATTGTTACTGACTATCAACCCTAGACGGGTAGTTATTGTAACATTAAGAGAATAAGTGTGTTTTTAGAGGTTTTTGAAGGACAGAAAGGGATAATGCTTGACGGATGTCTAGAGGAAGAGCATTCCACAACCTAGGAGCCACAAAACTGAAAGACCTTGCTCCCATATTCACCAGCCTAAACTAGGGGTTACTAACAAACCCACACTAGAAGATCCTAAGGAGCGAACAGAAGTAAGTCGGATAAATGACCAAGATTGTGGATGTTTTGATGTGTTGTATGGAGAAGACACGAGACCTGTTCATGGTTTTAGCCATGCTCGTTTTATCTGTCTTAGCCCCGACCCGTAACCCCAACATTACATATATGCTTCAGGGGTGGCAATAGGCGATTGATTTATTACGTATCATGACAGTGGAGAGCTTTGTGAGTAAGAAGTAGAACCTTGAAGTTTATACGCAAAGAAACCGGAGGCCAGTGAAGGTGATAAAGGATTGGAGTAATGTGTGAATGATCAAGCGGGCAGAGTTTTGAATATATTGTAAACGTTTGATATTTTTGGCTGAAAGGCCATAAAGAAGTGAGTAACAGTAATCTAGCTGAGATTTAGCATCCTGCTGACTAAGAGAGGATTGAATATAAGTGGAATCAATGAGAAGACCAAGATTTCAAGCAGGCGTATAGGGCATTATCAAGTCACCATCCAAATCTATCAGTCGATCGGATAATTTAGACACAACAGATTTAGAGACGATCAATATTACCTCTGTTTTACCTGAGTTAAATTGAAGGTAATTTGCCTCCAGCCAAAGCTCGAGTTCCTTGATGCAAGTTGTTAATGTAGGCGAAGGAAATACTAAGGTGGAAGATGTGCTAAAATAAATCCGAATGTCATCAGCATAACAGTGGAAGTTAAACCCATAGCCGCTATGTCATAGCCTTTGATTATTTGTCCAATTGGTAACAAATAATAAAAACTTTACTGGACTATACATCTGAACTTTATGACATTTTTGTGGCTCTCATGTTCTTTGAAATGGTGCAAACATGTTGTCATGAATACAAATAGAACAGAAAGAAAATGAAAAGCTTTCACTTGTATCACACTTATTTCATTATTAATAAATTAATTGAATTAATTTTGGTGCAGATTTTTATGTTTATTTGTGCTAAATTGCTAAGACTTCCAAGACTGTCATTTTGTACTTCCTGAAAACTAACAAATTTTTTAACTGCACATTTGAAACCACAAAAAATAAATGACCAAACACTTTATTCAAAACTGCATTATTGTTAATCTGATTCAAACTTTGGCTTGAAATGGCTCTCAAAATCCTTCATACAGACACTATGAACACCCATTCTGAAAAACAATAACCGATCTGGGACCATTTTTTTTCGGTTATTACAGCTCAGAATCAGAATCAGAAAGAGCTTTATTGCCAAGTGTGCTTGCACACACAAGGAGTTTTTCCTGTTCATTTTAACTGTTCATTTAACTTTTTAACTGTTCAAGAGGGAAATGGCCTGTGGGAAGAAACTGTTCCTGTGCCTAGATGTTCTAGTGGCCAGTGATCGGAGTCGCCATCCTGATGGTAACAGTTCAAACAGGAGGTGTCCAGGGTGAGTGGAGTCTGTGATGATTTTCCCTGCTCTCTTCCTCACTCTGGAAGAGTACAGGTCCTGGAGGGTTGGCAGGGGAGCACCAAGAATCCTCTTTGCAGTCCGAATTGTGCGTTGTAGTCTCTTGATGTCAGATTTGGTATATGAACCAAACCAGACAGTGATGGAAGTGCATAAGACAGACTCAATGACAGCCGAGTAGAACTGAATCAGCAGCTCCTGTGGGAGGTTGAACTTCCTCAGCTGACGAAGGAAGTACAGTCTCTGCTGGGCCTTTTTCACAATGGAGTCAATGTGATTGTCCCACTTCAGGTCCTGAGAGATGGTAGTGCCCAGGAACCTGAATGACTCCACTGCTTCCACAGTGCTGTTCATGATGGTGAGTGGGGGAGAGCTGGGCTGTTCCTCCTGAAGTCCACTATCATCTCCACTGTTTTGAGCGTGTTGAGCTCAAGGTTGTTATAACTGCACCAGACAGCCAGCTGTTCAACCTCCAGTCTGTAAGCAGACTCATCACCGTTTTGGATGAGGCCGATGACAGTGGTGTCGTCCCTGTACAGGGTCCGCAGACTTTAAGTGGTTAAATGTGTGTTTCAGAAAAACTGCCCCAGGTTTTGAATTTTGTACAGTAATGCGCATAAATTACAGAAAGTATGAAGTCTAAAAATACTAACAGTAACTCCTGACTATACAGTTTTCCTTACAGTATTGTTGAGTTATTTGTTCACTACATCTTCAACTATGTTTGGACGTGAATGAATCTGACATCCAACATCAAAAATGTACTGAATGTACAGTAGATCATGTTGAGCAAAAGCAGAATATTTTCAAATATCGATCAAAATGGTTGATTTTGGATCAGTATGTTGTCCAGGGAACAGGCACCTTTTAACAGGTTCTCCAAAGAGCCAATGAAGAAATCTGAGGAACACAAATTGTTATCGTATGTCTTCTTGTGAACTTTGAGACATTTTCACAATCCAGTCCACCTGAAGAAGTTTTCCTGTCATATACCTAGATTTTTTAAAATACTAATTAATCTTCATTGTATTTAATTTTAGGCTTAGTGTTGTATTTATATTTGTCTGAGGTTGTAATCAGTATTTGTGCTGGGTCCGTGTATGTTTTGAGGTCGTTTCCCGTTTTTTCATAAAAAAAATAAATAAAAAAAACCGGAAAAACTAGATTTTGGCTCGATTTTAGTTTTTTCGGGTCACGGATAGAAAACAGAAACACGACTTCAAATCTCGTTTTTCAACATGTGGGCGGTCATTACACGCCCCTTTCAGCCGATTGATGGATCAAATCTGAGACAGTGACGTCATCATCCGTTCGTTCACCAAAATAACAGTCCTCTGCTGCTATATCAGAATATCGTCTTTCTTCTGTGTAACCTAAAGCGTATTTCACGTAAATATTTATTTCAGAAGTTAATCAGCATGCAGGCAGTTGTAATGCTGTTTGTCGTTTAATTGTTGCATTTTTAGCCTTTCATTTTGGTAATAGGCCTAATTAATTAAGTAAAATAAATTTCACGCACAGATATAGGCTATTTATTCCTTTCATATAATTTAATACTATTTTATTTCCTTGACAGCGCAGCAGGTGCGTGATGATGATGATGATGATGATGATGATGATGATGATGAACTCTCATGTTCTGTTGTTTATTCTGCTATTGTTCATGTAGGCTAAAACATAAACCCCTGGGATTTTTTTAATGATTCACAGACATATATCAATTCTAATTTAATCTTGTCAGTTAAAGATGATCGTGTCAGTTGACAGTCAGGGGGGAACCCAGAAAATGATATTGAAAAGGCAGGCAACACTAATTTTCGTTTAAGTTTTTCAACTAAAATGTATCTTGATAATAGGCTATGACAGTATGCTGTAGCAGTAATGTTATATTAATCGTTTTTAAAAAAGGCACGATTATGTGAGCACTATAGGCGAACTGAATGTGAATAGCCTACTCCTCTCCTCATCCCCCACAGCGCCAGGCCTGGTCTACAGCGTGGTATTTTTGTTCATTATGTTAATACAAGTTCTATGTTTAATATAGGCCTACGAGAGTTTTTGTTTTGCTGTTTTCCATTGAAGCAATTCATGCAGAATTGCTAATTGCCATTAAAAATTGAAAGTAAAACGTTCACGGCCAATTAATTTAAAAGCGAAGGAAAGACAGCAAAAGTGAGGATAGCAAATAAAGTGTGACATATAGGGCCCTATTTTAACGATCTGAAACGCAAGTGTCAAAGCGCAAAGCGCAAGTAACTTTGTGGGCGGGTCTCGGCGCTGTTGCTATTTTCCCGGCGGGATAAATGGCTCTTGCGCCCGGCGCAAATCTAAAATGGGTTGGTCTGAAGTAGCTTCATTATTCATAGGTGTGGTTTGGGCGTAACGTGAATAAACCAATCAGAGCGTCATCCAACATTCCCTTTAAAAGCAGGTGCGCAAGTTCCATTATGGATTGCTATTATTATGTCGTATTTACCAGGCGCACGCCAGGAGCGGTTCACAGCCGAGGAGACTGATGTTCTTGTAAGAGCAGTGAAAGACAGAGAAGTTGTGTTGTATGGGGATGGGAGAAACCCACCCAAAATAGCGTCGGTTAAATAAATAATTAGCCTGAATAATTTGATTTATGCCTATTTTTTCACATCTTCGTGGCACACCACAATGATTTCCGTCATCTCATGTGTTAATATTTTTTTAGTGTAACAATTTATGATTTGCAAAAATAACTGTTGCATCTGTGTAGATTACATGAGCAAAGTGTATGCGCGTTGTGCACGCTATACATTATGGTCAAGCATGCGCCCTTAAAATAGCATAATGAACAACGCGCAACGCGCCACTGACTTTAGACTAAGGGCCCTATCTTGCACCCAGCGCAATTGACTTTGTACACCGACGCATGTGTCATTCCTATTTTGCACCCGCGCAAAGCGCGCTTTTCCCTCCACAGAAGCACGTCGCTAAACTAGTGAATGAACTTGCGCTCCCTGGGCGGTTCAGCGCAAAAAAGGAGGCGTGTTCCGGCGCAAACAATCCCTGGTGCTATTTTGCTGTTCCATTAAACAATTGCGCCACTGACCAGAAAAAACCTAGTCTAAAGTCAGTGGCGCGTTGCGCGTTGTTCATTATGCTATTTTAAGGGCGCATGCTTGACCATAGCGTGCACAACGCGCATACACTTTGCTCATGTAATCTACACAGATGCAACAGTTATTTTTGCAAATCATAAATTGTTACACTAAAAAAAATATTAACACATGAGGTGACGGAAATCATTGGTGTGCCACGAAGATGTGAAAAAATAGGCATAAATCAAATTATTCAGGCTAATTATTTATTTAACCGACGCTATTTTGGGTGGGTTTCTCCCATCCCCATACAACACAACTTCTCTGTCTTTCACTGCTCTTACAAGAACATCAGTCTCCTCGGCTGTGAACCGCTCCTGGCGTGCGCCTGGTAAATACGCCATAATAATAGCAATCCATAATGGAACTTGCGCACCTGCTTTTAAAGGGAATGTTGGATGACGCTCTGATTGGTTTATTCACGTTACGCCCAAACCACACCTATGAATAATGAAGCTACTTCAGACCAACCCATTTTAGATTTGCGCCGGTGTTACGTACTGCTCTGAGTCAGAAGGTTGAGGATCCAAATGCAGCTTTATTTGTAAAAGGGTAATCCACAATCGTAGTCAAAAGTACAGGCAGAAAGGTCATACACAGGAAAGCAGTCCAAACAGGCAAACAAGGCAGGAGAGACAGGCAAAAGGGTAATCCGGGAGACAGGCAAGAAATCCAAAAACCAACAGACATGAAACCAGGGAAACGCTCAGAAATGCAGTGAAACACTAAACAAGACTTAGCAATGATAGACAGAGTGAACATGGTTTATATAGGCTGGGGTAATGGGGTAATGTGACACAGGTGCAAACAATGAGTGAAGATGAGTCCGGGCAAAGGATTATGGGTAATGTAGTTTATGATGAAGTGACAAGTCCGGGGTGGAGTGACAGTCTTAAGTGGAGTGCCCTCAGGTGGTTCTCATGGGCACTCACACTGGTGAATTGTGACATAGCCCCCCTCCTAAGGAGTGGCTTCCAGACACTCCTATAATAATAATACCGGAGGGAGGTGGAGCGGAGGCGGACCAGGGGGTGGGATGGAGGGCCAGGCCCATGGAGCGGAAGAGGGCCTGGAGACCGAGCAGAAGACCAGGAAGGAGCAGGCTGAACAGATGACCAGGGTGGTGCAGGCCAGACAGATGACCAGGGTGGCGCAGGCAGCCAGGGTGGAGCAGACGACCACCACAGCGCAGACGAGGTTGAAGACCCCCACGGCTTGGCAGACGACCACCACAGCAGTGCAGACAAGGTTGAAGACCCCCACGGCGGAGCAGACGACCACCACAGCAGCACAAGCGATCTTGGAGACCCCCACGGCGGAGCAGACGACCACCACAGCAGCACAAGCGGTCTTGGAGACCCCCACGGCGGAGCAGACGACCACCACAGCAGCGCAGACGGTCTTGGAGACCCCCACGGCGGAGCAGACGACCACCACAGCAGCGCAGACGGTCTTGGAGACCTCCACGGCGGAGCAGACGACCACCACAGCAGTGCAGGTGAGGTTGAAGACCCCCACGGCGGAGCAGACGAACACCACAGCAGTGCAGACGGTCTTGGAGACCCCCACGACGGTGCAGGCTGAGCAGGTGGCCCGGTAAGAGTCCTCTCTGGACTCGTGACTGGAGGCGGAGCCCTCTCTGGACTCGTGACTGGAGGCGGAGCCCTCTCTGGACTCGTGACTGGAGGCGGAGCCCTCTCTGGACTCGTGACTGGAGGCGGAGCCCTCTCTGGACTCGTGACTGGAGGCGGAGCCCTCTCTGGACTCGTGACTGGAGGCGGAGCCCTCTCTGGACTCGGGACACGGGCCGGAGCCCTCTCTGGACTCGGGACACGGGTCGGAGCCCTCTCTGGACTCGGGACACGGGTCGGAGCCCTCTCTGGACTCGGGACACGGGCCGGAGCCCTCACTGGACTCGGGACACGGGCCGGAGCCCTCACTGGACTCGGGACACTGGACTCGGGACACGGGCCGGAGCCCTCACTGGACTCGGGACACGGGCCGGAGCCCTCACTGGACTCGGGACACGGGCCGGAGCCCTCACTGGACTCGGGACACGGGCCGGAGCCCTCACTGGACTCGGGACACGGGCCGGAGCCCTCACTGGACTCGGGACACGGGCCGGAGCCCTCACTGGACTCGGGACACGGGCCGGAGCCCTCACTGGACTCGGGACACGGGACGGAGCCCTCACTGGACTCGGGTCAGTGGCTGGAGCCGTCTCTGGACGCAGGTCTGTGGCGGAAGCCGTCTCTGGACGCAGGTCTGTGGCGGGAGCCGTCTCTGGACGCAGGTCTGTGGCGGGAGCCGTCTCTGGACGCAGGTCTGTGGCGGGAGCCGTCTCTGGACGCAGGTCTGTGGCGGGAGCCGTCTCTGGACGCAGGTCTGTGGCGGGAGCCATCTCTGGACGCAGGTCTGTGGCGGGAGCCATCTCTGGACGCAGGTCTGTGGCTGGAGCCATCTCTGGACGCTGGTCAGTGGCGGGAGCCATCTCTGGACGCTGGTCAGTGGCCGGAGCCATTTCTGGACGCTGGTCAGTGGCCGGAGCCATCTTGTACAGAGACACTGGCTCGGCGGCGGCCATCTTGTACGGAGACACTGGCTCGCCGGAAGCCATCTTGTCAAGAGACACAGGCGTGGAGTCGGCCATCTTGTCCGAAGACACAGACACGGGAAGAGGAAGAGGAACAGATTCAGGCTCGGCGGGACGAGACTCTTGACGGGCAGACGTGACGTGAAGCTCTGTCTCTGGATCAGCAGACGTGACGTGAAGCTCAGTCTCTGGATCGGCAGACGTGACGTGAAGCTCTGTCTCTGGATCGGCAGACGTGACGTGAAGCTCTGTCTCTGGATCGGCAGAAGTGACGTGAAGCTCAGTCTCTGGATCGGCAGACGTGACGTGAAGCTTGGTCTCTGGATCGGCAGACGTGACGTGAAGCTCGGTCTCTGGATCGGCAGACGTGACGTGAAGCTCGGTCTCTGGATCGGCAGAAGTGACGTGAAGCTCTGTCTCTGGATCGGCAGAAGTGACGTGAAGCTCTGTCTCTGGATCGGCAGAAGTGACGTGAAGCTCTGTCTCTGGATCGGCAGAAGTGACGTGAAGCTCTGTCTCTGGATCGGCAGAAGTGACGTGAAGCTCTGTCTCTGGATCGGCAGAAGTGACGTGAAGCTCTGTCTCTGGATCGGCAGAAGTGACGTGAAGCTCTGTCTCTGGATCGGCAGAAGTGACGTGAAGCTCTGTCTCTGGATCGGCAGAAGTGACGTGAAGCTCTGTCTCTGGATCGGCAGAAGTGACGTGAAGCTCTGTCTCTGGATCGGCAGAAGTGACGTGAAGCTCTGTCTCTGGATCGGCAGACGTGACGTGAAGCTCTGTCTCTGGATCGGCAGACGTGACGTGAAGCTCTGTCTCTGGATCGGCAGAAGTGACGTGAAGCTCAGTCTCTGGATCGGCAGACGTGACGTGAAGCTCGGTCTCTGGATCGGCAGACGTGACGTGAAGCTCGGTCTCTGGATCGGCAGACGTGACGTGAAGCTCGGTCTCTGGATCGGCAGAAGTGACGTGAAGCTCTGTCTCTGGATCGGCAGAAGTGACGTGAAGCTCTGTCTCTAGATCGGCAGAAGTGACGTGAATTGCAGGCCCGACTGGACTGGTGGCCATGTCGTCCGAAGACACATGCATAGCAGATGCAGTGGGTATGTCACTATCCTTCTCCATTATACCCACTGTAAAAGCAGAACCGCTCAGTTGCAATGCAATATCAATGTAGTTTTTTAGAGAGCAATTAGGATCGTGCAAAGGCATGTTAGAACTGAGTGGCTCAGATAGTCCTCCTCTGAAAAATATCATGAGGCACACCTCGTCCATTGAAGTCCAATGGGCCAGCTCAATGAAGTCCTCTACATAGTCCTCGATGGGGCGATCTCCCTGACGGAGACGCATTAACTGTGCTGCTGGATTCATAGTGGCTAAGTCTTCTGTTACGAACTGCTCCGAGTCAGAAGGTTGAGAATCCAAATGCAGCTTTATTTGTAACAGGGTAATCCACAATCGTAGTCAAAAGTACAGGCAGAAAGGTCATACACAGGAAAGCAGTCCAAACAGGCAAACAAGGCAGGAGAGACAGGCAAAAGGGTAATCCGGGAGACAGGCAAGAAATCCAAAAACCAACAGACATGAAACCAGGGAAACGCTCAGAAATGCAGTGAAACACTAAACAAGACTTAGCAATGATAGACAGAGTGAACATGGTTTATATAGGCTGGGGTAATGGGGTAATGTGATACAGGTGCAAACAATGAGTGAAGATGAGTCCGGGCAAAGGATTATGGGTAATGTAGTTTATGATGAAGTGACAAGTCCGGGGTGGAGTGACAGTCTTAAGTGGAGTGCCCTCAGGTGGTTCTCATGGGCACTCACACTGGTGAATTGTGACAGCCGGGCGCAAGAGCCATTTATCCCGCCGGGAAAATAGCAACAGCGCCGAGACCCGCCCACAAAGTTACTTGCGCTTTGCGCTTTGACACTTGCGTTTCAGATCGTTAAAATAGGGCCCTAGATTTTTTTCTGGTCAGTGGCGCAATTGTTTAATGGAACAGCAAAATAGCACCAGGGATTGTTTGCGCCGGAACACGCCTCCTTTTTTGCGCTGAACCGCCCAGGGAGCGCAAGTTCATTCACTAGTTTAGCGACGTGCTTCTGTGGAGGGAAAAGCGCGCTTTGCGCGGGTGCAAAATAGGAATGACACATGCGTCGGTGTACAAAGTCAATTGCGCTGGGTGCAAGATAGGGCCCATAGTGTTCTGGAGTTGATTTGAGACATGAATGAAGTGTTTTGTAGTTTTAGTGCCTTTTGAATGTGAAATTAACTGCTGTGCCAAGCTGAAAGATTATTAGGAGAATTGTGTGAAAAGTTTTAAAGTATTGAGAAATGTGCCCTAGCAAAAAACTGGAGGGTCTATGGGTGGGTAAATGTATGGGTTTTTCAGATCTTTCGATCTAATGGACAAAATAAGCTCACGCAATTTACATATTAGTGTGCACAGACAAGATACACGGAGATCAGCAGCTTTTGTTTCTGGTCTGAGAGGCACAAAACCAACCGAATGCTGTGAGTGTGTGTTAGAAATCAGGAATGGCGAGAGTCATTGTTCTTGGTACGTTTTTCCTTTTCAAATCAAACTTGGGTCTCAAGCCAACAAAGTTTAAATCCCATCTGGCTAGCACACTTCCCATAATGTTTACGCATTAGGGTCAGTAGGTGGAGAGTAGGGGGTCTTTTAGTGGCTGTTCCAGCGCATTCACCATGAGCGTTTACACTGTGAAAGCAATCCGGTCGAATGCGTTTTACACTACCTCTGGAAGTGGTTGAAAGTGGACAAGCTCAAAACGTTTTAGACCCCGTTTACACCTGTATTTCACCTCGTCCACTTGTGATCCAATCGACCAAAATGCATCTTAATACCAGATGTAAACAGGGCATATGTTTTGATCACCATTCTGAATTTGATCTGGATGTAGTAAACACTTTTTTTCTCAGCTTTTTGCTCAAAATGTTGCTTTTTTTATTAAACTTACCCACGTTCCAGTGTTGATAAAAAAGAATGCAATCAAAGCTGCAGTCCGGAAGTTTTGCCTCTTTGTCGCCATCTCTGTTTGAACCTTGAAATTGCAGTTATTTGCGGAGTTATTATCTTGCATCTATCATCTTCCAGTGCGGAAGAATCTAATGTTTTGAAATGTGTGTGTGGGTTGTCTATCAAGGCACCAGTTGTCAAGTCAAGTCAACTTTATTTATATAGCACTTTTTACAATGCAGATTGTTTCAAAGCAGCTTCACAGTGTTAAACAGGAAAATAATGCAACAGAATTTGATTCGACCATACAGCCGTTCTGGAGAAAACGGTGATGTCAACAGCTCATTTCAATTATCATACAGTGATAATGTGGGCTTTAGATCAGTAATTGAGTTGATGTAGTTAATTTAATTCAATTTATTTGGATATTTAGATAATGTTGTGTCCCGGACCAAGCCAAATGCGACAGTGGCAAGGAACCAAAACTCCATCAGAGGCATAATGGAGAAAAATAAAACTGGGGAGAAACCAGGCTCAGTCAGGGTACCAGTTCTCCTCTGGCCAATTAACAAACTGCGTATTATTATTATTCTGGCAACTTTACAGATCAGAAGTCATATTAGATCGGAATATTCGAAAGATCGGAGGCATTACACCGGAGACGGGTTTATTGAGGATGACGTGTCTTTTAAACAATTATAAAATAAGAATATTCGAAAGGCCGGAGTCCTCACGCCAAAGACGGGTTTATTGAGGATGACATGTCGAGTTGTCAGTGATGATTGTTGTTTTGAACTTTCTGGATTACAAGCCGCCATCAAAATGACATTGGAAGGACCGGTTTTGCTGCTAAGACAAAAGCTGAGATCCACACCCCAACAATAGAACAATAAAAGTCACTAATCTTGAGAAAAGATCTCACAGAAACTGTGACACCACCCTGATCAAACATTTCACCCCCTCCCCATTTTGCCCTCTCCTTGCCCTGTTTTCAAGTCAACAAATGCAGATATACCAATGATGATGTATCTTGTAAATCTATTGTTTTATCCATTTCATGATGACATGTTTAATTACATTCCAGCTGCTGTAAGAAGAGGCCACAAACGATCCGCCACCTGCAGCATCCACACACGCCATATAGCCTACTAGCCAGGACTTTATGTATGCAGACGTGACGTAGTGACGCAAAGACGAATGGGGAAGCTCATATTTTCCGCAGAAAACAACCAGTACCACTCAAATTACAACATGTTATTTCAAGTTTACTGTTGTGCTGGTGGTGGCTGCCAACTTTTTTTTTTTTTACTTTTTTCTTTTTAATGCTATGTTAAAATGTTAAAAAGTCAAGGGTGATCGTTTTTTTCAGATACACAGGCAACGGACACAGTCTTTAAACAAGGACAAAACAGGAAAGTATAATCCACAGAGGTGATCATGATACGAAAACAATGTAGAAATCAGGCAAGTATCTTGCAGGGCAGGGGAAAGTCCATAACCATCTGTAGTAGCAATTAATTTTACTTTATGTAATGCATGTGCTTGCATGACTAAAATCTGATCTTAATGGAAAATCACTGTGTACTATTTCAAATGTCAGCTGAAACAAGCTGGATGTGTCTTTGCAACAAAAGATGTAATATGTGCATTCTGCTATTTCTTTGAAGCGGCTCCTCTGCCTTGGGTCTAGAGAATGAGAGAGGTTTTTTATCTCCTTAAATTAATTCAACGTAACAGGAAAGCAGCAGGTGAGGGGTGAGTGATGTCCACAAATAACTGAATATTAATATGTCCATAACACATCCGAGGGCAGACAAAGAAAGACTGAAACTGTTGTAGTGTGTTTTTGTAGTGTGTTTTTGTAGTTTTTGTAGTGTGTTTTTGTAGTTTTTGTAGTGTGTTTTCAGAACATCTAAAAGCTGAAATGAAATGTCACCTCTGGCACAGTTTTTTTATCAATCTGTTCTGAGTTTTCAAAGCGAAAGGAATTCAGTTGTTCTACAACATACCATCAAACAGCATATTTTCCTATAAATCACATGACCATGAGGGTGTTGCCCTCAGTGTACTGTAAATACACCTGTTTACAGTCGTATAGGGCATTATCAAGTCACCATCCAAATCTATCAGTTGATCGGGTAATTTAGACACAACAGATTTAGAGACGATCAATATTACCTCTGTTTTAATATTGAAAATTAGAGGGCCCAGGACAGCTTCTTGAGCTTAGATGGTGCAGTTTCAGAAGACGAAAAGATCATTTGTTGAAAAGATTCAAGAATGAGCCAGTTCAATTCTCAAAACTTCATCATTACATTTATCTCCATGGTATTTTAAAGATTTCGATCAAATTAATATTATTAACAAGTTTGACTTTGTGTGAAATGTTGGTCTCTGCTGCCCTCTTCTGGTCAGTCAAATCTTCAAATAACATTTTTTTTATATTCCAAAACTAAGAGCAACCTACCAACTGATAATAAAGGATAATAATGATCCATCTAACTAACTGTTTGCCTAGTTTGTCTTTTACAGTGAATGTTAAAGAGGTCTGTACTAGTGATGAGGTGACTGGATTCCTAAAACTCACCACATGGCAACAGCATCTCATGCGTCACATTACAACTGAAGTTCCCTTGTAACACATTAATTCCCATACACATGCCCTAATTACACTGTTCAGGACACAAATAAGTGTCTGTAATAGTTTGTAATTTAGGTTCCTACAATCACACTATGATCATATTTACACATATGTATCAGTTAAATGTTTCTCCAAAGATAATTTAGGAGCTGGATATTTTTTTAGTGATACAACTAAACAGAAAAAGGGTCAATGCAGGAGCAAAGACAGGATGAACACTTTTTCTGATCAACACAAACTGAAAGGAATTGTTGAATTGTATTTGGAAACACTGCGACCTAGAGGCGGTGTGATGAAATTACAATTACACCTGCAAATAGGGCGACTTCTAACCTGTTAGATACAAAGCAAGGGTTACTCAGAAAAAAACTTTTGTATATTAGGGGTGAGCAAGGCACAACCTAAAGTGGGGCTAGTTGTAACACACATGGTTTAACACTTTCCACACATGCCTGTGTATTTACTAGTTGCCATATCAAAACTTTATTGAGAAAGAATTGCACCAACATTTTTTATTTTTTTTTGGAAGATATCACTGAACATTTATTTATAGCAAAAGTAAATTTCATAATTAAGTTAATATTTAATTTCTGAACTATGCTATCCTATTCTATACTTTTATGAATTCTTTTGAAAAACCATGAGAAAGAGGTGAATAAAGTCAATTTTCTGAAATGATAAATTATTATTATGTTTTTAACTATGCTGTAGCTGTGTTTGTTGTCAAACTCAAACATTTGTTTATTTTTAAATATTAAAAATGCCATTATTTTTATTTGAAAAAGTAATTGTATTTCATTGACAACATATTTAGTTTATTTTGTATTTTTTATATTTTTTTTTCTGATTATATCAGGTAACATTTTAAGCTGTCATATGCTCATGTTATAATGTACCCCAACTATGGGGCATGTTGTCACATTTCACTTCCATTCTTTCGGGGTAAATCAAGAAAAAAGTATACACTGTATTAATGAAACAAAACCACATAATTGCACTAGACATGTGAAATTAATGTGGGAAAAAATAAATACTCTGAACCCCAAGTGGATTTACACAAACTGAGAAAGTCAAAAAGTGTTAGGTTGTGCCTCGCTCTCCCCTATACTGATCTTAAGATGAACATTATTATAAGATTAACAGTTTTTACTTTAAAACTTGTGAAAATAGTGAAACTTCTGAAAGTTTTGTTGGTTTTGTTGGCAAACAACAAAATCCATCACATACTTGCATAAGACTGGAATAATGAACAGAACTGAAACTATTCACAACTGTTCACTTAATCTCCAATTGAGAGTTCACATATTAATTTCAGATTGGATACTCAAGAGCATTAAAACAATGCAAAACCTCACATTTTTTAATCTAAACATCAATTCAAATGAGATTTTGGGGTGAATTATTACTCTAACACGCTCAATGAAAAGTGAATAGAGAAGTAATTACACAAAACTCATGTTTGAGATCAGATCTGTGTTTTATCCATTAATTGATTATAAATATAAGCTTTCTATAGCAACTGAGATGTAAATCAAACATTTTAAGACATTATTTACACCCTACACCCTATGGTCTTGTGGACTTAACGGACACGCGCACACAGTGGCCACAAGACCAAAAGTTCACATGAAGTGTGCCATTTGGGACAGGGCCTTTGAAGCGTAAAGTCGGCCGTTGCCATCTTGGCAGTGCATCACCACACACAGAAAATGGGCAAAGAGGCGAAAAACCACAATTTGTCCCAGGCTGTAAACATGTTTTTATCTGCTGTAAAGTTGGGCATTTTAACATGAGATGAAATTGCACCAACATTGCAAGAGAACAATATATATACCGAGTTTGGTGACTGTAGATAAAACTAACCCCCCCACTTTTGTCAAAAGATGGCACAACTGAGCCCCTGAACCACACCCGTTTGTAAGTCTTTGCCCATATCTACTGGATAGCATGTCTGATGTGTGTGTCGTGTTTCATGTAATTTGAAGCATTGTAAGAGTCTCAAAAGCATTGAAAAAGAAAATTGTAGTTTGATGTGTTGCCATGGCAACAATATTTAGATGATCAAGAAGTGCTTACCAGGTTTACATCTGCAATGTTTTGACATCATACTGATGAAGTTTGAAGTAAATCGGGTAAAAATAAGATGATGATTATAAAGCATTTTGAAAATGACACACTTCCTGCTGCCAGTTGGTGGCGCTATAATTTTGACTCACAATAGGGAGACACATGTGATTGGCCTCTTAAAACGAACACACAGCTGAAGTTTCATCCAAATCATGTTTGCAGAATTTATAACACACTTCCTGTTTCACTTTTCTCGCCATAAATTTGTCTCCTCGCCACAGCCAAACCGTTCGCGATATCAAAAATCTGCTCGCAATTTAGCATCCTCAATATGTTCACTTCTTGCTGACCAAGTTTGGCACTGATTGGGTGAATCTTCTAGGAGGAGTATATCAAATTCCAGAGCATGTGCTTTCCAAACAACCCATAATAGCTCACTTCCTGTTGGGCTGACGTATAACATAGAGCACAAAAGTTGTTCAGCCAGATGAGCTCCATATGTGTACTGAGTTTCATACATGTACGTGCAAGTGTGTTTGATATATGGACCAAGCTTTCAGACCCCACTTAAGGGGGCGCTGTCGAGCCCCCCTGCCACGCCCGGGTACCAGCTTTGGTCCGGCCCTAAGCTTTGGTCTGTGCACTTTCAGGGCTTGGGCCCTAATAATCCTAAGGAAAACAATAGGGCTCTGCGCCCTTTCAGGGCTTGGGCCCTAATAATAATCTTAAAGGGGTGGTAAACCACGATTTCACTTTTCTAACTTTAGCTAGTGTGTAATGTTGCTGTTTGAGCATAAACAACATCTGCAAAGTTACAACGTTCAAAGTTTAAAGGTCCCATGGCATGAAATTTTCATTTTATGAGGTTTTTCAACATTAATATGAGTTCCCCTAGCCTGAATATTGTCCCCAAGTGGATAGAAATGTTGATCGGTGTAAACCCGAGTTCTGGCTGTCTCTCTCTGCCTTTGAGAAAATGACAGGCCAGACGAGCCAATCCTGAAGGCTCCTGTTTTGACGTCCAAGCAGGAACGGTTACCTCCCTTTCCTCGGCCCAGAGAATCTGGCACGCCCATGCAAACGCTCGAGAGATCATTCCTTGTGAACGAGTGAATGCAGGCAGTTTCTTAATGTTTGGATGTACAAATGAAAACAGAAGTCTTTCTTCAGTTCCTTCTGATCTGTGATCAGTAATTTCTGATGTGTAGCTAATTATTTATTATTCGTGCACACAATGCGGCTTCTCTCTCTCCAGACAGAACGGTGTTTTCGTGTTTTCTATCTTGTGAGTCAGTGTTTTTGTACGTCCTCGTCGCGTCTACCGGTTCTAAAATGTGCATACAGTCATGAGTTTCTGCTCAACATCGGCCTCACACACGCCGAAGCTCGGGCTGCACTGGCCGTTGGCCTTCAATATCCCCGACCCCCAGTACTGCATCTGGCCCACAGCGGAGGCACCAAACGCGGCGTGAGATTAAGCAGAAGGGGGGTAAGCGTGAGCATATTCGGGCTAGCCAGCCTAGCCCCACAATAAACTGGATTACATTCGATTACTGCTGTTGTGTCTTTGTTTGCGCTGTGTACTCAACGCGCGTCACTGGCGCTTTTATTTTATTTTAAAAATAATGCTATTATCAACACTTACTTTTAACTCGTTCATCTCGACAGCTGTAATGGTACTTTGCATGTGTTACAAAGTTGGTAATAAAGATGAAGACGGACTCGGTGTGACTGGGACTCGTGTTTATTCAGAACTCTCAGATACAAACACAATAAACTCACAGCGCTGACTGACAGCGCTCTCATAACTCAGTAGGTACTATAAATAACTTTGTTAGCGATCGCTGAGCTCCGTCTCTGGTACGTTAGTGATGTCCGGTTCGCGAACGATCTTTCTTTTGAACCGGTTCTTTTTAGTGAACCGAATCAGTTCACCAAATCGGACTGAATCGTTCTAGATGTCAGCCAATCACAACAGTGGGCGTTTTTACTGAAGTCTCACAGCAGACACGCCTCTTGAAGCAGGGCATTCAGCCACAGGGCAAACAGCAGTATTGAAAAAATGCCTTTTATTTCTAAATTATGACATTTTATGATGTAAAAGTCATACTAACAATATAAGTACACCTCAGGAAACATTATAAAATAATAGAAAAATGACATGCCATGGGACCTTTAAGTAAAAAGTACCTGATTTTAAATGTACTTTAAGTATTAAAAGTAAAAGTACTTGCATAACAATTTATTCTCTTAATGTCTAAATTCTAATTAAAAAAACAAAATAAAATAAAAACATTATGGGCTGTGGCATTTTAACTAAGTTAGTTGTGGGTTAATGTAATTGTGCTTACCATCTGTGGCCCAGTTTACATTCTGTCTTACAATTGTGGTTATCAATCAGGGTGTTAAATATCAGAGTTAAATATCATTATTCTGCAGCAATATTCTCACTATAGTGTTCAGAGAACAGTTTTAACGTATTTAAATCTGCATATTTATGATATTTTTACCTTTTATAAAGGACATTTTCCCCCTATTCTTATTAAATATAGGATATCCGTTCCTTTTATATTCTTAAATTTGATCAATAGCCTACATTAAATTAGAATACGACAATATAGGGCTGTTACCAATCAAATTAAATAATTTACACTGAAAAATTACAACTGCATTAAATTATGTTATTAGATTGTTTTAAATATTTTTTTGAATACAAATAAGAAATGTTGGAAAGAATGTTTAACATGAAACTCAACTGCCAGTAGGTGACAGCAGGTATTAATGAGTGAATCATTGAGTCGATTCGTTCAAGAATGAGGCAGTCGTTCCCATTCAGTCGGTCAGCTCGGTACAACACATGACTGGGATATCGCGCTCTAGCGCCATCTGCTGAAGACACCTTTATTCACGCCTGAAAGGCCAATGACGCATGACGACGTGGGCGGGGTCACTCGTCCACAGCATATAAATGCAGTCATATGCGTAATTCCCTTTGTTCTTCAGCTCTTCACCGAGCTGCTAGAACGCCATCACACCAGTTTTCTCGCAAGAAGGTAGCCCACGGTGGTGAATCTTGTGGAAAGGCAGAAAAGAGAAAGTTTCTGCCGCTTCACCCGGATTGTATGGCGGAGCTTACAGCTTCATGGCCGAAACCCATGTCTCCTCCTCCTCCGAATTCGAAGGAGCGAGGGAAGCAGGGTTAGTGTCGGCTCCCCCGATGGAGCATTCGCTTGCCGCTTGCTGCGTACCTAGCTCCAATGCAAAATAGTGGGATTGCAGGTACCCCGACTCTCCCAACGGGACCATGCAGGTTCTCGTATAAACAGCTCAGCAGGATCTATAGTGATCAAGCTTGCACGGCCAGAGCTTTAAATACTGTTGTCCCAGGCAGGGGGACAGGTTCTACACCCTCGGCCGGAACTGTGGTCTATATGGGCCTACCCCCTGAGAGGGAGAATCTAATGGCAGCAGGGCTCCCAAGCAATGTCGTGGCCACAATACAGCGCGCTAGGGCGCCGTCGACAAGGGGGCTTTATGCATTGAAGTGGCGTATATACAGTGGTGCGGTCGGAGGTATTTATCGCCATACCAGTGTCCGATTGCGAGGATATTGACTTTTCTCCGGGAATTGTTGGAGGAAGGGCGTGCCCATTCCACGCTGAAGGTCTACTTGGCGGCCATTTCGGCCTGTCTTGAGGGCATTGGTGATGCTGCGCCGAGCGCGCACCCGCTGCCTGCTCGGTTCCTTAAAGGGGCACGGCGGCTAAAGCCCATTACGAAGTCGATGGTGCCGCCATGGGACCTGCTGTGGTTTTGAAGGCTATGGGTGAACCTCCGTTTGAGCCCTTAGAAGCTCTCGATCTGAGGATGCTGTCTTATAAAGCAGCTCTACTGTTGGCACTGGCGTCAGCAAAGCGCGTTGGTGATCTCCATGCGCTGTCAGTACATCCCTCTTGCATCCAGTTTGCGCTGGATGGTTCAAGAGTGGTGTTGCGTCCGAATGCGGAGTATACACCAAAAGTCCTGTCAGGAGAGTATAGTGCGCTCTCATTTGAGCTGCCCGCTCTATCAAACCATTCGATTGACTCGGAGGAAGAAAGGAGACTCCATGCGTTGTGCCCTGTGCGAGTTTTACTCAGGTACATCGAGCAGACGCAGGCTGTGCGTACATCTGACCAACTTTTTGTGTGTTTTGCAAAACCAGTTTGTGGGAAACCCCTGTCTAGACAGCGTCTTTCACATTGGATTGTGGAGGCGATTGCAATTGCATACAAAAGTAAGGGGTCAGCTCTGCCGGCAGGAGTATGCGCACATTCCACAAGAGGCATGGCGACGTCATGGGCGTTGTTTAGAGGGGTGTCTATAGAGGACATTTGTGTGGCGGCCAGTTGGGCACGTTTGTTCGGTTTTACCGACTTGATGTTACTGCTACATCAGTTGCTCGCTCCGTGCTTACTGCAGGGACTTTAAGCCAGGGCCCGTCGCTCCCTTAAAAAAAAAAAGAAAAAAAAGGGGATGAAAGGTGTGGCGGTGCTGGCATTTGTGTTCTAGCTCAGCGACTTGCGGGGCGTGAATATATGTCCCATAGTTATGTGTTGTACCGAGTTGACCGACTGAATGGGAACGTTGAGTTATGCATATAACTACTGTTCCCAGAAGGAGGAAAACGAGGTACAACACCTCTGGGCCCCGCACAGTCGGGGCTCGGTGAAGAGCTGGACTGAACAAGGGAAATGACGCATACGACTGCATTTATATGCTGTGGGCGAGTGACCCCGCCCACGTCGTCATGCGTCATTGGCCTTTCAGGCGTAAATAAAGGTGTCTTCAGCAGATGGCGCTAGAGCGCAATATCCCATAGTCATGTGTTGTACCTCGTTTCCCTCCTTCTGGGAACAGTAGTTATATGTACAACTCAATGTTTATGAACAGGTCATTGAATCTTTGATTCAACCGATTCATTCAAACACTGAATCATTCAGTAATGCTCTGTTGCTGCTTTGTTTGGAACTATTTTCACTGCTGAAATGGAACAAAAACAGTCAATATATTGCATCTAAAAGTAACTTTTTGTTAATTAATTGTTTATGGAACTGTCAGTGTCATATGAAATCAGTGTCACATTTTAAGTTGTGATGGCATTCAGGAAAAAAGCACTCTTGGTCGTTTGATGTTTTTAACTGTATTATATGTTTTAAATATGAAAAACATATAATATCCACATTTTGAATCATTACTGCAGTGACTGAGTTTCTCTGTGTGAGCGGCGCTGATTTGTTCCCATTTCTCCTCATGAGGCTGCGCGAGCCTCAACAGCACAACCTACCGTCAGTTCATTAGAAGAGGACAAGCGTTAATGTCGAGCCCTGAAACTGATCAGAAAATGTAACGGAACGTTGTAGAAATGTAGTGGAGTAGAAAGTATAATAATTGCTGCAAAATGTAACGAAGTAAAAGTAAAAAGTATGCACTATTGATTCTACTTAAGTAAAGTACAGATACGTGAAAAATTTACTTAAGTAAAGTAACAAAGTATTTGTACTTCGTTACATTCCACCACTGCCCGTATTTTACATAGGTCCACAGTCCACACATAGTTCAATAAACACATACGTATACTGCAGTGTGGAGAATACTAATAGCAAATATAAAGAAATCAATTTCACCATAAGTAGTAGAAAAGCTAATTTGCGCATGATTGCGTTGCTTTGTTGCCATAGCCACATAACGTTGTGTCCACCGTTTGAACGCAAGAGGATCTCCAGATATTGGGCTGAATAGAAAAAAGGTATCAATGGGTCTGTCCAGTAACTCATGATGAACCTCAGGTGAACTGCACACTTCAGGCTATGAGAAGCATTTCAGTGTCTCAGACCATAGATATACATAATCAAGGCTAGATGTCTCATCCGCGCTGCTGGCCTTTATCACAGAGGAATTGAATACCAGAAGTGCGTGTCAGAGCAGTGCATCGAATCTTCCGGTTTTGCTCGCAGAAGGATGGCGTCGGGATATCAGATGACATCGTCTTTATTGACATTGCCAAAATTTGGCCAAGAAGACGTGGTTCGTTTGGTGTAGGAGAATACTACAGTTAAAAGTTTGAAACTGGACAAGGGATACAAGTTTTTCTTTGAACAGTTTATTTTTTACTACAAGGGTAAATTGCCGTGTCAACATTTTGTGGTTGCTAGTTAGCTGTCCTTCTGCTTATTACTACCATAGAGGTTTTCGAACTAACACTGAAGTAGCCTAAATAAAGCATCCTCTAAAACAGTTTGCAGAATTTGGGCAAATAAATTGTATGTCTGCCGTAAGCTGTTTCCATTCAGTTTGAGCAGTCTACGATGTAATATAACATACGCTTGTCATGTTATCGTTTGTATCCAAAACTAACTTTTTTAACTTTCATTTAGTAGTTGCAAAGTAGGCTGTGATAATCTCCCTCCTTCCTTTGCATGCAGTGTCAGATATAGTGAATGGCGAGGTAGTAGTACAGGCAAGTTGCTACCGGTCAATGTGAAAGAACGAGGAGCCCCATAAACTACAGGTTGCTTAATGTTCAGGAAGTTTAGCCCTCAGACCGGAAACATACTCTAGTCTCTACTCACTGAAACATCAACATTCTTTACAAGTATTTGAGCTCTCTTGTGTTCAGCATTTGGACACAAATCTAATGCAGTGTTTCAGAAGTTCTTCACTATAGTTTCAGACATAACTTCTTCATTGCAAAAATCTTAAAAATGGTCAATATGTAATAATAGGGTGTGGTTCCGGACCTTCAGGTGCAAGTTCATTTTGTTCTACTGTGGTTGCAGAATTTATTCCACTGCTGTTGCAGTTTTTTTTATTTAATCCCTTTCTGTTATCTTCATTTTGTTCCTTGACCATACTATTCTTATGTATAATGTCCTAACATTTTTATTTTTTACTTCAAGGTTGTACTGCAAGCAGTCAGTAAGCCAGTGGTATTAAATTGATGTTGCTGTTCCTGTGCAGCTGGAAAGGCCTTGTGTAATCATGTGGTTGCACTGCTTTTCCAAACTGCACACTACAGCACCATGGGAGTGAAGACAGTGCCACCTCCACTGGCATGCACTAGTGCTCTTCAAACATGGCACAGACCAAGGACACAGGTAAAATGTCGAAATTAAGCAAGATTCTAGATGTACATTTTTATAAATGGTCTTTTTTTTAATCAAAGATGTTCTGAAAGGGAAAATAACATCTCATACTTTACTGTAATTTAGATGTTGCACTGCACAGTGTTTCTGTCCTTCTCTATATAGCCCATTCCTATAGATGCTTACTTACATGGTGATGCAAGGCCTGGTTTCACAGACAGGACTTAGATTAAGCCAGGAGAAGCAAAGAAGCATATTAGAATGATTTCTTGAGGCTGGAGTAATGATGCTGAAAATTCAGCTTTGATCACAGAAATATATTATTTTAAAGTATATTAATATAGAAAACCATTATTTTAAATTGTAATATTTTTTTCCCTGTATTTTTGATCAAAATAAATGCAGGCTTGATGAGCATAAGTACTAGATTTACTCACAGCTCAATGCCAGTGTAGTAAAGGTTGTTTGTACGGGAAGAAGGAGGCGGGAACCGGCGAACAATAAACAAACTTTTAATCAAAAATAAAATGGCGGTTACAGCCCCTCGCGGTCGACTGCCGCCTACACACAAACAAACAAACACAAAATTAAAATAAAACATAACACAAACTCCAGGCCTGGTCCTCTCTCGTCCCTCACTGTCGTCGCTCCTCCTTTATACTCCCGTCACTCCTCCGCAAGAGCCGAGATCGCTGCGGCGCGCAGCTGGCGCTCATTCCCACTGATGAGCGCCGCCTCGTCCCGCTCTCACGGTCCCTCGGCCTCGCTGCCTGCCACATACCCCCAACGCCCTTCGCAGGCCGGGGGGCACTCCCGAGCCTGCGCTCTACTCCCCCCCCCCCCCCCCCATCCCCGGGGGGCCCGATCACGGCGGCCGCGGGACCTGGGGGTAAGAACAGCGAGGTGAGAGAACGGAGCGGGGAGCATGAGGAGCGACAGGGACGAGAGAGTGGAGAGAGGAAAAAAAAAAAAAAAAAATTCTGGTCCGGTTCCCAGACACACTGCCGCTCGGTCCTCAGCCAGCCGAGAGGCTCTTCCTCGCGGTGCCATGCGGTGGTACTGGACGCTCGGTGGACGGCCCGATCCTCCTCCGCCCCCTGGCGGCCGGCGGTGGCTCCTCCTTCTGAGGGCGGCCGGAAGCGAGTCCCCGTCCCCGCGCTCCCTGCTCCTCCCCTATGCGGCGGACGGCAGCAGGCTACGGCTCCGGGCAAGCGCTGGGGACTCCTTCGCCCCCTCAAGGACGGCAGCCACCCCACCCCGACCCAGGGGCACGGCAGCGAGCTCTCCGTCCCACCGAGCTTCATCCGCTCCAGCACCACCGCTTCGGGCAGCCGCCCGCGGACCTCTCTCCTCCGTGCTGCCCGATCTCCGCGGCACCGCGATCCCCCTCAGCTGCGAGGGCTCTTCAACAGCATGTCCCTCCTTCCTCCCGGGCTTCGGCACCACTGTAGTAAAGGTTGTTTGTACGGGAAGAAGGAGGCGGGAACCGGCGAACAATAAACAAACTTTTAATCAAAAATAAAATGGCGGCGACAGCCCCTCGCGGTCGACTGCCGCCTACACACAAACAAACAAACACAAAATGAAAATAAAAAGCTGCAGCCCCTCGCGGACGACTGCAGCGGACACATAACAAAATTAAAATAAAACATAACACAAACTCCAGGCCTGGTCCCCTCTCGTCCCTCACTGTCGTCGCTCCTCCTTTATACTCCCGTCACAACAGCCTTAGACAACAGCTGGGTATTTGCAAGTCCTTGTGTGACCTCTCAAACATGACATTAGTGGATTCTAAATTTGGTCCAGTCCCTCATGGCTCAGTTCTCTCTTATCCAGAGATGTATACAGTAGTAACGAAGTAGAACTACTTCACTACTGTACTTAAGTACTAAAAGGCTGTATCTGTACTTTACTAGAGTATTATTTTTTTCTCCTACTTCCACTTTTACTTAAGTACATATTTTCGATGACTTTAATACTTTTACTCCGATACATTTTTTATGTGCTGCATCGTTACTCGTTACAATTATAAAAATGTTACGAATCATTCCAAACCCACATTATCACTGCCAGAGCGGTAGATGGCTCTGTCACCAGGTTTGATGAAGCTGGCCCAGCGAATCAAGCGATCAAGAAGACCGCACATGCTCCCGTTCTGCCTTTCGCTCTGCTGCCTGCCTCCGTTGAGAACACTTGAACTTTGTTAATTCGTTTCGAGATGGAAGAACCAGAAACACCACCTTCAACTTCGAGTGATCGTGAGGGTGAGGAAGGAGAACAGTCTTTTGATTTGTCGGAGTGAAAAACAATTCATATATAGAATGAAGTGCGTAACTGCGTCATGAGGACACCGACGCACAGAATCGTTCTTTGTTTAAATAGTTTAAAGTTACTATTAGATGTTATGTTATTACCTTGACAAACTATACATTATTAAAATAATATAAGACTCAAGTTGCAGTATTTGAGCACTTTTTTTTATTCTGAGAAACTTATAGGGACAGTTATGTATTTATTTGTGTCAGGAGTTAACGTTATGTAATAGAAAAAATAGTCGATACCTTTAATATGAATTATGAGCGTCGCCGCTCCCATTCAGAAAAAAAACTCCTGTGCGGTCGTCATGACAGCGCTTGACCAAACAACGTCCCTCAGGGCTTTTAGCTCAAAAATGTGCAGATGTTGACAAATATTGATAGATTTCATATAGGTTTAGGTCATATTTCTATAGAGAGGAATAATATTTATTGAAATTATAACCAAAATGGACCGATGTAATCATTATGAGCGCTGGATACTCTGATGTAGCCTACTGTATTTTCAGTCCATACTGGCAGCTATGCACATATAGTCCATGTATGGAACACATGAAGAAGAGCCATTCCAGGAACTCCCTAACATAAACAAAGCTTCCAGAGATCACTGTTACATGCTGATAAATACCCAATTAGCTGTGGAGAAAAAAGGCACACGCAGGGAAGAGAAGAGAGGGATGCTTTAAATGGGGAAGGGACATATTTGATCTGTTTTTGTTTACAAAGAGTTAAGCTCAGTGTTTTAAGGTGTTCTTGTACATTCCTGTCCATGTACTGCTGCTTCAGCCAAATTAATTGTGAGTGTCCTAATCATTTGAAATAATATAAACAATATGATGTTCAAACTTTTGACTGTTTTCTTTAATAACTTCATAACACAATACTTGTACTTTTACTTTCAGTACTTGAGTAGTACATTTCAAAATAAACTACTTGCAATACTTAAGTACAAAAAATGTTGAATACTTTAGTACTTCTACTTAAGTGTTTTGCTTAAAGAACACTTCAACTTCTACTCAAGTCACTTTTTTGATAGAGTACTTGTACTTTTACTCAAGTATGGGTCTCTAGTACTTTATACATCTCTGCTCTTATCAATGCCCAGCAGTAGTAGCTCGAGAAATTTGTAAGTATCCTAAAGCCCCCGTATTCCCTCAACTTCCATTACATGGTTATAAATTAGAAAGACACCTAAATTTTGTTCCCAGCTATCCTCAGTTTTTTCATAGTGAGAGTTTGGTGGTCACTCGTGAATTATCAGGTATCATTGAGAAGAACACAAGAGAGCAGTCAGAGAATCCACTCTGGAAGCAGATGCATCAGTCACGCTTGATTGCCAGTAGATTTGGGGAAGTACACAGTGCAAGAGGGGAGTCATCTTGTGAGGCACTTGCAGTCAGGATTCTGAGGGGTGTACGGCAAACAGCTGCCATGAAAAGAAGCATTGATCTTGAGCCAGAAGTCCTACAGCAGTACAGTGACCTTTGTAGTGTTAATGTGTCACCTTCTGGCTTTATTATACACCCTGATGCACCTTACCTTGGTGCTAGCCCTGATGGTAAGGTATATGATCCAACTGAAGATCCCCCGTTTGGGTTAGCTGAAGTGAAATGCCCAAATGTTGACCACAGAACAGAAGCTACACACATTAAGTTCATAAATGGTCAGGCTAAACTGAGAAGAAATCACAAGTATTTCTTGCAAGTCCAAGGTCAGTTGGCAATAACTGGTTTGCCTTGGTGTGATTTTATCACATCTACCAAAAGTGATATCACAGTTGAGAGGATCTGGCGAGATTATTCCCTGATCTTGGAAATTAAGAATAAACTTGACCTTTTCTTTTTAAATACATATATGGAGACATACCTGAAAAATCAGTAAGCTCATGCATGTAAACATGCACACACGCCTACCACACACATACTGGTAGTGTACTTCAGAGTTGTTTTTTTTATTATTCATTTTTTAAAAAGGGACATATACAATCACTATAGTCACTATAAAATTCATATGTACATGTACAGTCTATTGTTAATTATTTACACTTGAAAAGAACATTCACAATAAAAATGTTCAATGGAAATAATCTATGTCCATTTAATTTGTGTGCCTGATTGTTCTTCCAGTGATGTTCACACGCATATGTGGTCTTTTACATCCAGTGGGCCTTGAAAGTTGGACATTAGGTAGCAGGTTGTCCATAACTGATTGACAGAACCTGAAAGAGTAAGAGGAATTGTTGTGTCCCAGATGTGATATTCCTTTATTCTCCTGATGGCTCTCTCCACTAGTATTCTTAGACGGGCAATGCTTTGTGTTTTTTCTGTGTTCTCTTTGCTGAAGCATGCACCTTTTTTGAATGGAGGGATGATGAGGCATGCACCAACATCTGGCAGCATCTGGTCAATGATGAACCCTTTATTGTCCATGCATGCATCTCCAGGCTCTAGTAATCTGATAATTCCAGACTGCCTTGTTATCTCTTGGTCTGATATTGACCCTGTGAAGAGCTTTGAGACAAACGTGATTACACCACATGGGGCAATACCTATCAGAGCCTTGAAAGAAGTGTGATTCTTGTAGCTGGAAAAGGTTTCGGACTGGAGTGTAAGCGATGATGGAGATTCACATCTCATTTCTGTACAGTCCACAATCACTCTCAGATCTGAACAGTATTCCACAAATTTAGCTGGCATTGTTGCTCTGACCTGTTCCCTTGACATCCAGATTGGCAGTGACCCCAAGACAAGATATAAATAGCTGGCCCATGTGATGATCACTCTGCTCACAGTTGTGGTGCTAATGCCAAAGATGTCTGCTATTACCTTCTCTTTCAGGCCAACTGCAACACGACAACAGTACAGGAACAGCTGTAGAAAACTAAGAGGACCGACAGCCAATTGCATGCAGCAAAGTCAGCAAAACGAGACAGAAATATCCTCCTGACCCAGATTAGAGGTTTTGACTCTGTAGAGGACATTTAGTGAATTTCTTTGACAACATACACAGTTTGAAGTCTGGTTATTCTTGTGAAATATGAGACATTCTTATGAAAATATTATTACCCAAAGTATTATTACTCAAAAATCCCATTGTTTATTCATGTCTTTTCATTTTATCAATAAATGGGTTCTGGTGTCCTCTACAGAGCAGAGGATATAGCATATAACATATGAATTGGAAAAAAAAAAAAACATTTGTTTTTTATGCTCCAAACAATGTAAAGACCGGAAGAAAATTCTAAATTCACAAAAACCTTTTTTCTGGTTCTCAGGATGACAACATGTTAAAATACTAGTAACGCATTAAAGCAATGTAAAGGCAGACTAATAGATTAATAGACATTTTGTTGCAAAATATTTTTGAAATTCCAATTATTGGTAAAAGTGATGACGTGTAAATAAATAATCATAAATGTCTCACTGTTCACTGCTATGGTGGAGCCGTTGCTTAGCCTATCTGCACTTTACTAGAGCACCCTCAGTGATTTCAGAAGCACCCTCAGTAATTTGATTCTGTAACCGGCCCTGTATGCGCCCCGGACTCCTCGTGTTTTAATCGCCTGCTGCGCCTTGCGTTTTAGAAGGAGCGCTCTGAGCGCCTGGAGTTGGAAAAAAAAAAAACTCTGAGCAGAAAAGCGTCCAACGTCATCGCTTTTTTTTCCCCAATCGAATGAATGGAGAGGCGGGCCATCCGTTGTGGGGACCGTTACCTTGATGAAACTGACAGGACCGCTGATCGATATCAAGAGGATTTAGAATTTACAATTTATGTATATAATATTATTATTATTAGGGTAGGCCTACTTTTATTATTAAATTGATATTACATTTAAATTGCCCCCGCGATAATTTCATAATGCATCAATGCATAACCGACACGCTGCATAATATAATAGATAGATTAGCTTAGCCTACTTCTCATTATTAAAATACATTTTGCCCAATTAAACAAGGAATTATAGGCCTAAAATTATTATCAGTCTATAATATGTCAGAACACTGCAATAATATCAGTATTATTATCAGAAAGTAAGAGCAGCTTTATTTAAAAAACAACTTGTTTAACATGAAATGGGCCTATTTTTTTTCACAGAATGGGCCACAAGAGAAATCTTAAGAATATAAATTAAGACTTATTTAGGCTACATTATCAGCATATGTTAAAGTAGATGTATCTCTTGTCTCTGTGAGAATATAGCCTACGCCGAAAGCTCGTCAGATTTTACTTTCACTTTCTGTAGTGAATAATTGACTAGGTTTGAGACTTCACTGACTCTAGCGCACATTGTGTGATATCCACTGACTTGCCTTCATGATTTAAAACGAAGGGGAAAAAAAATCTATATTGCGCCGTGACATTTTGTGTCAAATGATGGACAATGGTTCACATTTCCCATGATAATAAAATTAAGTAAATATTAAATAGTAAATAATTATTTGTGAAAGTAAAACAAGTAAATGAATGATCAAGTAGCTAAATGAATAAAAGAGGCACTGGATAGGCTAAACACGGTGGTTTGGAAGTCTTAGATTATCCATTTTACAACACGAACTGGAGGCATGCAGCAGTTTGCTAAATTGCTGCTATTTGATAACTGGCTACAGAACTGAAAGATCGTCCTCTTTTCGTTTTCTTTCTTGCTGCATTAAAGATGAAATGGTTCAACTTCTGCTTTCGCGCAGGCGCAGTGATGAGAAATAGGCCGATCAGTTCGTAGCTCTGGTTCAGCTGTGCGATAACCTCAGGATCGGCGACCAGAATTACTGACATGCCAGAAAGACCATCCAATTGCTGATCGGGAGAGGTTTGTCGCTTCTCGTTTCCCCCTGTAGCCTACACTGCACAAACACCTCACGACAAACAACGCACGATAAAGCTTAAAATCTGCCCGACCCAAAAAAGAGTTGCATGAGTCAGAATTCTGCTCGAAATCGGACAAAAATCACACAGTGTATGCCCAGCTTAAGGTCATACCAGTGCCTTGGGCTGGGCGATAAAACGATAACGATATGTATCGCGATAGACACGTAATTGATATCAATAAAAATGTGTTTGATAAAACGTTTGATAAAACTATAATTTTTTTTCTTGGACGCGTCTTGGACGATTTGGGCGTCGAGGAGAGTGGAAACAGGTCAACTTTATGGTAATGAGCTATGACGCGGTTCGGCGGCAACCGGCGGCAACCAATGGGAATATAGAAGTGCTCCACTTGAGAGGATTCCAGAGAACGCAGTGCTGTAAACTTTGGTTCCGACCACATTAGTTCCCCAGCAAAATAGAGGAGAGGTTGATCACTGCTGGTGCGGCGGGTTTGATTAGAAGACGTGCAACATTATTTATACACCACACAAATGGCTTTTAATTGGTTTATTTCATTAGCAAACATGTAACCAGAGCCCATCTACGGAGAGCCTGCCCACTCCCTATTAAGCCCTGTTGTACAGAATTTTGGTTGTAGTACCACCAGAGTTCCACTGGGGGCGATCGCCATGAGTGCAAAATGAATGGAAGTCAATGGGGCTTGACGGCTAAATTTGTCTCTTTCACCCGATTGCCGTTGAGAAATCTCAGAAATGATTGTAGATTTTGCAAGTTCAACATGGGTTTTAGGTCGAAAGTTGAATGAACGAGTACTTATGTCCTTTTGATTTCTTACAGGTTGAGTTGTTGTTGTCCATAACACGCTAGCATTCTGCTAATGAACGCTGATTGGTCAGTGAAGGACTGATTACGACCAGAGATCCCGCTTGATGGCATCGTGTAATCTGAAGCGGGACCAGAAACAAACAAAACAAAAACTCTTCTAGCACGTGTATTTACCTGTGTCAGCTGTGTTGTCGATGCCTCGAGAGAAAAGAAAGTGCAGAGCGCGAAAGCACCAGAGCGACTGAAGGATTGCCGTTAAGCAGTATCTCTGGTCGTACATGTGTATGACGTCATTGACACTTTAAAAGACTTTTTAAAGCAAATAAGTGACTCTAAAAAATCTAACACCCAGCAATGTGTAATTTATTTGCATTTCCTTTCGAATACAACATTCAAATTACTAGATAAAAAATTATATCCTGAGAAAAGTGGATTTTTATTGGTATAGCGCCATAGACCTCCATTCATTCTGCACTCGTCCTGTGAGCGCCCTCATATGGAATCAGAGAGGAACTGCAACCAGTTCAGAAGCCGGAAGTTCAGTGAGAGTGAAACTTCTCGCCATATTAGACATTCTCTGATGTAACTATAATTGTTAAGTTCTTTCCATCGATCTGCTTGTTTTAAACTTTCACATTTAAATGATCTCATGAGGTTATATTATACAGTTATACCCTACCTGTGGTCAGTCTGCACAAACGCCGATCAACATGATTGTTTGCTTTGCAGCCCCTTTAAATGCAGTTTTAAAAAAGACCAAGCATTCGATCTACGTCAGAGCGGCAGCGCGTCCACAAATCTTTCTACAGCGTCGATGGCAGGGCGGCCAGAGCGAAGTTTGACGCTCTCGCCGGCGGCGGCGTGAACGCACAGTACAGTCCCTCCAGAAAAACGCAATTATGCGATCGAATGATTTAATGCATAATCAGACAAAGTCCGCATATTTATGCGGGGGCTGCATTTTTTCAAATACGCCGCACTTTCGCCGCATAAATTGCCTATATCTGCGTGCAAAATATGCGGGGCTAGCATGATTTCATAATCCCCGCATTTTCGTTGCAAAAAAGAACCATCCAGTGCTGGTCGGATCAATCAGATTCTATGCTACAGGACTGTTTTGATCACGCGGACTGGGAGATGTTCCGGTCGGCCTCTGATGACGACATCGAGGTTTACGCTGATAGCGTAACGTGTTTCATCAGGAAGTGCGTAGATGACGTTGTTCCGACCAAAACAATTCGGCTGTATCCTAACCAGAAGCCGTGGCTAAACGGGGATGTTCGCGCGGCACTCAATGCGCAGACCTTCACTTTTAACTCCGGTAAAGCGGAGGAGCATAAACAAGCAAGTTATGCCCTCCGGAAAACCATCAGAGCAGCAAAACGGCAGTACAGGGACAAGATTGAAGGACAGTTCAACACCACCGACTCTAGAAGCATGTGGAGGGGAATTAACACCATCACGGACTATAAAGGGAACACAAACTCCACCGTGAACACCGCTGCCTCTCTCCCGGACGAGCTAAACACCTTCTATGCTCGTTTTGAGGGAACTAACACCGCCCTCGCGGAGAGAGAGCTCGCGGCTGAAGATACAGAGGTTAGTGCACTCTCCGTATCCGTAGCGGATGTAACCCGATCCTTCCGGCGGGTGAACGTCCGTAAAGCTGCGGGTCCAGACGGGATTCCCGGCCGTGTGATCAGAGCGTGCGCGCACCAACTGGCTGGAGTCTTCACGGACATTTTTAACCTGTCCCTCTCCCTATCTGTGGTCCCCACATGCTTCAAAACGTCCACCATTGTGCCTGTACCTAAGCAGTCAAAAACCACCTGCTTAAACGACTGGCGTCCTGTTGCTCTGACCCCCATCATCAGCAAATGCTTTGAGAGACTAGTCAGAAACCACATTTGCTCTGTTCTCCCCCCCTCACTGGACCCACTGCAGTTTGCATACCGCACAAACCGCTCCACTGACGATGCCATTTCATCCACTATACACACTGCTCTCTCCCACCTGGAAAAGAGGAACACGTATGTGAGAATGCTGTTTGTGGACTACAGCTCAGCATTCAACACCATTGTGCCCTCCATACTTGACGGGAAACTCCGGGCTCTAGGCTTAAACAGCCTGTTATGCAGCTGGATCCTGGACTTCCTGTCAAACAGACGCCAGGTGGTCAGAATGGGCAGTAACATCTCCTCATCACTGACTCTCAACACTGGAGCCCCTCAGGGCTGCGTTCTCAGCCCACTCCTGTACTCTTTGTACACACATGACTGTGTGGCAACCCACAGCTCCAACACCATCATCAAGTTTGCTGACGATACGACGGTGGTAGGTCTTATCACCGACAATGATGAAACGGCCTACAGAGAGGAGGTGCACACTCTGACACGGTGGTGTCAGGAGCACAACCTCTCCCTCAACGTCAGCAAGACCAAGGAGCTGGTGGTCGACTTCAGGAGGAATGAGAGAGAACACCGCCCCATCACCATCGATGGAGCACCGGTGGAGAGAGTCAGCAGCTTCAAGTTCCTCGGTGTCCACATCACAGAGGAACTCTCATGGTCCGTCCACTCCGAGGCCGTTGTGAAGAAGGCTCATCAGCGCCTTTTCTTCCTGCGACGGCTGAGGAGGTTTGGAATGAACCGCCACATCCTCACACGCTTCTACACCTGCACCATCGAGAGCCTGCTGACTGGCTGCATCACCACCTGGTACGGCAACAGTACCGCCCGCAGCCGCAAGGCCCTGCAAAGGGTAGTGCGCACGGCCAGCTGCATCATCGGAGGTGAGCTTCCCTCCCTCCAGGACATTTACGCCAGGCGGTGTGTGAAGAGAGCTCAGAGGATCATCAGAGACTCTAGCCACCCGAACCATGGGCTGCTCTCACTGCTGCCATCAGGCAGACGGTACCGCAGCATTAGAACACGCACCAGCCGACTCCAGAACAGCTTCTTCCCACAAGCAATCAGACTACTTAACTCTTGATCCATCAGGATCATAACACACACTGGACAGAATATCACTCCGCACAACCCACTGTAGATACACACACATTATATACACATTTATTTATCATATAGCACCTATTGCACTTTGGATTTCAATTTTTCAATCTGTGAATAATATTTTATACTATACATTGTATATTATTATTATTATTATAGCGTAATGTATATTGTTTAGTGTATGTTTAGTGTATATTGTTTAAAGTATATGTATATTGTAAGTATGTGTATATTGTTTAAAGCTGTGAGAACTATACTCACATTGTGCAAATTATTTATTGTTTATTGTAGAGTTTACTGTGCTGTGAGTAATTGTGTGCGCATCAGATGTGTAATCTGATGCTGCTTAAATGTTGTACATGTCATGTCATGACTACTATGTTGCTCAGAACTGCACCTAAGAATTTCACCTACTGTTGCACTTGTGCATATGTAGAGTGACAAATAAAGTGATTTGATTTGATTTGATTTGATTTGAAAAGTAATATATATATTAGCAGAAAGTTGAAAAATGTTTGTTTACTTCACACAAGAGCCGCCATTTTCGCCTATTGCCATGGGAACGTTTTGAAGTGACGTAATTACCCGACGCGAACGTCATCGAAAAGCTGCCAACCCCCGTGGAGAAACCATAGATATCAGTGAAACCATGATGAAGCGCAAACTCCCATTGGCCAACAAAAATAACAGCAAAAGAGCAAAGCAGTTTCCCGGTGGTCTGACCGATTTCAAAACACAGCATCATGAAGCTTCGAAGCGTTATGAAATAGTGAGTCGATTCAGCAGTTCGGATCGCCAAAGTCACGTATTTCAGCAGTTTGACACGCGATCCGAATCATGAATCGACTCACTGATTCATAACGCTTCGAAGCTTCATGATGCATTGTTTTGAAATCGGTCCAAATTGAGCCATGTGTTTATTAAGGTCTTCAATAAAACAAGATGAGAACTTAAATATTCAATTAAAAATATTCACTTTTTTTCTCTTTTTCATCAAACCGCAGTTTTTGCAAGTTTTATCGCATAAAATTGCATAAATATCCCGCATTTTCCGTCGCATTTTGTAAGAAAACGTGCCGCATAATCAAGGATTTTTGCCCGCAACAATCACAAAAAAAAGCTGCATTTTTCTGGAAGGACTGACAGTAACAGTTACAAAGAAATAATGGAGGCACTGCACCCTAATGTTAAGAGATAATTGAAATTTGAAATTTTAGACTTGTTTATATTTTAATTATTTGAGTGTTTTCCATGGTTGTATTGACATTTCTGCCTTTATCACTGAGGGGATTATAATCAGAGGAAGGTTAAGTTTAAAATAAAAATGTTTAAATGTAAAATATTTTTCTCCTGGTCCTTATTTTAAATAGGTCATAAAACATATCAATAATTATCGATATCGACCGATATGAAACTTATCCAGTTTTCAGCCATATCGCCCAGCCCTACCAGCGTCACACACTCACGGGATCAGAGACGCCACCCTTCTACACAACACTTGCCTAACCCAACCCCTTACCAGTCTGTCGTGGCTATCTATTTTCTGTCTTGAGAGATGAAGAAAAGAACGAAGAGAGAAACTTTCACCAAGGAATTATGAGAAGTGTGTTTCTGAACAGACAGCAGATCTGTGAGATTCTCGTGGTTGTTCGTTTTTGAAACCGTCGTTGGCTACTTTCAGAAAGTAGAGTTCAGACAGGAGCTCAAACAGCGAAAATGGCTTCTCGTGTATCTGCAGAACTGTCTTGTCCCATGTGCCGTGACATCTTCAAGTCTCCTGTTCTTCTGTCGTGTAGTCACAGTTTCTGTAAAGAGTGTCTTCAACAGTCCTGGAGAACCAAGGAAACTCGGAAGTGTCCTGTCTGCCGGAGAAGATGCTCAAAAGACTTTTATCCTCCTAATCTCGAGTTAGAAAACTTGTGTGAGTCGTTCCTGAAGGAGAGAGATGAGAGGCGTTCATCAGGGTCTGAAGAGGAGATGTGCAGTTTACACAATGAGAAACTCAAACTCTTCTGTCTGGAGGACAAACAGCCTGTGTGTGTAGTGTGCAGAGATTCACAGAAACACACCAATCACACTTTCAGACCCATCAGTGAAATTGGTCCATCATATAAGGTATGAGATTTATTTCTGAGGATTAATAATGTCCAAATACCATTTTGTTCATATTGTGTGTATTACAAACAGGGCCGTTTTAGGCATAGGCGAACTAGGCGGTCGCCATCAGCTGAAGGGGTGCCAATGAACGCATATCTGGGGTGTGTGTAAAGGGTGTCACGGCCACCCTGAAATATGATTGCCGCCCCCACTGGTTCCCCTAATATGGAGGACGAGAAATGACTTAAGTATAAATAAATAAATGAATAAATACGTAAATGCAGAAATAAATAAATATAGAAATACATACATAAATGCAGAAATAAATAAATAAATATATATAGAAATACATAAATAAATAAATAAATAATTAAATGCTGAAATAAATAAATAAATGCAGAAATAAATGAATAAATTAATAATTAAATTCTGAAATAATGCAGATATGCATAAATGAATGAATACATAAATAAATAAATTTGTCAAAAGTATAATTTTTAAATGTGCTATTTTTGTATCATTTGTGTTATACCATACTTTTTCTACATTTATTTATGTCCATCCATCCATCCATCCTAACCCATCCATTTCTGCATTTATTTATTTATGTGTAGGTAGGTATGCTAATAAGGTAGGCGGTCCTAACCTCTCTCAATGCAGCAACTACCTTCGGTTTGGTTTGGAACGTGTAGTCGATGATTTAGTTGAGCTCAGCCTTCTGACAAGCAGCGCGGGCTTCCACGCGGGGAGAAAGAACAATGGAACTGTCAAACGGGGAAGATGAAGATGCCTCAGCACTCTCAAGTTCCCTTGACAGACCCATCTGCGACCCCCATGATTTGATCGACCGTCAGTTTTGTGTACCGTTACACCCCTAGTGGACATACAGTAAAATAAAGTAAATGTGGAGTGCTGCAGGTCACGTCACGTGTAGAACTGCAAGTGGGAGAGATAAGGAAGGCTGCCCAGAGTTAGAGGATGCACCAGCAACGTATAGCAGGCAGGGCAGATGCAGTGCGTATGGAGAGCGGGAGCCGCGCACGCCCGTTGTGCATTCACACACTGGCAGTGTTTGTCTCGCGCAGCTGAACCACGGCTCGTGTATTGCAAATAGATTCAAGATTCAAGAGATTTATTTGTCACATACACAATTATATAGAGCATATATAACCAGCAGTGAAATGAAAGTCAGGTCCGCTCCAAGGACAGTGCAATATTAAAGAAAATATACATAGAAGTACAATATAAAAAGAGAAAGCAAAAGTAGATAAAAAAGTAAATAAAAACACAGTCTAAGCGGAGCGACCTGGACGGCGACCGAACTCGGCGGCGCCATCTTTAATGTATGTTGCAGGAAATTACCAGTCATCCAATGTTTTATGGCGGCTATGCATTCCGTTAATCTTGTGAATTGGTAAGTTTCTTCAGGGCGTGAAGAAATATAGAGCTGAGTATCGTCAGCATAACAATGAAAACTAACGCCATGCTTCCTAATAATATCTCCCAGTGGTAGCATGTACAGGGTGAAGAGCAGCGGTCCTAGCACTGAGCCTTGCGGTACTCCATACTGAACTTGTGATCGGTGTGACATCTCTTCATTTACTGCTACAAACTGATAACGGTCACATAGGTATGATTTAAACCATGACAAGGCAATTCCACTAATACCTACATAATTTTCGAGTCTATTCAAAAGAATGTTGTGGTCAATAGTATCGAATGCAGCGCTAAGATCGAGTAACACTAATAGAGAGATACAGCCACGATCGGATGATAAGAGTAAATCATTTGTAACTCTGATGAGAGCAGTCTCAGTGCTATGATACGGTCTAAATCCTGACTGGAAATCCTCACAGATGCCATTTCTTTCTAAAAAGGAACATAATTGTGAAGACACTGCCTTTTCAAGTATTTTTGACTGAAAGGGTATTTGAGATTGGTCTATAATTGACTAATTCTGTAGGATCAAGTTGCGTTTTTTTAATAAGTGGTTTAATAATAGCCAACTTAAAAGTTTTCGGTACATATCCTAATGACAAAGATGAATTAATGATATTAAGAAGAGGATATATGACCTCAGGTAGCATCTCTTTTAATAGCCTAGTCGGTACAGGGTCAAGCATACATGTTGTTGGTTTTGCTGATTTAACGAGTTTAGCCAATTCTTCTTCTCCTATAGCAGTGAATGATTGTAATTTTTCCTCAGTGACACTACAATGCTCTGTCTGATGTGATACTGTAGTAGACGGCTGCATGGTTAAAATTTTCTTCCTGCGTACCGTGGGCAAGGGGTACAGGCTGCAGTTCAGCATTCCACCACCAAGGTTCAACAGTGTGGTCTGGACTGTGGTGGCCCCAGCCCAGTGGCAGGTTATGGAACAGGAAGTTCGCTCCTTGCTGGTGAGGGGGGCCATAGAGATGGTCCCTCCGCTGGACAGGGAGTCAGGCTTTTACAGCCGTTACTTAATTGTTCCCAAAAAGGATGGGGGTCTGTGTCCTATATTAGATCAGCGGTGAAGCTAGGCCGCAGCCATACTGTGAAGCAGTTCCAGAGATTGCTGGGTCTCATGGCAGCAACGTCCAACGTTATCCCGTTCGGCCTGCTATACATGAGTGGCTGGGGACCAAGGGGTTTTCATCAAGAGGGAATCCGTTCCGTATGATCAGGGTAACGCGTCGGTGCCTTCGTTCCCTTGTCATATGGAAAGATCCTTTGTTCCTGTCCCAAGGGCCAATGTTGGGAGCGTCATGTTGCAGGAAGATCCTTTCAACAGACGCCTCCCTCACTGGTTGGGACACGGTCATGGAAGGCCGGTTCTCGAAAGGTCTGTGGGAGACCCAGCATTCTTCCTGGCATATCAATTGCCTGGAAATGCTGGCGGTCTACAAAGCTCTGAGGAGTTTTTTCCCGGACCTCTGCGGCCACCATGTCCTGATACGATCTGACAATTTGTCCGTAGTATCGTATTTGAACCACTAGGGGGGTCTGAGGTCACGCTCTCTATGCAAGTTGGTCCATCAGATCCTTCTGTGGTCCCAGGGGAAACTGTCGTCCCTCAGGGCGATGTACCTCCCAGGGGACCAGAACCAGGGAGCAGATGTCCTGTCGAGGCAGGGGCTGAGGCCCGGGGAGTGGCGACTCCACCCCGAGGTGAGAGACGTCCCACTGTCCACTGTGGTTCTCCCTCAGGCATCCAGCCTAGCTTGGGTTGGATGCCATGACACAGACGTGGCCAAGGCTACATCTGTACGCATTTCCCCCGATCACTCTGTTCCCGGGTGTTCTGGAGCGGGTCCACCGGGAGGGCATCAGCCTTCTCTTAGTAGCACCCCGGTGGCCGACCCGAGTATGGTTCTCCGACATCATGGCTCTTCTAGATGGCCTTCCATGGCAGGTCCCTCTGAGGAGGGATCTGTTGTCTCAGGCAGGGGGCTCAATCTTTCACCCCCGGCCGGAGCTGTGGAACCTTTGGGTCTGGCCCCTGAGGGGTGTCGTCGAGACCTTACTCAGCTCCAGGGCACCTTCCACGAGGAAGTTGTACAGTGTGAAGTGGAATCTTTTTTCCGCTTGGTGTAGAGAATGGGAGTTGAACCCGGTTAACTGCCCTGTTGTGACAGTGCTGGAGTTCCTCCAGGATCGTTTCTCCGTCGGTCTAACCCCGTCCACTCTTAAGGTGTATGTGGCTGCCATTGGGGCTTTCCACTCACCAGTAGATGATAGGCTTCTGGGTAGACACTATCTGGTTGTACGGTTCCTCCGTGGGGCTAGGAGGATGAGGCCTGTGGCTCGTGAGGCAAAGGACCTGAACGTTAAGGTGGCCTTTCTGCACGCCATCACTTCTCTGAGGAGAATGGGGGATCTTCAGGCCTTGGCGGTGTCGCCAACTTGCCTGAAGTTTGCCCCTGGCGGGGTGAAGGCCATCTTATATCCCAGGCTGGGCTTTGTGCCAAAGGTGCCATCCAGTGGGATGTGGTCAGTGGTCCTTCAGGCTTTCCGTCTTCTGCCTCACTCTGCCCGGTCAGGGCATTGAGGATCTATCTGGAGAAGTCTGTTCAGTGGAGGAGATCGGACCAGTTGTTGGTGTGTTTTTGCTCATCCAAGAAAAGGCTGCCTGCTGCTAAGCAGACAATCAGTAATTGGATTGTCCAGGCTATAGCCATGGCTTATCGGGTGTGCGGTTTGCCTTCACCCATAGCCGTGAGGCCGTTACCTCCTCTGTGGCCCTTTTTTCTGGTGCCTCACTGATTGAGATCTGCGAGGCAGCGTTTCAGATAATTCAGTATCGATACATATCGAAATATCAATATTTTTGACAACACTAGCATGGACCAAGCACTGAATAGATGTCCTTATTTCAGAATATTCTCAGATAAATTCTCATTGAATGGTGGAATTAAGGGGAATTTGCATTCAACACACAATAATGAATTTTAAAGAGAATACATTATTATATTCACATTGGAAATGAAAGATAAACACGGTTTCCACTTTGTCTTACAAATTAAAAAATTTAAACCGGTGTGCTGTTTAACTGACCTGCTTATATATAGGCTAGATTTTATGATATAATCCAAAAGAATACAGAATTGGTGGGAGGAAGAAGCACTGCTGCTTGCCGAATTATTCGAACAGCATTTTAAATGTTATAAATAGCAACATTAACCAGGCCAGCGCTGAAAAAAATGATCCTTGCTCAGTCCAAACGATACCGTTTGATTAACCGCTCATTGTCAAATATTTAAGAAAGATTTGCGCACGTCTCTGTTTCCTCAGTGCCATCACAAGCCCCTGCTGGCAACTCCTAACCACTTGAGAGACCTCTCGAGCGGTCTTAAATAACTGGGAGAGCAAGAGTGATTCTTAGCTTTAAGAAATGTGATAACTTGCTTTTATAGTTAAGTTTGAAAGCAGGAGTAAATTTCATGAATTCTCAGCACTTAAGACTAAAATGGCACTTTGAGAAGTTTGATAAATACGGGCCCTGAGGGCCAAAACATTGTCAGGCACATCCTGATAACAGATACTTAAACATGAGAATCAGGTTACAATAAATGATCCACATCCACAATATAAACTAGAAATACAGAAGAAACTGTTAAATTCTATTGATGTTGGTGAAATATCAGCATTCTTGGAACTATAACCAGTTGATGACACTTTACAATAAGGTCCCATTAGGTAGTGTTTGTTAGGCTGATGTATTAACTAACATTAACAATGAGCAACACATCTGTGCAGTAGTTATTATTCTTTGTTAATAAAAAATAAAATTGTTCATTGTTATTTCATGTTAGCACAGTTCCTTTAAATAATATTAACAGATAAAACTTTTAATAATGCATTCAGCAACTAAGATTAAGATAAACAAATGTTTAAAAATTAAATCGCTTAAGTCTTAATTTTGATATTAACGAGCGGTGATAGACAGCTGTCAGCTCAGATCAGAAGGTTGCTTATCTTGAAATTTATCCGTGCACCAAAGTAGAGTTAATATTAGCAATTATTTCACAACCTTTATTATATACACCTCAGAAAAATACTGAGGTCCGGACCTGCTCACCATCATCGTGAGGTGAAAACGAGGATCCACTCTGCCAGTGTCACACAGCGACGTTGATGTCTGTAAATCCCTTCAGACGCAAATGGAGTAGTTTATTGTGGGAGCATCAGTGGAACACGTTTGTTAAAAAAGTTTTATTATTATATATTACATTATATTATATTTTTTCTAGTATTCTAGTTTTAATGTATAACCAGGGGACCCCCCCAAGGTCCTTTTTTTGGGCCTTATGGGGGGTCCCTTAATGCTTATGGGAGGCCCAGGACCCCCCACCCCCTTATTTCAAACACTGATTCTGAATGATAAATAAATATATTGTGCTCGTCTTCTCATTAAGTGTTTTATTTTTCTTCATATTTAGTGATCATATTTCATACCTGTTGAGTTTACATTTTTAAATGAATTTAACTGATAAAAAGGAACTGATAAAAAGGATTGCTTGTGTGCGCTGGTGCTCTTATTACAGTTTTTAAAATAGCCTAGTTGAATGAATAAATGAATGCAAGGGATTACCTTAAATAAATGTAACTATATTAATATTTGATTATTACTCACACAATGTAGAGGAGAATGACATTCAACTACGTTGATTATTAACATAATTACAGTAAAATGATTGGCAATAATAAAACAGAATAGTGATTCAAATATTTAATACAAATAAATAAAGGTTCATATTCATCAGATCTCACACACTTAAGCATCGCGATCACTAGTTTAGACGAGCACTGACTGTGATGAAATAATGTTGTATGTTTTCCAGACGCTGCTTTCTCAGATCGGCTTGGGTTGGAATAAAACTTCATATTCCATTGAGTTTGGAAAATTCTTTACACGATAATAATCAGAATATCTCTTCTTCTGTCTCTGAAAATGTACAGATTTTTAAATCTCCTTGCAGACACTCATTTTAGCTGCCATTTATTCAACTCAATGACACAAGTACCTTGAAAACATACATAACCGGAAATAAGTGAGATGTATTATATCAAAACGGAAGTGTGTTAGGAGTGGGCGATATAGCCTCAAAATTATATCACGATATTTCATCGTGATATCGTGATATTTCATATTCACGATATTATTTTGATAATTAATTCAAATAAATGCTATGATTCATTCATTCAAATCTTAGGCACCACTTTACTTCTGTGTCTGATTCAAAGCGGGCAGAATGCTAGACCTAACAAGCCCTAACTGATGAAAATAACCGTCAATTTTAACCTACCGGTCAAATATTGCGCTGCAAACATCAATAACAGCATATCAATGTTTTGTCAGTTGTCAAGAGGTCTGACTGCTCCCTTTTTAGGTACTTAATCGTCATCGGAGGCTGACATGCTGCTCTTACTCTCAGGTGTTGTTGTTCCCGCTAGGGAATGTAAATGCGGCAAACGTCATCGCGCCGCTATATCATTGATATCATGATATGACACTTTTTTAACATGTAAAAATGTATAGGCCTACGATATGGCACACAATTAAAGTGCGTCACGAAGCTCAGTGCGAGTAGTCCATTGCAGAAATCTCTGGTGTCTTATAGATTTTCACTTTAAATTCCAGGAGGAACTGAAGTCCTTAAAAGAGAAACTTCAACACAAAGAAAACATTGAAGGAGAGTTTGAGAAAACGGTTCAACACATGAAGGTGAAGTTTAATTATTTTTTACATTTTTCACAAATTTATTTCAAACACCTTAATTGATTTGTCTTACATTAAATGTGCCGTTATTGGAGAACATGCACGGCCGATCTCTGGGGGCTCTGGGGGTGTACAATTTTATTAGGGGTGTGCATTGGCACTGCCCTCACAATTCGATTCGATTACGATTCACCAGGTAACGATTCGATTCAATTCGATTCTACGATGTATTGCGATGCATCAAAATTCTACTGCACACAACAAGGCAAATTTTTAATCAGTCATGAGGCAATACAAGGAGTCAGATATTGAACAACAGATTTTATTGGCTGCTATGTGTGTATTATCACTCTCCTGTATCTTTGACATAAATGTCATTAAATAAAATAAAATTGAATGGTATAGGGTATTGGATATGGCATTTTCAAACCTGAAAAATAAAACATAAATCACTGCTTTCAGTGCTTTGAATGAGAAATGTTTCTCTTCGCTCTGCTTTAGAACCATTTGAAATTATATAGAGCAATAATAACCAACTAAGCCAACTTTTTCCAGCAGTGAACACAGAGCTTTTTACTGTGTGTAAAAAAAACACTTAAGACAGGGCACTTGATGAACTCCTGTGCAAATATTAATCCGTAATTACAGTCACACTATTGTAACAACAACCACCACCCAGGCACCCAGCAATAAAAATATTCAGTGCAACACACACAGTAACGTTGACACTAGGGACTCGTCAATTCTCGTGCTTGATTTTAGTGTGGCAGGCGCGTTAGCAGCGCATATTTTTTTCGGCGCCCATGTTAACAGATTAGAGCATTCACATCGCACGCAGAGGCGGCGCGGCAGCTCATCGCATCGCAGGAGCAGGAGCAGAAGCAGCAGTGCCGCGATCGTTTCGGCGCCGAGTCTATTTTTGCCGCGCTGCTCACGCTGATTTAAAGCCACAGTGGATTGTTCTTGATCAAAACTGACCAGATTAACATGGAAAATAACAAATTTCACCATGAAATCATGTAGTGAAGTGCCCCGTGTGTTTCACAATCACAGCATATGCTGCCCATCATAAATCAAAGCACGAGACAGGAAAATGTGACATAATGTTCAATATTTGTCTGTATTTGCAATATCTGCGCGAGACAAACGCTGCCAGTGTGAATCCACAATGGGGGCGCGGGCTCCCGCTCTCCACACCCACCGCTCCTGCCCTGCTAACGCGTGCGGTGTGAAGCCGGCGTCAGAATCCGAAATGTGCAGATGTCCGCTTTCCAAGCTTTGGGTGCGTTTTTAATTACCCGTCTATCGCGGTCATCTCCCTCCGCCTCAGCCATCTTGATTGTTGTTGTTATGACCCTGGAAGTAATTGAAACTTCACAACTTTATTGTTCAACTCAAGGCCAGAAAATAAACGGTGACATAATCGATTATGGCACTTTGCCGCATCGATGCTGAATCGTGCATGCCCCGCATTGCGATGCATCGCTGAATCGATTATTGTTGACACCACTAAATTTTATTACTATATTTTTTTACTCTCTCCAAAAAGTAATTAATACTTACTAATTACTTTCTAAATCCTATATCAACCTTGACTAGTTAAGTGATTCAAAGGACATGAAACGGCTCGTTTAATTCATTAAAATAAATCATATAAAACGATACTCGGTTACTTAACGTAACCTCGGTTCTCTCTAGAAGAGGGAACGAGTATTGCGTAAGTTCCTTACGCTACGGGAAAGTATTCTTTCTTCGAGATTTCTGAAAAACCCAAAATTATCCTTAATTTTGTAACATTGTCAACGCAGTGCGGCAGCCTGGCAGACCATAGCAGGCTATTCCAGCGTGACTATTGGCTGCTCTGCTGGCAACTGCAGCAGCCTATCGGTGAGCCCGCGTGACGTGGCGACCAATGAGGGCGCTTCGCGCCCACCTGGCTACATTTGCCTACAGGTGGGGCGTGGCCACGTGTATAAGCAGGGCTCACGGGCTGCATATTCGGTTTTCGTAGTTCTGAAGCGTAAAAGCCCGCGGGGCGCACGGCAAGGAACGCAATACTCGTTCCCTCTTCTAGAGAGAACCGAGGTTACGTTAAGTAACCGAGTATCGTTCTCTTACGAGAGGTTCTCTCGTATTGCGTAAGTTCCTTACGCTACGGGAACATATTGTCAACGCCGTGCGCGCCTCGCGTACAGCATATGTATCCCAGGGAACCGGGGACCATAACACTGCTCGGGCAGGGTGGCCGGTAAGGAAAACGGGCCACCACATCTACAGACACTTCATTCGAACTGACGGGTGGTTACAACGGGTGGTTACAACACCCTGTCCCATGAATGAGGGAACGGCACCTGCCGGTCTCCTTCAAATTCACCACACCTTGTCTCATGAATGAGGGAACGGCAACGCCGGTCACCTTCAAACTCACAACAGCTCGTCTCGTGAATGAGGAAACGGCACCGCCGGTCTCCTTCAAATTCACATGAGCCTAGTACCGAACTTACTACCAGTATGTGAGCTATGTCTGCGCAGAATCACTGGGCAGGACCAACAGCCCTATTGAACTGATAATACTTTCGCCTGTAAGGCAGGAACTTCCAGATTGTAAAATCTCACGAACGTAGACGGGGAGGCCCAGCCTGCCGCCATACAGATATCGTGGATGGAAATCCCTCTGAGATCCCACGAAGAGGCCATGCCTCTGGTGGAGTGTGCTCTGACACCTAGCGGGCACTGCAGGTGTTTGGAAGCGTATGCAGTTGCAATCGCGTCCACTATCCACCTGGACAGGGTCTGTTTCGAGGAGGCGAGACCTTTAGTGCGCCCACCGAACGAAACAAATAGCTGCTCAGAACGCCTGAAGGCGGCGGAGCGTGTGACATAAACCCTCAATGCCCTGACAGGGCAGAGGATATTGCCACCGTCCCCCTCGTCGGATGCTGGCAGAGCCGAGAGGGAGATAATCTGCGCCCTGAAGGGAGTGCCGATCGCTTTGGGGACATAACCATGCCTCGGTCTGAGAATGACCTTAGAGTCATTAGGACCGAACTCCATACACGTCGGGCTCACTGAGAGCGCGTGTAGATCCCCCACGCGTTTCACTGAAGCCAGAGCTATCAGGAACGCGGTTTTTAGCGAAAGGAACCTTGGTTCCACAGTCTCGAGCGGTTCAAAGGGATGAGCCTTCAGGGCCTCTAGGACCAAGGCCAGATCCCATATAGGAACCGATGGGGGCCGCGGGGGATTCATCCGTCTGGCTCCTCTGAGGAAACGGATGATGAGCTCGTTCCTTCCTAGCGTGCTACCTAGCGTCGTCTGAGCGAACGCTGCTATAGCCGCCACATACTTTCCTGTAGCTCAAACAGTAGAGCATGGCACTAGCAACGCCAAGGTCATGGGTTCGATTCCCAGGGAAAGCAAGAACTGACAAAAATGTAAAAAAAAATGTGTACCTTGAATGCAATGTAAGTCGCTTTGGATAAAAAAGCGCCTGCCAAACGCATACACTTTGAGCGTGGAAGGGGACCTGCCCAGTTCCAAAAGCTCTTGGAGGAAGGAGAGCACCCGCTGGACCCCACATTGCTGTGGGTCCAATCCCTTGGAAACACACCACTCAGTGAACACCGACCACTTAGAACTATATAACCGCCTCGTCGAGGGGGCTCTAGAGTGTGAAATCGTGTTCATAACCCCTTCGGGCAGGTCAACGGGTATCCGTTGGTCATCCATACATGCAGAGACCATCGCTCTGGATGGGGATGCCAAACTGACCCTCCTGCTTGAGAGAGGAGGTCTGCTGGCCAGGGGGGTGAGTGCGACAGCTTCACCAGCTCTGGGTACCAAATCTGGTTCTCCCAGCGCGGCGCTATAAGGAGCACCGGGCAGCGCGTCCCCCTGATTTTCGCTATGACCTGGGGCAATAGGGAAATCGGCGGGAAAGCATACACCGGGAGGCTGGGCCAAGGTTGGGACAGCGCATCCTCGCTTTTGGACAGAAACGTCGGGCAGCGGGCGTTCTCTTTTGTTGCAAAGAGGTCGAGCTCCGCTCTGCCGAATAGGCGCCATACCAGCTGGACTGTCTGGGGGTGCAGGGACCATTCTCCTGGGAGAATGAGGCCCCTGGACAGCTTGTCCGGGCCTACATTGAGGTGGCCCGGTACGTGCGCAGCTCTCAGCGAGCGCAGCGAGCTGTGTGCCCACACGAGCAGGCGTTCTGTCAGATTGCCCAGACGTCTGGACCTGACACCGCCCTGCCGGTTCACGTAGGACACCACTGTAGTATTGTCCGACCGGACTAACACGTGGTGTCCTCGTATAAGCAGGAGAAACTGCCTGAGCGCGTTCTCTACCGCTATCATCTCCAAACAGTTTATGTGTAGGAGTTTTTCCTTGCTCGACCAGAGGCCCGAGGCTGATCTGCCCTCGAAAACGGCGCCCCAACCCGTGGTGGAGGCGTCCGTCGAGATGACCTTGCGGTGTGAGATGGCTCCCATCGTCACTCCCCTCTGGTACCAGTCGGCTACTAACCAGGGCTCTAGGGCTGACACGCAGCCCTGAGTCACTCTGATCCTGAAGCCTCCGGACGCCCAGGCTCTGTGAGGCACTCGGACGTTTAACCAGCATTGCAGTGGGCGCATGCGCATTAAGCCCAGCTGGAGCACAGCTGCAGCTGAGGCCATACGTCCCAGCATCCTCTGAAAAAGCTTGAGAGGTGCGATTTTGCCCGGCCGGAAGTACGCAGCCATGCGCCGAACTTGGCGCGCGCGTTGGGGTGACAGGCGGGCTGACATTGCCACAGTGTCCAGATTCAAACCCAGAAATGAGGTTGATTGCGTGGGCACTAATGAGCTCTTGGTCCAATTGACCGTGAGCCCCAGGCTGTCCAGATGGCTGAGCAGCATTGCCCTGTGGGCGAGGAGCTCGGCCTCTGACTGCGCCAGGATGAGCCAATCGTCCAGATAGTTCAACACTCGCATCCCTCGATTTCTCAGAGCAGCGAGGGCCGCGTCCATGCACTTCGTAAATGTACGGGGTGCTAGTGACAGGCCGAACGGAAGGACGGTGTATTGATAAGCCTGGCCGTCGAAGGCGAATCGTAAGAATGGCCTGTGACGCGGCGTTATCTTGATTTGAAAATATGCATCTTTCAAATCTAGGGAGATTAGCCAGTCTCTCGGGCGAATATGCGCGAGGATCTGCTTGGTCGTGAGCATCTTGAACGATCTTCTCATAAGAGCTTTGTTCAGACGCCTCAGATCCAGAATCGGTCTGAGCGACCCATCCCTTTTTGGCACGAGAAAATACCGGCTGTAAAAGCCTGACTCGCTCATAGAATGGGGAACCGGTTCTATAGCCCCTTTGCACAGCAGCGTGGCTATCTCTGCTCGAAGTAGATGTGCTACTTCCTCGCTCACTCTCGTCTCTGTACGCGCACAGAAGCGCGGAGGGCGGCGAGCGAACTGCAGAGTGTAGCCGTGCTTCACTGTTTTCAGCACCCATTCTGATACACCTGGAATGGCTTCCCACGCTCTCGCGTGTGCCACACGGGATAGAACGGCCTCCGGGCTCGAAACGCCGCGCTTCGCGGGTTTGACGGCCTGTATAGGAGGGGCGGGCGTAGTGCGCGCGCTCTCTGTGCTGTGGGCCAGCCGATCGCTCGCGATGGCTGGCCGCCCTACACACTGCATCTCTGCCGCTTCGAGCGGGGAGTGGCTTGTGTGCGGCCCTACACTCATCGCTCCGGCCACCCTGGGCGGAGAACAAATGGTGTGTGGCGCGGCGCGTGGCGCCTGAGGCATAATGTTCGCGAAAATGTGTGAGCGCGTTTGAGCGGGCACAACTCTTACGCGTGGAACATGACCGGTTAAGAGTGGCTGTGTGACAGCGCGTGTGGTGGTTAGTCGTGGACGCAAACAAGCGGACACGTGACCTAACTCTAGCACTCGAGCGGCCGGTGGCCGCTTTATGTGAGTGGGGGACACAGGGTTTATAGTGCTTGTGTGCAGGGGTGAACACAGAAAAGTGGGCACATTTACTGCATTTGAAACACATACAGCGTGAGCCGTGCAACCAGAAATAATGCAACTTTTGTGATTTCTCTGGTTCGCCGTAAAAACGGCGGTTATTGACAGGCGAGAAGGCATTTTTGCCGGCTCGTTGGCTGCGTGAAATCCATCTGCAGCAGCCACAGTGGTGGGGGCTGACAGGAAAGAGAGTTTTGACGGTGGTCCGGCCGCGGCGGGACTTAACCGTCGTTTCTTGCCTCTGGCTAGGAGGACTTTGGAGGTTCGGGCTTCAGCGCGATCCTAGGCCGGGGGCCCCGAGGTGGAGGCGGCTTACCACGGCTGGAAGAGCGCGATCTGGGGCGGCCGCTCGGTCTTCGCTGAGACGAAGGGGGCCGCGCTGGGCGCTGCGCAGAGCTCGGTGCTGGCTGGTCGCGAGGACGGCGAGCAACGGAGCTATTGCTAGCGCCGGGGCGTCGAGGCAGGAAAAGGTTCATGGCCTGCGTCGTTTTCTGCACTTCAGAGAAACGGTCGACGATCCCCTTGACCGCTGGTCCGAAGAGCCCAGACGGAGAGAGCGGGGCGTTTAGGAAGGCCGCGCGCTCTGTTTCTCGCATGTCCGCGAGCGTGAGCCAGAGGTGGCGCTCAGCTACCGTGAGGGAGGCCATAGAGCGTCCGAGGGCCTGTGCTGTGGTCTTGGTGGCGCGAAGGGAGAGATCCGTCGCGCTTCGCAAATCCGTGATCAACTCAGCGTCATAGCTTTTCTCGTCCAGGTCGCGGAGGAGATTAGCTTGGAGGATTTGCAGCACGGCCATAGAGTGCAGAGCAGACGCAGCTTGACCGGAGGCAGCGAAAGCGCGGCCGATCAGCGATGACGTCACTCTGCAGGCCTTAGACGGGAGGGCAGCCTTTGAGCGCCAACCGGAAGGCGGGCAAAGGTGCGCTGCGACCGCCTCTTCCACCGGATGGATAGCGTTGTAGCCTTTCTCAGCCGCGCCGTCAACTTGTGAAAGCGTCGAAGAAGCCTGAGATGAGACCCTCGCGGAGAATGGCTCGTTCCAGGACTTCGCGAGCTCCTCGTGAAGCTCTGGCAGAAAGGGTGCAGTCCTGGAGGTGGGCGCACGGCGGCGACTGTTAAGGAAGCATCCGTCAAGTCGGTTCGGCGCTGCCACCTTGGGCGGGGGCCATTCGAGGCCTAGCTGCTCGACAGCCCGGGTGAGAAGGCGCAAAAGTTCGCCGTCCTCACCCGCTCGAGAGCGTCCGGAGCCCCGGACTGAAGAGGTCGCGGAAGACCAGTCCTCGCTGTCGGAAGCCATGATTGAGCAGCTGTCGGCGCGTTCCGCGGCCACATCCGCCTCATCCCCGGAGGCGGCAACAGAAATGGCGGCCTGGGGTGGGGGCAGGGAAGGCGAGAGTGATGCGGGCGGGAAGTGATCACGGCCCAGGCAGAGAGCGCAGATCACGTGGCGGTCCCCGGAACTGAGCTGCGCGTGACACGAGCCGCAGGTGGAACGAGACATTTTGTATCAAACGCTCGGCTCTTTTTGAGAAAGTGTGACGCAGCGGTGACAACACTTGAGCGTAAAAGGATATGGGCTGCCGGATAGCAGAGCAGGCACGGATGGCTGAAGGTGGCGCGATGCTGCCGGCTTCCTCAGGCGCTGTCCTCTGCTTGCTTGTCTGCGCGATCACGGCGGCGGGTTCCAGATCCAGCGATGCGAAGGGCTTCGCTGAAGAAAAGAAAATCGAATATGCAGCCCGTGAGCCCTGCTTATATACACGTGGCCACGCCCCACCTGTAGGCAAATGTAGCCAGGTGGGCGCGAAGCGCCCTCATTGGTCGCCACGTCACGCGGGCTCACCGATAGGCTGCTGCAGTTGCCAGCAGAGCAGCCAATAGTCACGCTGGAATAGCCTGCTATGGTCTGCCAGGCTGCCGCACTGCGTTGACAATGTTACAAAATTAAGGATAATTTTGGGTTTTTCAGAAATCTCGAAGAAAGAATACTTTCCCGTAGCGTAAGGAACTTACGCAATACGAGAGAACCTCTCGTAAGAGAACTATTATTCTTATTAACTGACCAAAGTATTACAACTGCTACAGGATGCAATGGATACATTAAAATGTTTTCAAACATTATTGCCATTTTTGTTAAACAAACGTTTGCCATTACAAGTAATGAAATCCCTTATTTTTAATCTTTATAATAAAACCAGCATCGTGTAGTCAATTGTTTAATTGTAATTGTTGTAATTGTAACATATTGATCGGGCTTTAGGAATTGACAAATCTGAGGCCAGTTGTTCACATCTGGCGTAAAGTCACTCACAACTTAACATGCAACCAGTTAAACCGTAACACCGTCCTCTGTAAAATGCGCTGTACACAAGTACATTTTTGGGTCGTATTGATCAGGAACGGCTCTATAGATAAATCTTAACCTCTGAAAGCAAAAGCGGTTTTGCTTTCGCATCCAAACACAGCTGTGAGTGTGACATGACGACAACACTTCAATTCACTGAACACTCGTCTTCTCTCTTTGCCATATGCTAATTTTTCACATTGTGATGTGGACATTTGAGTAAGATCTGAACTTCGATCGAGGCATTTTAAAGGGGTGATGAATTAAGAAATCAACTTTCCCTTGAGCTTTTGATATATAAAAGGTCATGGTAATATCAGAATATCCTGTAAATTTCAGAGCTGAAAACTTCCTTGTTAGTCAAAGAAAAGCTTTTATAGACACCAGGCCCAGAAAACTAAAGTGGGGATCTATGACGTCAAAGGGAGGCAAGCACCGCCTCAGCAGAAGAATATCAACGCCTACTTCATCACTGCCTGTTTAGCTCCGCCCACCGATTTGCACATGTAGCATAGGCCAAGTGTTAAACCATCGAGCTACAAAGCAATAAACATGCCATTGAGGATTACAAAATATTGTTCAGTGCCTGGGCTCGACAGTAATGCAACATGTGCGTAACCGTGTTCATTCTAATGCCTGATCTGAAATGTGATGATTCATGTAGTCAGATGTTTTTTGTCTGTGTGTCAGTAAATAAAACCAGTGACCTAAACATCAACTTGCGTTGTTTCTCTTATTAGGATTAAAACAATATTTTATTTAATGGTGATTAAATTCTATAAAGAAAGCGATCAAAGAAAGCTCCCTTTGCAATCGTTTGAGCAGCAGCGTGTGCTGAAGCTGTCAATCAAACAGCAAGAGTTTATCAGTGACTCCCGTTTTATTCAACGAATCTCTTAACTATATCAAGTTTGCACTGTTAGTGACGATAAAAGCATTCGTTAGTGTGCAGAAATTGAGTTGCAATGACGAGATCACTGCTTTCATGCGCTCAGCATGTGTGTGATCGGCTACAATGATCATCACTGCAACCTTTCATGCCACGATCTAAATATAATACCATAGATCTAAATATAATGCCATAGATCTAGATGAGTTAACCATGAGAGCTGTAATTGTACAAACGAGCTAAAAGAGGGAGTAATACTATTTCAAATGGAAAGACGTTAGCCAATCACAGCAGTGGGCGTTTACACTGAAGTCTCCCAGCAGACACGCCCCTTAAAACGGAGGTTCAAACCAGAGGACTAAAATCAGGGTAGGAAAAATGCCTTTTATTTATAAATTATGACAAAGTTTTGATGTAAAAAGCATTCTAACATAATAAGTGCACCCCAAGAAACATCATAAAACATTAAAACAATGCAGTTCATGACCCTTTAAGCTGGATCAGTGTTCTCCGTTAGATAGAATTAATGGCTTTATGGGAGCCTATGAGCTTTGTAGTTTTGCAGATTGTATACATAATAATAATAATAATACATTTTATTTGTAACGCACTTTATATTAAACAAAATCTCAAAGTGCTAAAAACAGAAACAGAACATGCACAAACAGATGCGTTACAAACTAAATGAAAAGGAAAACATTAAAAAGCCTCATATGTCCCCTTTAATATGTATATTTATTTTAGAGTTGAGAATTTAGATCCCCCTCCTCATACATCATTTACACGTTATACAGCTTAATAAAATTATGCTGCATTATTTTCCTGTTTAGCACTGTAAAGCAGCTTTGAAACAATCTACATTGTTAAAAGCGCTATATAAATAAAGTTGACTTGACTTGACATGTCTGTCTATATTTTTATTCTGTTTTGTTATTGTGTTTTTTGCTTTACATACAGAACAAAAATGATCTGATCAAGAAAAGCACCTTAAATGAAGATGGAAATCCTGCTCGATACCGTCTGCAAACAAGTTCAGACAATTTGGATCAATCTGAACCATATAGAAAAATCTCCTTTGAAGAGAGAGACAGAAACAAATCCCATAAAACCGTTCTTATGGTGGGAGAAACAGGAACAGGAAAAACAACCCTGATCAATGCCATGATCAACTACATGTTAGATGTTCAGAGAGAAGACAAGGTTTGGTTTGAGATCACAGATGATCAGAGTGACCGAACATCAGCTCAGATCCAGACCTCCATCATCACTGTTTATGGGTTTTATCTACAAGAGAGTCCAATCCATCTAACAATCATCGACACACCAGGATATGGAAACACACAGAGTACTGAAGTGGACAAACAGATCGCTAAGAGTTTGCTCAGTTTATGTAAATCTGCAGAAGGGATCAATGAAATAGATGCAGTGTGTCTGGTGATTATGGCACAGCAAAACCGACTCTCCGACAGACAAATATACATATTTGATGCTGTTCAGTCTTTATTTGGGAGAAATATTGCTGCAAACATGGTCTTGCTCTTCACACACTCAACTGGAGCTAAACCTAAAAATGTCCTGATGGCTGTTAAAGAGGCTGAGATCAAGTGTGCCGTGGATGACAAGAATCTGCCGGTGTATTTCCTGTTTGACAACTGCCAGTCAGAACCTGCTGATGAAGATGAAGAAACAATGCAGAAAAAATCATGGACTCTCAGTCATAGTGGAATGATGGGATTTTTTAAATTTGTTAAAATCATGAAACCAAAATCCCTGGAGTTGACTCAAGAGGTTTTGCTGAAACGGGAGCAGTTGGAGGCAAGTGTCTCTAATCTAAAATCATGTGTTAAAATTACAGAACTAAAGCAGAATGAGCTGAAACAAACTCAAGAAGCTCTGGAGAAGAACAAGAAAGATGTTGAAGAAAATAAGAACTTTGAGTATGAAGTTGAAGTGAAATACAAAGAGAGGGTTGATATTGATCCTGCTGTAGCCAAAGCAGCCACGTGCTGCACCGTCTGTGAGGAGAACTGTCATTATCCAGGATGCTGGTGGGTCAGTAATCCCTCATGGTGCAGTGTGATGAAAGATGATCACTGCAGAGTGTGCACTAATAAATGCCACTACAGCAAACATGTCAAAGGAGCAAACATATATGTAACAAAGACAAAGAAGGAGAAGAGGACAAATGAAGAGTTAAAGAAGAAATCTGATAGGGAGATTAGAGACAGTGAGTCTGTGGTCAAGAAGCTGGAAGAAGAACTGCAAGAATTAGAGAAAGAAAAAGTAAAGCTGGTGAATGAAGCTTTTCACTGTGTGGAAACTCTGCAGATGATCGCACTCAAGAGTTATTCTGTGTTTACACTTCAGCACATTGATGATCTGATTGAGAAGCTGAAGGAAATAAATGAGCCTAGAAAGGCTGAAACACTGGAAAACATCAAGAAGAGAGCAGGAGAAGAAAAACACAGCACTGAGAAACATTAACAAGATTTTATAAAAATGTCAAGTATTTTTAAAAGAGACTTAAAATTGTGGTCACAAAAATGTGAAAATCATGTCTATGCTTCACCAAAACCAGCACCAAACTAGCATGCTGCCCTGAGCTGGATTTGATAGAAAATAGGATCCTGTGAAAGGGAAAATCTTGGAATCCCTTGCCTCTAGGCCTGCCGCGATTGGTCGATACAATCGACTGTGTCAACGCTGATAATTAGTCGGCATCAATATTCACACCTTTCAAGGTCCTTTCATGCTGCGTTCACACCAAACGTGAATAGAGCGTCAAAATCGCGTCTACCGTGTCTAGTTGGACGCTTGAACATTTTGAATCCATTCGCAAAAAAATTTGCGTTCAAGACACTCCAGGAGATGTATGTCATAAAACTGTAAGAGTGGACTCCTCCAGGTGTTCAGGCTGGAGGGTTACCGAACGACTAAAGAAACGTTATCAGAAAGATGGAAGAAAACTGTACATTTCTTGTCTATTTCCACCCACTGCAGTTACAATAGCAAAATATGTGGGAGAGCGTTGCTATAATATGACTATATTGTATTGCAATAGGGAGCACTTCAAAGTCAATACCAAATCAAAACTAGTATTTTTTGCTATACAAGCACAGAATTTGTAATAGAAAGGATTTAATGACAAAATCTGGTTATGGTTACACTTAAAATAGTTTCAAAATAGATGTCTGAAATGATAACTTATACCATTAATCATTCACAGCATGAATAGAATGTTGAGAGAGAGAGAGAGAGAGAGAGAGAGAGAGAGAGAGAGAGAAGGAAGCAGAAAGCCAGAGAATAAAAATAGAAAGCCTCTTTCTAAACCTCTTTTTATCTCTCCTTGACCATGTGATCAAACTCAAACATGACCCATTCAAACTCAAACTAATCAATCAGACCAAGCTTCCCCCACTGTAAAGATGTGATTTCTTTGTCTTTAGGAATTCCAAACGGCCCTTCTGATGAGGATGGGGGTTGACAACAGTAGAGCAAATGTCTTTGTTCAATTTCAAATATCAAATCTCAATATGATTATTTTCAATTCCTTAAAAACACCACTCTGCCTCTGCCTATATTAAACATTAATCGCCACACAAATGTGGCCCAGGCAAAGCACTACATTATCTTCACTACATGCAAAACCAATCCTTACAACCGGAAAAGGAAATGGCATATTAAATGTCCCGCTGCTCGTGAGGCTTGTGTTGCGCTCTTCTTATTAACAAACGCTCCTGCTTCTGCTTCATACTACAGTAACTTTAATAATCACATCCATGAACATGATTTCTGCCCATGAGTCCTATCCCAATTCTTTTCCACCATCTGTGAGGTGAAGACCACGTCCCAAGATTTGTTTTGAACAGGCGACCTCTAGTGGACGGAAAAGGTACATAGTCCAGCTTTAATCCATATAAAAATAGTTGTTAGTGGCAGCCCTAGTTGTCTCTTCAATAAATATTGTCTTATGGTACAAACTCTAACACCTTTTACCTTATTTTAATTATTCTCAGGTAAGATAAAGCAAGTCAAATCTGCCCTAACTCATAAGCGTTCAAATATCATACTTACACTTTAGGCCGCAGAAGACTTCTCCGTGGTTTGAGCTGCTGTACTCTACTGCATTTCAGTCTTTTATTGACAGCTTCTCTATTCCACATTCTTGAGACGTCATCCACTGTGGAAACCCCCTCAAAACATTTTTGTAAGGTATTTATTATCAAGGTATTTTGATAAATTCTACTCTATCAAAATACCTTGATAATATATACGTTTCTTTATTATTTGATTAATACTTTTCTTAATAAAACAATGAATACAGTTGTGGTGTCTTTTTTACTTAAAAACACTTTCTTTGGTTACCTGTCAGGAATGGGTACCAATGTAAAGGAGCGAGGACTCAATTGCAGGAGGGAAACAAAGATTTATTAAATTAGATACAAACACAAACAAAACACCCATGAGGGGGAGAAAACCAAACTTGAAATAACAAAATACCAGGAATGGGAACATGAATTATGATGGGGAGACATCAGTCAACGATCCAACACAGAACTGCAGACACAAGTGGCCTGTTGCACGAAACAAGTTGAGTAAACTCCGGGTTACAGAGTAGGTTTCGGGTTAACAAAACCAAACAAATGCAACCTGGGTTAATTAGGGTTAATATGTTTCATGATGCTGGTATCAACTTTCTGAACCCAGGTTTAAACCCTGAATCAATGATTAATCATCATGCGCCTGCACATAAAAGCCACACCTTTTCCATTTTCAGCTAATAGCATTCAACATGGAAACAAGCAGGTGTGCCTATTTCACAGTGGAAGATCAAGAAATGATAATGAGGAAATATGACGACTTTAAGTCCATTTTAACAGCAAAAAGCAACACAGTTGCAGCGGCCAAAGCTCGGGAGAATTGCTGGCAGAAAATAGCTGATAGTGTAAATGTGTAAGTTGTTACACATTCATTTTTATAGGTTCACAACAAGGATAAAACCGATTGAAAACTCATAACATAAACGTATTGCATATAATTTAATATGAAATGAGTTTACTTCATATAAAAAAAAGAAAAATATTTGTACAGAAATAATTACTTATAAGTGAAGAAAAGATATGTTAAAAGATTTTACTAATTTAATAGTGATTTAACTAATTCTTTTATACTTAGATGCAACCCAAACTGTAAAAGGTCTTGTGCAGCAGATAAAAATGAAATACAAAAACATTGTTCAAAGTGGTGAGTAGCCTAATTGCAATGTGTTTTTTATTGTTCTTCTGTTCATGTTATAATAGTGTATCCTATGTAGCCAAGAAAAAAAAGTGGGGAAGTAAGAAAACGGGAGGAGGGCCACCTCCTCAAAATTACACTGCTGCAGAGGAGTTGGCCTTGTCCAGTAACCAGGGTCTACCCATCATGGTTGGCATTGATGGGAGTGCATCCTCGGATCCAGGTGCTGGCTCTTCCAAACGGGATACATTTATATAGGGTGGGTGTACATACATTTAGGATCCTTTTTAAAAAAATAGCTGTAAAATGCAAGCACTTATGACTTGATATGTTTTTCAGCTGGGGGAAGTTCAGTTACCTTACTGGAGCCACCACACTCACCTACAGCGTCTCATGCAGAGCCAGCACAGAACATACCATGAGAACATGCTATTGCCATGCTAAATATGTATTTATTGCATGGCCTTATTTGGTTAACAGGGTGAAGGTTGTGAGTACACAATATCTGTGTGCTCTGAGACCGCTGCAGAGGTAAATGTGCCTTGATCGAACATCTTTTAAGGAGGAAAAAGTTTCTCCTGTCTATTGTATTATAGGATTATTCACAACTGCATCCTCTTCACGAGGCCTCTTCTTCACAAAGCTTCCCAGGCCAGAAAAAAGGGTAATACATATTTCCATATAAAGTTACAACTGTATACAAAATAAAATCGTAACCAGTCTGTTACTACTTCAGCAGGAAACAGACACCATCAGAGCCCTCTATAAGAGAAATTTGGAGCTGGACTATGATATAAAATGAAATGAAAAAAAGAAGAAGCTGAAACTACAGATTGAGTAGTTGGAATACCGGAAGATGGTATGTGAAGAAATAGTTGTGAATTAAAAAAAAGAAAGAAAAACGTTAGTGCATTCTTAAAGTCTGTTAAGCAATGTGAAAATCAATAAAACACTTTGACTCCCAAGTATATGTACTGTACTGTACCGAGCCAGGCCATCTAGCATTCAAACTTGTGATCAAGTATTGATGGTCACAAGTCATCTGCACAGTCATCAGGCTTGTCAGTATAACAGATGGTATGACCATAGGTTAAAAATCATAGAGGATTTGATAAGAGTGTAATCTGTTAAAGAGAAATGAGAAGGCATCTCGGACTGTACTTGAACATTAAGGGAGTGAATGGATTTTCTGTTCACAAAATCAGCCTTATGCTCACCTAGGGCTGCAGAAATTGCAATATGTGTGCAATCTATTGCACCAATGACCCTAGGAAATCCTTTTAAAAAACATTGGTTATGCAACTTTAAGACCTTTAACATAAAATTCATCTTAATAGGTAGGCAGCATTTGAAATGATCTTACCAGCTATTTTGTAAAAGCCCTCTTTAATAGCCAGCGTCTCTAAGTGGCCAGGAAAAACAATGAATACATCAATGTATTCCTGCAATGCAATGACCACTTTCCTTATTGCTCTGCAGGCAGTATGTTTGCTTATGTTTTCAGCATCACCCACTGCATGCAAATATGTACCACTAGCAAAGAACCACAAAGCAATACATATAATTTGTGGTACATTAAGCAAGATGCCTGGGCAGTGCCTTGGGGCTGACGGCGGCTCAGAAACAGTCTCCGGACTAGGAATCACTGCCATTGGTTCCTCCTGGACCACTGAACTCGAGACCACCAAAGTCGTGTCCTCATGGACCACTGCAGTCCGCTCCTCCGGGACCATCAGACCTGGTACCACCGGACTTGGGAACACTATTGTTGGGCCCTCCTGGACCACCACAGTCGGGTCCTCCTGGACCAACGAACCTGTGTGAGCGACAGCGACCCTCCTCCTCCTACGCTTTTGAGAGCGAGGTGACAGAGACACACGCTGCAGTTTCTCCAGCCACCTCTAGAGTTACAGTAGCATCTTCAACCACCTTGAGAGAAGCTGCAGCAACTCTGGATGTCTTCTCCACCTGGCGGACGAGATTTATTAAATAAGACCTAATTATCGAGGGCATAATTAAAAAGGTCCTTAAGAGCCACGTCGTTGAGCCCCAGACCCTCCGCCACACTGCTAAACTTAAGGGCAAACCCTCTTAGATCCGCCCCCTGCTGACAGATGGAACACAAGGCCTTGAATCGTAGCATACGTTCAAAGCGGGAACAGGTGAACGTTGGCTCTGGTGGTAGAATTGAGTCCTTCCTCCGCTGAGTCCTCATAATGGTTGGATCGTTATGTCAGGAACGGGTACAAATGAAAAGGAGCGAGCACTCAATTGCAGGAGGGAAACAAAGATTTATTAAATTAAATCCAAGCACAAACAAAACACCCACGAGGGGGAGAAAACCAAACTTGAAATAACAAAATACCAGGAATGGGAACATGAATCATGACGGGGAACAGGAGACATCAGTCAACGATCCAACACAGTACTGCAGACACAAGGAGACTAAGGCCCTGTCCACACGAACACGGGTATTTTCAAAACCGCAGCTTTTTCTACACGGTTTGGCTGTTCGTCCACACGCAAACGCAGTTTGGCCGGTTACTGAAACCAGACTTTTTTGAAAACTCTTTTGAGATTTCGGCATGTGAAGTCGAAGTGTGCACCATTCTCTCCTTTGTTTGACGTCAGATTGTGCGACTTACAGATTTAAGTTGGGGTTCGTAAGCAGAACTTAAACAAAACAGTTATTTTAACATATATAGTTGTCCTATTTTACTAGAAGAATGTGTGGTAACTGATTGCCTTAAATTTCTCAAGCAAGCTGTACTCAAAATTATAAGTTGAGAATATAAAGACAGACAACAGATTTCGCACAACACTAATATTGTTTTATAAAGCAAATAAACATTGTAAAGACATTATTTAAGGCATGCTTGTCAACATGGCCCGCTGACAACATTGTAGAAATAAAGCACATACTGCACTTATGAAATAAAAAAAAAACACTTTTACATGTTTTCAAAATGGTCAAAAGCAAATCTTGCAAACACTTAACAGTCTGTTAAGTACAATTATATAGTTTAGTACAGAAAAAAAATTCTAATACAGTTCTCTTTAAAAGTTATCTTCTAATAAAACTATTCTAAAACATTTTTTGGAAAATACACTGTAAAACAGTATAGCACTGAACAATTTGAGTTCGTAAAAGGCATAGATCTCTTCAAACTCCACTCAGTAATGGTTAACCATGAAAAAACATTACTGCATTAGGCAATTTTTTAGTGATTGGATTTTAGGTTTCAGTGACTTGTGACCAAGGGACAAAATCCCTCTGTATGAAATCAAATGTGCTCTTCAGTGCTGCTGGATACTCTAAGTTTAGAGCATACATTAGCCCAAAGAGCAGACACATTGCTTGTGGATTATTTTCAAGGTTATCCACAACCACTGTACCTTCCAAAATGATTGCCGTTGTTGTGGCATTAAGATGCAAGGATTAGGGCACAGTTGGAGAGTCCTCGGGAATCACTGTCATGATACCGATGCGGTGTCGAACATGTCTTCATTGCCATCACAGTCCTAAAAACAGGAATAGCATATAACAAAATTAGGTCAATGTAAGCCACAAAACTTCTTTAAAAAGCACGTTCTTGCATTTAAATGTAAAACTAAATTAATATCACTGTATTATGTCTAAATGTAAAGGCCTTTTCAAACAGGACACATGGCAGGACTGCGCAGTCAGAAGCCGTCATGCAGACAGTAGCAGTTTAGCTACAACTCAGGCTGGCTGGACTGTTTAACCAACTTTGTATATGTTTTCCAGTGCGTAAATGATTACGGGTGAGTTGTCATATATAATTGGCCTTTGTAACTTCCATTACTGTTCTGGATGTCGAGATTTGCGTGTAACATGCACGCAATGTTAACTGCGTCACAAAGTGAAAAGAAACGGTTGACATATCGGATTTTGAGCTAAAAAAATAATTGTATTTCTGTTGGAATATAAATATTATATTCATTTACAAGTTACAGATCACCCAGGTCGTTTAACCCTTGTGCATGCAAAAAAAAAAGTTACACATAGACGCAAAATGGACAAAAATGTCCATGCCCAAAAACTGTCATAGAAATATGATTTATAACTAAAAGCTAAGAAGAATTTTTTTTCTTTGCTTATTAGATTCTTGGGTGGGTCAATGAAGAACAACAACATTAATTTTGAGGCTTTTTTATGTAGTGTCAGATTTTTTTAAAAACTAACACTTAGGTCCATAATGGACAAAAATGTCCATGCCCAAAAACTGTCATAGAAATATGATTTATTAACATTTTTTTCCACTTTCACTGATGTCATTTTTTTAACCAGAATCTGTTCTATCCATAGATACCAAACATTCATTAATTTTAAGAACTTTAACCCTTTAAATGCTGGTTTGTTTACATAATGCCATAGGTGTTTTTTATGAAAAAATTAAAAATAGTAGTTTATTTTCATAAACTAAAAGCTAAGAAGAATTTTTTTTTCTTTGCTTATTAGATTCTTGGGTGGGCCAATGAAGAACAACAACATTAATTTTGAGGCATTTTTATTTTTTATGTAGTGTCAGATTTTAAAAAAAAAAACTAACACTTGTCCATGCCAAAAAACTGTCATTGAAGTATTATATTGTGACGGTCACGGAATGACCGCATCTCTAATCTGGACTATATATGTGTAAATGAACTCTCTCTCACACGTGCACGCACATACACACACACAGAGACTGTTCATTGACAAGAATTTATTGTGGTTACCTATACACAAGTTTTTGAGCCGTTTCCGCTCTACATCGTAAACTCCTCCCATCGATGCAATCCACTTCCGTTCTGGCGGGCTGGGTTTGTTTCGCTAGCTAGCTCCGTTGTGCCGACAAAGCACTGATATCGCAGTTACAAAGAGGATATAACGTTAAACAATTACAACATGAAGAAAAGTGGCTCGGGAACGACGTGTGCGGTAGTTGGTTGCAAAAACTCGAGAAAGCACCTGAACGAGTGGTTAGACAGAGAGTGCTACGACCACAAACCAGCCACGAAGAGGCAATGTCCATGCGCTCCATTGTTTACATTTTTTCGCAAGCCTGATACTGACTCGGAATCAAGGATTATCAAGGATAATCAGAGTGCCTCGTGAGGTTTAGAATCTTGCCTTGTGTCCCTGTCTACCAACACCCAGCCATGTTGTTCATTAAATACAGATAAACACAACAAATACTGCATGCATTGTATTTTTTAATATTATATATGAATATTTTCATAGTAATGTAATTGTGTGGGCTGCTTTTGTATTTTACTACTTAATACCTGTTAGGATTAAACACGCAATCTTTCTTGTTGAAGCCATTTGTTTAGTTTCCTCGAAACAATTAATTCATCCAGTGTTATTTATGTACAGTATAAGCTTACTATGAATGATGAACTGTGTTAAAAGAAATTGTAGCACTCTAAGGAACATAAGGCCTATCATTCATGATCGTAGTTCAGTGCAATAATTAAACGAAATGAAATGAAATAACATCAAACTTTAATTTTCATTCAAACAGTACAGGCACACTGATATATTGCACAGCATAAAGAGATAATGTAATGTACCGGTAGTTTATTTTAGTTTTAAAATGCTAAGATATTTACACATTGACATTACACAACTGACTTTGTTGCTGTGCAGATATTGATATGCCTCGGAGGCTTTCAGATTGTCCATTGCTTTTCCATCTATTGCCATGTATTGCACGAAGTAGGAGCAAATCGTGCTGTACGTTATGCTGGGCCACGTCGTCATGTTATCCTCCCAGTTCTGCACTGAATTCGGGTGGGGGAGAGTAACGCCATCTCCAGTTAAAGTAGTAGAACTGTGTTCCCAAGCTAGCATCGTGATCGCTGTGTTTACACCGGCGGACGCTGCGCAAACCACTTCCGGCGGAAATTAAATGCATTTGTGTAGAGTAATGGCGCCGCCCACGATTTGGCGCGTTAACTTGTGTATCGAAAGGCGCTAATGAAATACCTGTGTTTATTGTGCAGTATTGTTTGTCCCATGATTTTAGAGTTCCGACGGGGAAACAGTGGCGGGAATCTTCAGTTCCGCTAATGTGGGGACTGTACCATTTAATAATTGAGCGTGGGTGTTTCAGGGACAACGCGGCCGAGTTGCTTCTGTTAGTATTCCTGTTCAATGCATGTTAAATGAGATCTGTGATAACATAAGAGAAGATGTATTTGTTTTCAATGCTATGTCAACATGTTTCTCCTAGAATCTATATTTATGGGAAAATGTGTAAAGTGTTGTATGTGAGTTCGTCCCTCCCCATGGGGTAATGGTGCTGGCCACCAGTATAAATGTGGGTATTTGTTTAATGGAGTGAGTCTGTGTTGGTTGCTGCAGTGGAGAGTGTGGCTTGAGGGCTGCAGGTATTTCTATTTGTTTGATTTTCTTTTCTTTGTATTCTTTGAGGAACTTAATTTTTGGAAAAGATTGTATTTTGCATTCTTTGTTTTGGATTCTAATTTGGATGTCTATTGAATACTTATTTTTATAGTTTTTTTTTCTTATTTCTGGTAATGGTATATTTTTGGGGTTTGGGTTATTCCTATTTTTCATGTGTAAAATAAATATTCATTTATACTTTAAACCTCTTGTAGTCACTCTGCCTCTGTTTAATTTTTGCCACACCCTTCCTTTTTGGTTGCCCATCGTGGGGGTCCGTTACAAGTGGTGTCAGAAGTGGGATGGCAAGAAGAGAGCAGTAGTGTTTCTTTTGGGGTTTTCGTTTACAAATTTGCCCCCCCATTTGCCATTTTTTTCTTTCCTTTTTGTTTTTACTACTCTCCACTGCAGACAACAGTGCCAGTCCATAATGGCTCCTAAAAAAGTGCGGGCGGTGCAAGTAGAGGTTGAGGAACCTGCTGGAGTTGTGGCAGAAGGAGACGATGAGGGTGAATTGGAAGAGGAACTGGGGAGCCTCACTGAGGATGTCTCACTGGCGGAGCTGAGAGACATGTTCCGATCACATTTCGCACTGCAGCAGGCTAGAGACCGCCGCAGGGAGCAAGAGGCGGGCCGACAGGAGGCTCGATGGAGAGCCATGCAGCATCAGTTCTCCCTGCTACAGCAAGAGGTGCATGTGAGAACCACCCCAGATCCAGGACCCAGCAGTAGCGACCAATATGGCCGCCCATCACAACCAACAGTCCAGCGAGTACCCTCAGTCTTACAGGATGGTCCAGGCAGCGGACACTTTGCATCAGCAGCAGCATCTCCAGGGGAAAGCCATGGCCAGAGTCATCTGAGAATGGAGAGGGAGCCCCACCTGCAACGTCTGAGTGAGACAGATGATGTTGAGCATTATTTAGCTACATTTGAGAGAATAGCTATGGCGTGTCGGTGGCCAACAACCGACTGGGCAGTTAGGTTGGTGCCCCTCCTGACGGGCAAAGCGAGGGCCGCATATGTACACATGGACATGGTAGACTCACTTGATTATGAAAAGGTTAAGGCAGCCATTCTTGCAAAGTATGATATAAATTCAGAGACTTATCGCCTTCAGTTCCGGGCTACAGAAGTGAGGGAGGATGAAACCCCAAAGGAGTTGTATGCCAGACTTAAAGAACATTATTCTAAATGGGTGCAGCCACAGCATCATACTAAGGAGGAGATTGGAGAGATCATTGTTTTGGAGCAGTTTCTGCGCATGCTGGCACCTGATCTCCAAGTCTGGATTAAGGAGCGGGATCCTGGCTCGGCTGCGGAAGCTGCAAGTTTAGCAGACACCTTTGTGGCCGCTCGACGCAAGACTCAGCCATGGACATTCAAGCGGTGGAAGGGAAGTAAAGATTCAACCAAGCTCCAGCATGCCTTTCCGACTGCAGTCAGGGCCATCAATGAAGGTAAGTCTGTGAGTGATAAGGTTGGTTCTTTCAAACAAAGCCCTGGGTTTAAGGTTGGGGTGCGTAGGACTCTTATATGTTATCAATGTGGACAGGAAGGCCACAAACAGTCAAGGTGCCCTAGTAATGCTTCTACTCAGGCCAATGTGTGTACAGTTCCAAGACCTAGCTGTTTAGCAACTCGGATTGTATTGCCTTATGTGGAGGTAGTCCTTAATGGGAAAAAGGTTAGAGCACTTGTAGACACAGGAAGTATGCAATCGCTGGTGCGTTCTGACTTGTTACCTATAGAGGTGAGGAGTCACACTTCCGTAGCACAGATTTGTTGTGTTCACGGAGACGAGAGGCAGTACCCTACAGCAAGTGTCCAGGTAAATATACAGGGGCAGGCTTATTTGTTGGAGGTAGGTGTGGTAGATGGGTTGCCTTATCCAATGATTTTAGGTCGAGACTTGCCTGTTTTGGTAGACTTGCTCGCGGATGGCAATGACTGCCGTAGTAAGGAATGTAGTGTAGCTCTGACCCGGGCTAAAGCTCAGAAATCAAATGCAGATGTTCAGTCCCTTAGTATGTTACCTTATTTTGGGGCAGAGTTAGAAGCTCAGCCAGGTAAGTCTAGAAAAACGAAACGGCAAAAGAGACGAGAGAAGCTCATTTTTGCAGTGGCACAGTGTGATGAACCTCTGTTAGAACAGGATCTAGTCCCAGTGGATATCCCTAAGGGGATTGGGTTGTTGCAGCAAGAGGATTCAGTGATTGGGCCCCTCTATAGGCAGGTTCAGGAAGAAGTACAAGCTGATGACCCTACATCAGGTAGTTCAGGGAGTCTGATGTGTATTAAAGACGGCGTGCTGTATAAGGGGAAGGGAATAGATGCTCGCATTGTGGTCCCTCAGAAGGCGAAGGATATTGTGCTTGAGTTGGGCCATTCCATCCCCTGGGCCGGCCATTTAGGAAGGCAAAAGACGTCAGCTCGAATTAGCCGTCACTTTTTTTGGCCAAATATGAATAAAGAGGTGTCAGAGTTTTGTAGAACTTGTCCTCAGTGCCAGAAGATTGCCAGTAGAGGTCCTCCCAGAGCTCCGTTAGAGCCCCTTCCTGTAATTGGTGTGCCCTTTGAACAGTTAGGGATGGATGTGGTAGGGCCATTAGAGCGAAGTAAAGCTGGAAATCGCTTTATGCTGGTAATCACAGATTACGCAACAAGGTACCCTGAGGTTTTCCCTCTCAAGTCAGTCAAGGCTAGGACAGTTGCAATTTGCCTTATGCAGTTGTTTTCGCGGGTGGGTTTTCCCAAAACTATATTGACTGATTGTTACGACCCCTCAGTCTAGGGAACAGGGGTGAACATAAAAACAACAGGCAAGGCAGGTTTGCGTTTAAGAGGAACTTCCTCAGGTTCCTAGTTTTTTTTTTATTCTTGCTTGTGGAGTTTAAATTGAGGTGAGCGTCACCAGAAATCACAAAAGGAAACAAAATAAGTTAGAACGCAGGGAACTTCAGGGCTAGGCTAAGCCAAAATAATAAACAAAAATTCCACTAACTCATCCCCAAGAAAAACTAAATTTCCTGTCAAAAGAAAAGGGAACAAAAGAAAAGTACAATGTCTTCCCTAACTCCTTAACTAAACATAAACAGGAGAAAAAGATCTTAAAGAAAAGAGGCACCTAGCCCCTACAGCATTCATAAATAACAAATGGTGAATGTAGCGGGTGGCACACACGCCATTAACCGCAGGGAAAAAAAATAGTAACAATGAGAGGGAGAAAATACAAAAGAAAGGGAAAAGAAAAACACCAATGGCTCACTCAGCAATCGCTGTTCACCGGCACAGTTTACACAATGTTACACAGGACTAAAAACACAATCAGTCTCTGGCTCTCTCCCTCTCCCGATGACACGCTTCCGCTCCTCTTTTCAAAGAACGCCGTGCTGCTCGTAACCAACCACCGCTCTCTGACGGCACGTCCAATTTGGGCAGAAGGACCTATGAAAAGAAGGATAGGAGGAGATACTGCGAAAGCAATAAGGAGAGAGGGGGAAAAAAAACACACGCCCATCCAAAGATAGTCACAGACGTAACACCCCCACCCATAAGTGTCAAATCTATTTTGACTAAACCTGTTAAACATAGGAGCGTGAAAGAGCATCTGCCACAATGTTCTCAGAGCCCTTCTTGTGGCGTATCTCCAGGTTAAACCCCTGAACCACCAAAGCCCATCTCATCAATCTCTGGTTGGAATTACACATTCGCATTAAGAACACCAGAGGATTGTGGTCAGTATACACAACAACAGGTTCGGAGCTACCTCCCACATATACTTCGAAATGTTGTAAAGCAAAAAGTAATGCTAGGGCTTCCTTTTCAATAGTGCTATATGATCTTTGGGCCTTTAGAAACTTCTTAGAAAAGTAACATATCGGGTGGTCAACGCCCTGTGCACTTTCCTGTACCAACACGGCTCCACAACCTAGTGCACTTGCGTCCACTTCAAGCTTGAATGGACGAGAAAAATCCGGGGCGGAGAGAACAGGCGCGCTGCATAAAAGATCTTTAGCTGCACCAAAAGCATGGTCACACTCAGAGCTCCAGTTGAACTCTCTAGACGTGCTCAGCAGATCAGTCAAAGGGGACACTATAGTGGAAAAATTCCTACAGAAAGCTCTATAGTACCCAATCATACCCAGAAAACGTCGCAACTCCCGTTTAGTTTTTGGTATGGGAAAATCCATAATTGCTTCCACTTTAGCATTAACGGGACGCACCTGGCCATGGCCCACTTGTTTACCCAAGTATGTAACTACTGCCTTGCCAAATTCACACTTGGCCAGATTTATTGTTAATGAAGCGTTTGCCAGTCGTGTAAACACGTCACCTAAGGTGTCAAGATGACTCTCCCATGAATCTGAATAAACCACCACATCATCCAAATATGCTTCGCAATTATTCACGCCGGATAAGACTCTCTGCATAAGTCGCTGGAAAGTGGCAGGAGCGTTTCGCATCCCGAAAGCCATGACGGAGTATTGCAGAAAGTCATCCGGCGTAACAAAGGCAGAGACATCAGAGGCACGAGCAGTAAGTGGCACTTGCCAATAACCTTTTAGCAAGTCCAGCTTGGTGACATAGGACGCCGCACCCACACGATCTATGCAATCCTCCATCCTGGGTAAGGGAAAAGAGTCAGGTTTAGTAACACTGTTAAGTTTTCGATAGTCTGTGCAAAACCTAAACGTGCCATCTGTCTTTGGCACAAGAAGACAGGGCGAGCTCCACGCACTAGAGCTAGGCGCAGCCAGACCGTTCCGCAGCAGATAATCTACCTCTTTCCTCATTTCCTCTCTCTTTCTCGGATTGACCCGATAAGGATGCTGTTTGATAGGGGGTGACTCAGCAACATCAATATCATGGAACAAAACATTTGTTTGAGTGAGTGTGTCAGAAAAAAGCGACAAAAAACGTCTCAGTAACAAAACAATATCTCTCCTATGAGAATCACAAAGGTAAGATAAATGCTCATCGATACCCTCCAACACTTCGGAATTCGCAAGTCTAGTTGGTACAGTCACTTCCTCCCGATCAACCCAGCCATCACAATCAGTTTCAACCACAGACGACACTAGAGCAACGGGAACCGAATCGATCTGAGCGTCACTGGTTTTTTGTACGTAAGGCTTGAGCATGTTAATATGGCAAACGCGGGTTTTCTTCCTACGATCCATGGTACGAATAACATAATCAGTCTCACTAAGTTTTCTTTCCACTGGGTAGGGACCAGAAAACCGGGCCTGTAATGCTGACCCTGGGATAGGCAGTAATACCAATACCAAGTCGCCCACTTGGAAACTCCGACTAATACTACGCCTATCAAACTGCTGTTTCATTCGTTTTTGCTTCACAGCCAAATTTGCTCTTGCCATCTCGCACACATTATGCAAACGTTCACGTGTCTTACTCACATAGTCCAGGACTGAAATTGGAGGGGCACTATCACTCACTAGCTGCTCTCGAAGCAGCTTTAACGGCCCACGAACTGTATGACCAAACACCAGCTCGGCAGGGCTAAACCCTAAAGACTCCTGTACGGTTTCACGAACGGCAAACATTACCATCGGTAACCCATCATCCCAGTCCCTGCCTGTTTCCACGCAAAATGTGCGCAGCATAGATTTAAGCGTTTGGTGGAACCGCTCTAGAGCACCTTGGGACTCAGGGTGATAGGCACTCGATAGCTGATGTTTGACTGATAACTCGCGCAAAATCTGTGAAAATAAAGTGGATGTGAAATTAGAGCCCTGATCTGTTTGAATAAATTTTGGCAACCCAAAAACGGAGCAAAACTTAATTAGCTCCTTCACTACTGCCTTTGCTTTAATACTGCGCATCGCGATCGCCTCAGGGTACCTCGTAGCCGCACACATTATAGTGAGAATGTACTGATGTCCCGCCCTAGACTTAGGCAATGGGCCAACACAATCCATTAGTATACGGTCAAACGGTTCATTGATCACAGGGATTGGACGCAAAGGCGCGGGAGGTATACTTTGGTTCGGCTTTCCCGCTAACTGGCATGAATGACAGGAACGACAATGAGCAGTAACATCGGACTTAAGTCCGGGCCAAAAGAAATACCTCAATATCCGCTCGTATGTTTTCCTAATCCCTAAATGACCGGAAAGAACATGGTCATGTGCAAGCATTAGTATCTGAGAACGATACCCTACAGGAATAACAACTTGGTGAACACTATCACCATCCTCCCATTTACGCATCAGTAGATCATTTTCCCAGAAATACTGCACCTTCCTATCAACAACTGTCCCGTTATCCGCCGCAGCGATACACACAGTCAGTGAAGGATCATTTCTCTGTGCAGCAGATAACTGCTCACGCCCTAATTGTACTGGGAACTCACAAGTACCAAGTATTTCAGCCTGAGTCGTAACAGGGTTCACGTCAACACATACTTCCGCAGTCATACCCTCGCCAGCACTTTGCAAAAAGCTATCAGATAAATCTTCTGCTTCCTCTTCCTTACGAGCTTGGGCTCGGGTTACCACACAGGTAGGAAATATTTCAGAAAACTGAGGAGACACATCTGTTTTCATGTCAACAACAGGGGTATCTGCCACTATTGGAAGAGGAAAAACCTTCCCACCCGCCAAATCATTACCCAAAATAAACTCAACTCCTTCCACAGGGAGTTGGGAACACAACCCAACACATACAGTTCCTGTTACTATTCCTGTTCGGAGATAAATCGTATGCAAAGGCACTTTAATGCATCCGAAACCAACTCCTCGGAGAATGACATCAGAGCCTGTATACGACTCGGGTGGTAACTGCAGCGTGCTGCCAAGCATTAAGGACTGGGCTGATCCAGTATCCCGCAACACATTTATGGGTTTAAGGTCTTCATCAGAACTACGTGATACCCACCCCGTGAGCATAAATGGCTGGTAACCCATCCGATCTGAACTTGAATTTACACCGTTTGTAACTGCATGTACAAAACCCACACTTTTAGGTTTAACCGATGAATTCTTCTTTTTCCAGGCATTACAATCGGCTATCAAATGACCAGCATCCATACAATAAAAGCACACCCTACCGTCCCCGGAGCGGTTTTGAGCAGCCCTACGCTCTCCAAAAGAAGCGCCCCCTCGTCCTATTTTGGCAGCATTGGTCCACCCTCTGATTTGCCCTTCAGCACCTTGGACAGCAGCCCTGTCACCTCTGACCACGGAGGAAAAAACTGTCCTGTGCGTTAGCACAAATTCATCCGCTAACACAGCGGCTGCGGAAAGAGACACAACTTTTTGTTCATTTAAATGAATTACAAGGTTTTCATGAACACAGCTCTTAAAATCTTCCAATAAAACCAATTCTCTCAACTCTTCAAAAGTTGTTGTTTTATTAGCAGCACACCATTTGTCAAATAAGGTTCGTTTGTCCCTTGCAAATTCCACGAACGTTTGTCTATCCGTTTTCTTGTGAGATCTAAATTTTTGCCTGTATGCTTCCGGCACAAGTTCATAAGCTCGGAGTACCGTTTGTTTAACAACATCGTAAACTAAGCTCTGTTCCACTGGCAACGCGGAACAAACTTCCTGTGCTTTACCAATCAATTTACACTGCAGCAGGAGAGCCCACATCTCTCTTGGCCACTGCAGTGTAGCCGCCACACGCTCAAACGCCGTGAAGTAGCTATCCACTTCCGCCTCCCTAAACGGCGGAACCAAATTGATATGTTTACTCACGTCGAAAACAGGCACATTCGCTGTGTGAGCAGCAGGACTGGACGAGGCAGGCGTAGGGCCTGTGGGCAACGGAGCAAACGAGGGAGATGTTGGGGAGCTTATTGGTGAGCCCACAGTCGGCTGAGACAGACCGTGATCCCTCCGATATTGTTCCTTCTCCAACTCCAACTCCAACTCCCTTAGCCTAAGCCTTCTACCCGCAGTCTCCTCACGTTTCACTTCTAATTCCAACTCCTTCAATTTTACCGCCAGCAGTGGATCTGATGGTGGAAACACCATCGTGCTGCTGGGAGGCACAAACAATGGTAACCTGGGAGGTACGGGAGAGAGTGGCGCAGAAGGAGGCTTCTCATCGGCTGTTACCGACGAAGCAGCACTCCCATCTGCACCACCCACTCCCGCCTCCTCAGGTAAGATTCGTTGTCGAATTAATTCAAGACGCAACTGCTTCTTAAGGTCTTTTTTTAAAGCATTCCGCGATACACCAATTTGAAAGAAATCGGCGATTTTAATCAAATCATCTTTGCGGCAGCGATTAAATTGCTCCGTATTCGGAGCCAGTGTAAAAGAGGTTAGGTCAAACTCCATTTCCCACTCAAATTTTTTCCCACACCCCAATGAGAACAGACAGACAAAAGAGAAGATTGTAGAACTTACCCCCCCATATACAGTCACAAGAAAGGTAGATGAGGCAGACGGCAATTTCCTACCATAATAATTCCTATATCACCAACTCCAACAAATAAATAAATAGCCTGCCATATACAACTAACCGGATTCTCTTTTTCCTAACAACCAAAGTTAGACGAGCCCCCAATTTATGTTACGACCCCTCAGTCTAGGGAACAGGGGTGAACATAAAAACAACAGGCAAGGCAGGTTTGCGTTTAAGAGGAACTTCCTCAGGTTCCTAGTTTTTTTTTTATTCTTGCTTGTGGAGTTTAAATTGAGGTGAGCGTCACCAGAAATCACAAAAGGAAACAAAATAAGTTAGAACGCAGGGAACTTCAGGGCTAGGCTAAGCCAAAATAATAAACAAAAATTCCACTAACTCATCCCCAAGAAAAACTAAATTTCCTGTCAAAAGAAAAGGGAACAAAAGAAAAGTACAATGTCTTCCCTAACTCCTTAACTAAACATAAACAGGAGAAAAAGATCTTAAAGAAAAGAGGCACCTAGCCCCTACAGCATTCATAAATAACAAATGGTGAATGTAGCGGGTGGCACACACGCCATTAACCGCAGGGAAAAAAAATAGTAACAATGAGAGGGAGAAAATACAAAAGAAAGGGAAAAGAAAAACACCAATGGCTCACTCAGCAATCGCTGTTCACCGGCACAGTTTACACAATGTTACACAGGACTAAAAACACAATCAGTCTCTGGCTCTCTCCCTCTCCCGATGACACGCTTCCGCTCCTCTTTTCAAAGAACGCCGTGCTGCTCGTAACCAACCACCGCTCTCTGACGGCACGTCCAATTTGGGCAGAAGGACCTATGAAAAGAAGGATAGGAGGAGATACTGCGAAAGCAATAAGGAGAGAGGGGGAAAAAAAACACACGCCCATCCAAAGATAGTCACAGACGTAACACTGATCAAGGTTCAAACTTCATGTCCAAGCTTCTCCGACAAGCATACAGTTCGCTAGGTATTAAGGGCATAAGAACCACACCGTATCACCCGCAGACTGATGGTCTGACGGAGAGATTTAATCAAACACTAAAACAAATGCTGAGGAAATATGTGAGTGAATCTGGAGGTGACTGGGATCAGTGGATTCCATACCTATTATTTGCCTACAGGGAGGTCCCTCAGTCTTCTACTGGCTTCTCACCTTTTGAGTTGCTATATGGCCGGGAGGTGCAAGGCCCTTTGTCCCTGCTGAAGGAGAGCTGGATGGGTGGTCAGGAGGCCCCAGCAACTCAACATGTGCTCCCTTATGTTCTCCAGATGCGGGAAAAATTGAAGAGCATGACTCAGCTTGCCCAGTCAAACTTAGCCCAAGCACAGCAACGTCAGCGGCAATATTATGATCAAAAGGCTAAAGTCAGAAGTTTTGAGGCTGGAGAAAAGGTGTTGGTGATGTTACCCAGTGATAGTAGCAAGCTGCTCGCTAAATGGCAGGGACCTTGTGAGGTACTCCGTAAGCTTGGACCTACCACGTATGAGGTTGTCAATTCCGGAAAACGGCGCTCAAGTCGGGTACTGCATGTTAATTTGCTTAAGAAATGGCATGAGAGATTGCCCCAAGTGGCTGAGGTGTGTATGATTCGGCAGGTAGCGGATGAAGATGAGGTGGAGGAACAATACCTGCCACTGCCTTCAGCAAACACCGTGGACCTCAATCATCTCTCACCCCCTCAACAGTCACAGCTTCATAAGATTTGTGGCATGGGGGTGTGCCAGGAGGAACCGGGGCGCACCACTCTGATTCATCATAACATCACCTTGCATGAGGGAGCTGCGACCCGACGTAAGTGCTACCGTATTCCTGAACGTCTTTTACCAGCTTTGAAGGAGGAAGTGAATCAAATGCTGGCCATGGGTATCATTGAGCCGTCTAGAAGTGAGTGGTGTAGCCCAGTGGTCTTGGTACCTAAAAAAGATGGGAGTCTACGCTTTTGTGTGGACTTCAGATATCTGAATTCGGTGTCCAAATTTGACTCCTATCCTACCCCACGAATTGACGACTTGATTGACCAGCTTGGAAGGGCTAGGTGGTTGACCACACTTGATTTATGTAAAGGCTACTGGCAAGTCCCATTGAGTGACAATGCAAAGGAGCTGACAGCCTTCAAGACTCCCTGGGGCCTCTTCCATTTCTGTACTATGCCCTTTGGCCTGCATGGGGCGCCAGCAACATTTCAAAGATTAATGGACCAGGTGCTGGTTGGTCTGGATGGGTACGCAGCCGCGTATTTAGATGATGTAGTAATTTTTAGTTCATCTTGGGAGGAACATCTTGAGCATCTTGAAGAGGTGTTTAGGCGAATCCAATCAGCTGGCCTTACTATCAACCCCCGCAAATGTGCCATAGCCAAGAAAGAAACCGAATACCTGGGGTATGTGATCGGCGGTGGTGTTATTAGGCCCCAAATTCAAAAGATACGAGCAATTCAAGACTGTTCCCTCCCTCAGACAAAAACCCAAGTGAGAGCGTTCCTGGGCATGGCTGGGTGGTATAGACGATTTGTGCCTAATTTTTCTGTTCGAGCGGCAGCTTTGACCGATTTGACACGGAAGAACTGTCCTGTCCAAATTCAGTGGACTGAGGTGGCTCAGAATGCCTTCCAGGACATCAAAGATGCACTATGCAATGATCCAGTGCTGTCTTGCCCCAATTTTAAAGAACTTTTTGTTTTACAGACTGACACTTCTAATACAGGCATAGGAGCAGTGCTGTTACAAGGGGAACTGGGGAATAGGCATCCAGTGGCCTACATAAGTCGGAAGCTGTATCCCAGAGAAGTGAAATACTCCACAGTTGAGAAGGAGTGCTTGGCCGTTAAATGGGCCCTGGACACGTTCAGGTACTACCTTCTTGGCCGAGAGTTCCTCCTGGAAACTGATCACCGGCCACTGCAATGGATGGATCGCATGAGAGACTCAAATGCACGAATTACTCGATGGTACTTGTCAATGCAACCATATCGTTTTAGAGTCCAGCATGTGCCAGGAAAGAGTAATGCTACGGCGGACTTTCTTTCTCGCCTCCCGGCTTGAAAATGGGTGCGGGGGAGTGTGACGGTCACGGAATGACCGCATCTCTAATCTGGACTATATATGTGTAAATGAACTCTCTCTCACACGTGCACGCACATACACACACACGCACACAGAGACTGTTCATTGACAAGAATTTATTGTGGTTACCTATCGAAAGGCGCTAATGAAATACCTGTGTTTATTGTGCAGTATTGTTTGTCCCATGATTTTAGAGTTCCGACGGGGAAACAGTGGCGGGAATCTTCAGTTCCGCTAATGTGGGGACTGTACCATTTAATAATTGAGCGTGGGTGTTTCAGGGACAACGCGGCCGAGTTGCTTCTGTTAGTATTCCTGTTAAATGCATGTTAAATGAGATCTGTGATAACATAAGAGAAGATGTATTTGTTTTCAATGCTATGTCAACATGTTTCTCCTAGAATCTATATTTATGGGAAAATGTGTAAAGTGTTGTATGTGAGTTCGTCCCTCCCCATGGGGTAATGGTGCTGGCCACCAGTATAAATGTGGGTATTTGTTTAATGGAGTGAGTCTGTGTTGGTTGCTGCAGTGGAGAGTGTGGCTTGAGGGCTGCAGGTATTTCTATTTGTTTGATTTTCTTTTCTTTGTATTCTTTGAGGAACTTAATTTTTGGAAAAGATTGTATTTTGCATTCTTTGTTTTGGATTCTAATTTGGATGTCTATTGAATACTTATTTTTCTAGTTTTTTTTCTTATTTCTGGTAATGGTATATTTTTGGGGTTTGGGTTATTCCTATTTTTCATGTGTAAAATAAATATTCATTTATACTTTAAACCTCTTGTAGTCACTCTGCCTCTGTTTAATTTTTGCCACACCCTTCCTTTTTGGTTGCCCATCGTGGGGGTCCGTTACATATATATTAATATTTTTTTCCACTTTTACTGACTCTTTTTTTATCAGCACCTCTTCTATTCATAATTACCAAACATTCATTCATTTTCAGAATTTTAAAGCTTTACAAATTGGTTTCTTTACATAACGCCACTGTTGTTTTCTATAAAAAGAATTATTACAATAATTTTCCATATACTAAATGCTAAACAATTTTTTTTTTCTTTGATTAGTAGATTCTTGGGTATGTCAGTGAAGAACAACAACATTAATTTTGAGGCATTTTAATATATATTAAAAAATGTATTAATATTTCTTTCCACTTCCACTGACTGTTTTTTATCAGCATCTCTTCTATTCATAATTACCAAACGTTCATTCATTTTCAAAATTGTAATGCTTTAAAATCATTAAAATTATTATTTCTTTACATAATGCCGCTGTTTTTTTCAATAAAAATATAATAAATAAGATAATAAATATAATAATAGAATAGTAGCCATCTTTGCTCCAAAAATAAAACAAATACAAGATCACTTTGAAGCTTCCTCTGCTGAGTACCTTCTCTTCATCTTGCAAACGATGAAATGATCAACCCCCCAAGCACCACATATTTATAGGTTTGTAAGTGAGAAAACCTGTGTGAACTCAAACTTTGTATAAAACCTACCAGACTAAACAATCAGCATTGTGTTGTGGTGAAAACTAAAACAATGTGTTTAGGGGCTTCTGAACTTCTACTTCAAATTCAAGCGCACCTTTTATCTCCGTACAAAAACAATAACAATTGAAAAACGTGCAATCAAGGGTTAAGATGCGTGTTTGGGTGAAAAAGAAAAACCTCAAAGCTCATTAACCTTCTTTGACCTTTTTCATAGTTTTTTACATGGCCCCATGACCCTGCCGTGGGTGTGACACATACATGGAGTGGGATTTTTGATTGCCAGTACAATATAATGTCTTTCAAACTAATTACACACATTACATTTTCAGTAAACACATGCAAAATACCCCCTGACATCCTTACCAATATACCCACACAATTATAGCTGCATTATTTTTCCAATTGACTCTATAATAGACTATAATATGCATAAGTAGAAAATACAAATAAAGCAAGTATTTCTTTTATATGCCAAATTTGAAAATATGGCACAATCTAGTAAAAAATTTTAAAAATGTAAAATTTGAAGCCTTGTCAATAGAATAAATGCCTATTTGCAAATATTGTATCATTTTATAGTCAAATGGCCCTGGGTTAAAAAATTCCAGTTTCAATGGGTTTCAATGTGGACATTTTTGTCCATAAGGTGCTGAGTGTGAGTATTTTTTGTATGGAGGGTAAAATTTATTTTTTGAAGGAAATGAGGATAGAATATTAAAATTCCAATAAAAATAAACACCTGAGCTAAAATTAATGTAGTTGGCATTAACAAAGGCACACTTTTAACAAAAAACAAAACTGAAATGGACAAAAATGTCCATAAGGTTGCACAAGGGTTAAGATTGTGTAAAAATGTCAAGTTTGATGACGTTTTATAGGTTTGCTTTTCATATTGAGTAGACGCAGCGTGCTCTATGCGTGTCATTGTTTACATAAGTATTTATTAACATAATCAGCACGCAGCTAACCAATGTATGTTCATTTCTTTATTATTTTAATAACTGAATGTTTGTGTCATTTACTGCTATACTTACCATTGTTTTCCTTGTGTTTCTTCTGTTCATTATAGACCACACTTGTGTGAAGTAACATATACAAAACTCTTTTGATTAAACAAGTTAACTGGGATCCTCTCTCGTGTTTCTCTTACCGGAAATGCACACATCCATCTATGTTGCACTACCACTGAACTCACTAAGCGTCCCATACGCTTGAATATGACTATGGCTAAAAGAAGCTTTGAAGTGTTTCATCAGGTGGCGCCTGCCGAAACTGTGTTGATTAAAGGGGGCGGGAACAAACCACACAGTCACACATCTGAATAAACCTAATTCACCACAGTTTAAAAGTGAAGTAAATCTATCTTCACCTCGTGGGTTTTTGTGAGAGGAGAGAGATTTTGTGATAGCAGTGATTTTGTGCTATAAGTGAGATTTATAGTGCGCTTTGGTTAGTTAGGCTATATTTAGGCTAGATTTAAATTAGATATATTGACTGATAGGTATAGACAGTGACAGATAGGATAGATATAGTGACACATTCATATGTTAGATAGTGACAGATAGCACAGCATAAGTTAGAGATGTAGAATTATATAGATTCATAGGTGATATATAGATAGATATATTAATAGAATAGATAAAAATGGAGGCTCCACATAAGAGATGCCGTACATTTTTATATTGCTGAACAAATAATCATTTACAAACAGCATGGCAATAACAGAACATTTTTGTATTACAAAATACAGATCAGATGCTTGAAAGTACAGGAGAAAAATATATCAGGCAAATCATAATAAAATACACAAAAAACATTAAAGGGGCTATGGTTTTGTTTGAAGATCATTTTCTTCTATAATGGAAAAAAGACTGGTTGCATTTTCATAACTTTGAGGGCTTTTGTATAAGAGTTAAACTCATTATGAAATTAATAAAATCGTGGTTTCACATTTAAGAACTTGCAATTTTGTATATCCAATTTTCCCAGCATGATGATGTTGTTAATCAGGAAGTTATCTTTGTTATTGTCCATTACAAGAGATGCCGTACATCTGTGGTGTGGGAGCATTTCCATTTGGAAACACCAAATAAAGTGAGATGTGTGTCCTTGATGCACCATTTGAGGAGCACTCATCCAGGCATTTGGAGGGTGCAGAGGACAACAAGTGTCCCATGTGAGAGGATTTTTTTAAAGGCTGGAGAAATGATATGTAAAACAGAAGTCAGCTAACTCCTTATTATATATTAACAGCAGAGCAAATAATATTTTTGAATAAAAATGTGACACTTTATTTATTTTATTAATGTTAAATTTCCATGACCACAAAAAAAACCTATAGTTATTCACAATGAGGAGGCTACAGGTTACACAACCAAGATCATGTAGTTGCCAGACAGATGTAAAAAACTAAATTTTTTTTTTTTTTTTAATGGATCATTGTCACGGTTATTTCAGATCAACACATGCAAGTGACCACTAGATGTCGCCGTAGAGACGGGTGTCGGATTGATTCGAAGCTTCGAAACAATATGGCACATTTGCTTCAACTGCTTCTGTGCTTCACGAAGCCTCGGTCTGCCCATCACTAGTGGACAGGGCCTAAGTACGGTGAGCAGGAACATGAAGCACAACAGGGAACAGAAGACATCAGACAACGATCCAGGACTGCAAACACGAGGAGAATATAAAGGGAACAAACAAGGCAGGATGATGAGGGAGAACAGGAGGGGCAAATTCACCAATAATCAGATGACAAGATGGGCGTGTTGACAATAGACCAGAGACATGAGGTGTGTTCGACATCGGCTGCGGCCGAATGCAACCGATCGGCGAGAGTAGCAGCATGCAGGCGGGGAGGAGCTGCAAACGGAGACGTGAAGTCGGACACTTTCTGCTTCCCACAGTGATGCTCGCACTGTGTTTGCATACTTTATCAGCTGAAGTGAAATAAACACAATATTTGGCAATACACAGATGTTTCAGAGACATTATTGTCATGTAATACCAAGGGCGAAATTGTCAATCACACATTGGGGGGGGGGGGGGGGGGGGGGGTCAGCTGTGGGACTTTTTGTGGTGGCGCATGCACACATTTTTTTTAATCAAAATAAAATAAAAGTCAGTTCGAGTTTGAATGTTTGTAATTGTGTAACACAACAAGGAATTTTCTTACATCTGATCGTCAAACCAAAGTATACTCACCCTGTAATGATTACAGCATTGGCATCAATTACAAGCCTGAATTGACAACAAAGCGGCCAGTGATCTCTCTCTTATATTCTTCTATAAACATATAGTGGCTATAAACATTTTGATTAAATTACTGTTACAGGATAACAATATTTAATTTAATCCCTGTTGTGCTTCATGTTCCTGCTCACCGATAAATATTCTAATATCAAGTCTTGAGCAATGATAGTAAAACAGTTATGTACTAATGAGGGAAAATGCTGTTTATTTTGTACAAATTTAAACAAAAGTAACTTGTCAGTTTAATAATAAACTCGCTGAAGTGCTCAAGCCAGAAGAATATTTTTGCATCACAATTAAATTCTTGACACATCTTTATAAATCAAACACAAAGTTGTAAACTTCCATCCATTAGCCCAAAAACGGATACTAACGGCTTGGTCAAAAGGAATTCTGCATGTAAGCCTTTTCAGCATTTTGGTGAATGTATTTTAATTTATTGAGATCTCGTTTTAAATCTGACTCCATTAATAATTTTATCTGACTCCAATTTTATGTGACTCTAGAAAGTGTGTTACGTTTAGAGTTTATCAGCTGATTTTCGATTAGTTGCGATTTAATTTAGATCGTTGATTTTCTTATATCTTCCTAGTTTTTATATTCGTTCATCGAGAGACCCTAAATCGCATAGAGACAGACGCGTCCGGTTCGCGCGCTCACGGGCACAAAACGGTTACTTCTGTGATTAGTCAGAGGATGTAGGGTGAATATTTTACCTTTAAGTGGTTGCACATGCTCACTCAACAAAAAGTGTAATTTTAGTAATATCTACGAACTACAACTTGCTAACCCAGCGATAGTCAGAAATCGGAATATCGCGCACGCTGCGCTCCATGCTTCAGTCGTGGCGTCATCGGTTTGATCTATCATAACCCTAGATTTTGCGGTAATAAAGGACTCTACATCGATCCATACTAGAATAACGATTTCGGAACCATACAAGATAAATCAAGATTAACATTTATTTTGGCCAGACAGGAAAAGTAAATAAGTAAACAAGAATCCATGGTACACAACTGATCAGCGGAAAAACATAAACGCAATCGCAAAGTAATATGAAAATAATTTCAAAGAGTCATAATGTCTGGCACAATACACACAGAGTGTGTGAGTGCCTCAGAGGCACTGACACAACCTGCATGGGGGGTTCTGGCTACAGAATGTTCCCCCCCTTCTGTTCTGTTTCTCTCCCTTAAATACTCCACCTAGAACAAAAGGGGTTGTAAATATTTGCAACACAAACACCTGGTTTTGGGGGAGAGAGATCAGATATCCTTGAAGAGACCACTCAAAAGGAGAACAGAATTCTCATTAGTTTTCAATCTTTCTAATAGTACTAATGACTGCTGTGAAACTGAGACCATTTTACCATTCGCACTAAGACCTTTAAAAGGACACCAAACATGAAATGGATAAAACAATAGATTTACAAGATACATCATCATTGGTATATCTGCATTTGTTGACTTGAAAACAGGGCAAGGAGAGGGCAAAATGGGGAGGGGGGTAAAATGTTTGATCAGGGTGGTGTCACAGTTTCTGTGAGATTTTCTTTCAAGATTAGTGACTTTTATTGTTGGGGTGTAGTCTCAGCTTTTGTCTTAGCAGCAAAACCGGTTCTTACAGACGACCCCTGGCCCCTTGGGACAAATTCAGATTGGTTCCCAAGGGGACATATTTGTACATTCCTTGTTTCCATATTTTGGATGTTGTTTCTGAAGTGTTCATGGTGCTGATCCTTGAGTTAACAACACAAGTCAATGGGTGCCGGAGTCAAGTAGTCACCTGGAATAACAACATTAAGACAGGCTGAACATGAAGATTAAAACACTGCTGAAGTACACCTCAGCGGCACAGTCCCTTTAGGTGTAGGCGTACTGTGCTGATTGGGTGGTCAGGTTTCCTTCCACCTGTCCATGATTGTGCTGGTTTTCAGTCTGTAGAATGACTTGTTGTCCCAAGTCAGGTGTGCTAGTCAGCATGAGCAGAAGGTGTCAGTGGAAAGTGTCTTTACACTTTGAGGAAACATCTGTGTCCTCCCCAGGATACTTATCTACAGCTGACCCTTTGAGAAATCCTCGGTCACCTTCGAGCAGAAGGTTTGGTTTGCCGGGCAGGTCAGATCTCCATGGGTGAAGGAATCATTTCACTGATGATGCTCCATTGCGTGCGAGACACCTAAACAAATTCTGAATAACCATGCACTACTTGAACACTGATGACTTTGTGGTTATTGTGAGATGGAAAAGAGAGTTGTTGGATAATCACAAAAACATCAAAATAACAACACACGATAAACTCCTGTCAGAAGTGCGAGTGGTAAAAATGGTCTCATTTCTCAGTGTCATAAATTTAGTGAGTAGGTCTCATTTGATCGCCAGATTCTTCAATACCACTAGTGATATGGAAGAGGAATTTAAACATGGTCTGGATGTATCAAAGGAAGGGCATCAAAACCGTCAATAGAACAGTATATTTACCAGCAGTATGCATAATTAAAGTATATCACATAATTAAACATGGAAATACACAATTGAATAATTGCCATTATAAAATTGTCTACATCAGTTGTTTAAAAAGCAAATCATTATTGAATTCTTATGTTTCAGTTAGATTACTTAGAGAATGAGATTTACAAAAACAGAGATTTAAAATCTCTAGTTAAACTTTGGAATCCATCTTCTGCGCATTTGATGTACAGGCGGAGTCACACTCAATGATGCAGGTCTGACTGAGAATTTTTAGAAATGCCTGCATTCCAGATCTAACTCTTTAGATATATTTTTATTGTCATTAGTCATATGTTGGAAACTAGGGGCCCTTCCAGTTTTCAACAATGCTAAGGACTGGACATATTAAACATTTTGTCCATCAGATACTGATCAATTAATTGTTAATCAATTAATGTGTGACAAAGCCATGCACATGTTTTATGCATCTTGCAGTGTTTACATACAGGAAGTTGACATGACTGTAAGCCGTAAAATTGTTCAACACAAATAAAAAGGGAATTATAAAAATAGTTTATTTTGTCCTGTATGTGTGAAGATTAATAATGTTTGATACATTTGCATTATGTGAATGATTTTGGCCTGGATAGTCCTACGATCTATGCCAGGAAAAATGTGTTGTGCGGTGATCGAATTAAGGGTGTGTGTTGTGTATGTGTATAGGAGATGGGTGGTGTTTATTTTACCATAATCTGTGTTGTATAATTTAGTTCCAGTTTTTACACTGGGAAGCCATGTAACTATGTGTGCTGTGAGGTGTGAATGGCTTCATGAAGTATCTTCACTCCCATCTCCTACATGTTAAGTTGTGTGTGTGTCCTGAGCTTCAGACCCCAGTGGAATACTGTTGGACCTTTACACAAATTTAATTAAGATGGAGAGTGCTATCTTAATTTTCTTTAATGGTCTTAGCCAGATAGTTGTTATAGATGGCTTTAACCTGTTAAGGTATTATTCCATTATGAGAAAATTTGTTTAGTTTACAACGACATGTATCATTATCATGATCATGTTTCTGTAAAGAAAAAGGTCAGATAAACTGATTTATAATGGTCAGATCTGACTGTGTAAATGCAGTCAGATTAGTTGCACCTTAAGTTGCTGCTGCAATTGCGTTTACACAATGTGCTATATTGTGATCATTATCACACCCAGGTCCCCTGGGGCAATCTCTTTAAAGTGTTTTGAGCATCAGGTAATTTGGCATTTATGGTGCCATTTGAACTCTTGACCATTTGGATCCCTCCTGTAGAGTGAATGCCTTAAGTTAACATCACACACAACTTTCATTACATTCCCAGTAAGATAACTTCCCCAATCAGGTCCCATGTAATCTGACACACCCAGAGAGGAATTTGCTACACTTGCAGGTTTCATTGCAATGGAAAACTTGTACCTCCCCTTTCTCATTGGGTTGCAGATCAATGAAATGTAAATTGTTAGGCCTTGACTGAATTCCGCCTATTCAAGTTACAGCAATCAGGTTAATTATTTAACTGGGCATTGTAATTTTTCTCATTTGAATTCTTGCACAAATAGAAGGTAAATAAGTTCTTTCTCTTCATGTTTCCATTTCAGTTTTCTTCCTTAACAGTTCTTTCTTTAACCATTTATATTCTCCTTCCCCTCATTTCAACACTAATAGCGCTCTTGCCTTCTTGTTTCCTACTTGCACCTCCCATCTTTCTACCTTCTAATCCTTCTCATACTTTCCCAACATTCTTTCCTCTTCTAAATATTGCTGAATCATCATGAGATTAAACCATTCCTGGTCATTATAATATAATTTACATTATAATCATAATATAAATCATATTATATTAAAATAGTATGAATTAAAATATTTTATTTGCTGGTCTCAAGAGGGTCTCTGAGGAGTAATTTGTCCAGAATCCTCTCACTGATCTTCAGATTGGCCCTGCAGCTTCTGCTGTGCTGGCCTGATCATTGTGTGCACCGCAACAAACCAAACTGGAAACCAGTTATAACTTAGTTGCTGTGGACGTTCAATAAACAGCAAACACTGAGAGCACGGGTCAAATCATTGCTCAATTCAAAGATATTTGTGACTACACAATATAAAATTGGGCACAATTTTTCTTGTTTTGGCCTGAGAAGTTATCAATTGCATTCTTTGGAGAATCCATTTGCATATGAAAAGAAAGGTTTGACAAACACAGGTCTGATGGAGAAAGACAAAGATTCTCTTTGGTCTGTTAATTTTCTCAGTCTCTTCTGAGACATTAATAAACACACAAAAGTGCAGCGATTACAAGGTCTGAAGTAAGACCATAGTAAAACGCTATATTTTATAAGACATTTATAATTGTGACATCAGACCTGAACCAGTTTTGTCCACCTTCACATTTTACACACAAAGGATTCCAGTGAGATCTTTTCAATTACATTTTAGCTCATCTACTCACAAGATTTAATTCACAAGTTAACGTGGCCATTTGTTCTTTTTCTTTGTTGCGTTGTTGCCGCAAAGCAAATAAACAAATGTAACTGGACATTTTCCCTCAGAATTTAGGGATTTAATTTACAGACCTCTTTTGAGTACAGAAATAAAATTTCCTCTCTTGCTGCGTAGGCAAACAAGGAGAATTTTAAAGCAAGGGATATCATTTCTACTCTACGCTGTTGCTTTCATGTCCCTGATAAGCAATATGGTTGTCTAATTTTCACGCCCCATTGGATTTATACAGTATTCAGTACTATACACTCCCAACATTTCTAAAAGGCAAATACGAATGGACTTACCATAACAGCTGAAGAAAGAGAAGAAGATCAAACCTCTCGCTTGTGGCAATCCAAGTATTTAGCTGAAAAGACACTCGCCACCGGGAGATCACGTCGAGGTCACCATTTGTAAACTTCCATCCATTAGCCCAAAAACGGATACTAATGGCTTGGTCAAAAGGAATTCTGCATGTAAGCCTTTTCAGCATTTTGGTGAATGTATTTTAATTTATTGAGATCTCGTTTTAAATCTGACTCCATTAATAATTTTATCTGACTCCAATTTTATGTGACTCTAGAAAGTGTGTTACGTTTAGAGTTTATCAGCTGATTTTCGATTAGTTGCGATTTAATTTAGATCGTTGATTTTCTTATATCTTCCTAGTTTTTATATTCGTTCATCGAGAGACCCTAAATCGCATAGAGACAGACGCGTCCGGTTCGCGCGCTCACGGGCACAAAACGGTTACTTCTGTGATTAGTCAGAGGATGTAGGGTGAATATTTTACCTTTAAGTGGTTGCACATGCTCACTCAACAAAAAGTGTAATTTTAGTAATATCTACGAACTACAACTTGCTAACCCAGCGATAGTCAGAAATCGGAATATCGCGCACGCTGCGCTCCATGCTTCAGTCGTGGCGTCATCGGTTTGATCTATCATAACCCTAGATTTTGCGGTAATAAAGGACTCTACATCGATCCATACTAGAATAACGATTTCGGAACCATACAAGATAAATCAAGATTAACATTTATTTTGGCCAGACAGGAAAAGTAAATAAGTAAACAAGAATCCATGGTACACAACTGATCAGCGGAAAAACATAAACGCAATCGCAAAGTAATATGAAAATAATTTCAAAGAGTCATAATGTCTGGCACAATACACACAGAGTGTGTGAGTGCCTCAGAGGCACTGACACAACCTGCATGGGGGGTTCTGGCTACAGAATGTTCCCCCCCTTCTGTTCTGTTTCTCTCCCTTAAATACTCCACCTAGAACAAAAGGGGTTGTAAATATTTGCAACACAAACACCTGGTTTTGGGGGAGAGAGATCAGATATCCTTGAAGAGACCACTCAAAAGGAGAACAGAATTCTCATTAGTTTTCAATCTTTCTAATAGTACTAATGACTGCTGTGAAACTGAGACCATTTTACCATTCGCACTAAGACCTTTAAAAGGACACCAAACATGAAATGGATAAAACAATAGATTTACAAGATACATCATCATTGGTATATCTGCATTTGTTGACTTGAAAACAGGGCAAGGAGAGGGCAAAATGGGGAGGGGGGTAAAATGTTTGATCAGGGTGGTGTCACAGTTTCTGTGAGATTTTCTTTCAAGATTAGTGACTTTTATTGTTGGGGTGTAGTCTCAGCTTTTGTCTTAGCAGCAAAACCGGTTCTTACAAAGTAATAAACTTCAAGAAGGTTTATGGTACCTATATACAGTACACAGTAAAGCCGCTAAATACAGGCTATTAAGTCACAAAGCTGAATTTAAATATTTATATGAAATGAATACCGTGCATACTTTGTAACATGCCACCCTTAACACTTTTATTAAAATGATCCAAACACATTCTTGCGGATGTCACTCATGGCTATTAAGCTTTTGCAGACTTGTTTTCTATCAATTATGTCAGCCAAATTTATTTACACAGGATATTTACCATTCATAGATATGTGCCAAATGGCTGTCAGATTTTGCACTCCCAACTCTTCTTCTTCTGTTTGTTTTTTCCTAACTCACTGACAGTGCACAAGCTACTAAAGGTATAGGGAAAACATGAAATGGATTTCAGGAGAAAAATAGGTTTTGTTAGTGTATAGTGTAAGGCCAGTCGAATGGATTTGGGAAATGGACCGGCCGGGATTTGATATTTTCGGAGCTGGAAAGAAAGACGTATTTGCAATCACATCGATATTGCCCGCATAATCATACAGTATGATCAAATATTGGGGGGGACAAATTGTCCTTCTTTGAATATTGGGGGGGACGTGTCCCCCTGTCCCCCCATAGAATTACGCCTATGTGTAATACTTTATGTAGGCTACTGCTTAATACAGTGTGTGTTTGTAGGGGAGAACGAAGTAATGTGAGACATCGGGTAATGTGAGACACCCCCTGTCAACAGAACACATTTGTGGTCATATGACCATTATGTTTTCAAGCCCCTTCAATTTCCCCTTGGCCATGAAAGAGAGGACCTCATGGTGCTGTGGCAAGCAGGTTTTTTCGCAAAATGTAAAAGTACATTCTTGCTGTGAACTTAATCAACTGTTGTGCCAAAGCAAATTGATTCAGTTAGAAAAACTTATATCACACATTTTCATGAACTGCCAACATATAAAACCATGTGATGATGCTAGCTGAAGATTATCCTGAATTACTAAGAGAGATTGTTTTTTCTAAAAATGTGGCGGTGGGGTAAAGTGAGACAAATGATTTGGGGTAAAGTAAGACATGAGGCACAAGTTAAGTTTAGTCTTAAACATATTTTAATGTAATATTACATTACATATGTTTTAATTTTAATGTCATAAACATTGTAGAAACGCCTTCATGCCAAGGCAATACACCAGGAAGACAACCTGGGGCACATGTTCCTAAAAGTGATGTGGTGAAGAAGCTGCCTCAACCTAAAAGGCCTGGAGGAACCACACGAAGAGAGCAACTCCTCATCTTTCCCTGTAACCTGCAGGAATGTAGAGTAGGCCTAGTTGTAGAATATGATAGTAGGCTGATGTTCTAACCCAGGTGGGTCTAGTCCTGTGTTCTGAGTCCCCAGGCTGTTCTAGCTGGTTCTGATTGTCCTTTGCTCTGAACCCCAGACACTAGCTGGCACTAAGGGTCCTGTGTTCTGACCCCCAGACTAGTCTTACTGGTTCTATCTGTCATTTGAATGTTAATTACAACATTTTGAATTATATTATGTTGTATTTGATTTTGTTCAGAGTTACTTTCAAGTGTTTAAAAAAAGTGCTTAATTGACCAATTCCCATGATTCTGTTACTAGTCCAACATTAGTTCTAGAATGTGTGGTTGTCAAGCTAGCTGTCAGGATTCTGACTGTTACAACATGTGTTGTTATGGTAGTGGAAAAAGTAAGTGGTTCACTTTACCCCCTTGACTTCTCTGGTCTGTCTCAGTTTACCCCTAAGCTGGGGTAAAGTGAGACACAAGATTACTTTTTTTAAAACAATCATATTTTCTCTGACCGTCGTCTTAAATACATTCTGATAATTGCCATTGCTAGGAAACATCCTGAATTAATGGGAAATGTTTCAATTTGACTGATATATAATTTTAGCTCGCTTAGAGGGGAGCAAATGTAAATGCAAAAAAAGAAAGAGAACCCGACCATGGACACGTTCCTGGCTTGCTCGAAGAGGGCAGTATGGGCTGTCAATCCTCCAAGGAGAACTTGAGGTAAAATATTGTTCTTTTTATATTAAATATTTTGTTATTAGCCAGTAGTAAAAGCTTGCCACTACAACGTATTTGTAAAAAATCTGGGAACACTTTACATTTGTTAACATGAACTAATAATGAACTGCTCTTATAAACCATTTATTTTATCTTTGTTGATGTTAATCTCTCACACTCACACACATATACACAGTCACGCACAAACACACCCTCACAGTCAGACTCACACACACACACGCACCCAGACTCACTCACACACACCCTCTCTCACACACAATTTTCTCTATAGCGAAGAAGAATATAATGATTTGCTAGCTTAAAAGTTACAGCTAATTCCAGTACTCACCGGGTTGCTGAAGGGCTTCCGCTATCGTACGCCAGCATTTTTCTTTTTGTAATCTGTCGTGGTAGTCCCTCGATGAAACATACAGGCAAGAGTACTGTTGCCACATCTCCACGAACCTTTCCTCCATTTCATAACTCCACCTAGCCGCACCATCATCTCTCTTGCGTTTCGCCATGTTTGAATCCTGTCAGAATATATATTCTGTGCTCCTATTGGTCAGCGTCACCCATGTGACGGAACCCGTCGTGGGGACCGTGAAAAAAAATTCAACATGCTAGTCTTTCTGCTGTGACGTCGTGAACTATCGCAGACGCGGATTCAGTTGTCGTATACTATGACACACTATACGAGATGATACGATCAATTCCGACGTCCATTGTTGTTTACGAATCCGTACGACACCATACGTTAAACGGATCGTGCCAAATTCGGGCTAAAATCGTGTAGTCTGAACCAGGCATTACTGTTATAAAAAACAGATTTGTGCGCATTAGGGGAACTGAAGGATCTAGAATAAACATGAAACACAGGTGATCACTGTCATGCAGTGAATCTGGCCAATCGTGGAACAGCTGTGTCGTGATCAGAGTCCGTGCAGCCGCTCTGGAGAAACTGCACCGGCTGTATTAAGGCTGATTTATACTTCTGCATCGGACCTACGCCATATCCTCTACGACGCAAGTTACGCGTTGGTTTTCATTTATACTTCTGCGTTGTTGTCAATGTGCAATTCCACATGCAGACCGCTAGTTGGCAGTGTCCACGGGGGGGTGTTGATGGTAACCCACAGTATCAAGGCAAAAGCCGAAGAAGAAGCATATTTACATTGTCGGAGTATCAGCAGCCGTCATGGTGGCAGATAGCGGCTTTTCTTGCAGCTTGAGTTGTTGTATGTAATACAAATTAAGCATCTCTAGTTGATTAGTAGAGTTACAAAAGAGGCGATCTGGCGCTGGAGTGTGTTTGTGAAATCACGCAGAGTGCATGTGACGCTGTTTTCAGTATCGTTGGCTCATGCACAGACGAGCGCTTCAATCGATTGCTGTTGCGGAGACTCTTCATTCCGCTGAAATCACAAAACGAAATGCACCCTAATGTGTCCCTGTTCTTGATATACAATCACTGATTAACATCTTTGGTTTTAATGAGAAAATAAATATACTATACACAGCGGATGTATTCACTAACATAAAGAATCTCTGGACTTCAAAATATTGTGTTAAATAGCAGATATAAGGATGAAACTATCATCCCATTTCTGGACACACACACACTCCTATCGCAGACGTTTTTATTTATTGACCTGAGGGAGGGGTTCTGGCAGACCAATCACGGCGTTTGCGGTCCGCATAGAATTGACGCTTTGTTACATTTTTGGAGAGGTGCACGTCATAGGGTACGCGCACATCACACAGCCTACGGCATAGCTACAGCGTACACTCAACGCAGAAGTATAAATTGGCCTTGCTGCTCTTGAATCGCTCTCGTGGTGCTTTGTTGACATACGTCACTGTCACGTGGCGTCGGAGCTGCCTCAAGTCGGACAAAATTTCTAACCGGCATGCACTGCTTCAAGTCAGCCGTCGATCGGTCTGCGCATCGCTGGGACAAACACAAGCACATGGCCAGAACTGACAAAAACACCACATGTGCTTACACAGGACAAGACAGACATATGACAGGAGACATGACATCATAAGCACATGACCAGCATTAACAAAATACAAGACATGTGCTACATGAGACAAGACAGACGTGACACAAACACACTGTTAAGATTTCAGAACATTTAAAAACTGAAATTAAATGACTCAGGCACACAGATCATTATATGTTCTGAGTGTTCAAAGGGAAAGGACTTCAATTGTTCTACAAATGTCACTAAAACAGCATATTTTCTTATAAATCACATGACCATGAGGGGTTTTCCCTCAGTGTTGATACTGTAGCGTTCTCAGGCAATAATGAGACGTGCTATTGAAAAGAGGTCTTTATTAGGGCTGTTGTAGGCCACAACCCACGCCGTACACACCCCGACTCGAACAGAGAACCGCACTTGAAACAGCGAGGCACCCTTCTGCCCCCTTCTCCCTGCTTTTCCCCTAAAACCACCCCAGGGGTGGAGTCGCTTTGCATATTTAACCCCAACATCCAATAACAGGTAATGCAGTTAATGACACAAAACACAAAAATGAATAAAGTGCAACATAAACATCAAACTCCTTGTCATCTGCAACACAATAAAACTTGGAACATGTTACAGTATATTATGGTTTAAATTTGTTTAACAAAACAAAAAAAATAGGCCAAATTCGGGATTAATTAATTGCAAAAGTACAATATATTGGATACAATACAAACCTTGATTAAGATGTGAGGAATTTCAGGGCAGTGCGCTGTTTCTAGAGACTCGCCAGATGGCGCTAAAGCTCATATTTAAGAACCAACTTCCAAATTGAATGACAACTATGAATGTCTTTAAGAAATGAATGGTCAAACCTCTATCAGTAACCTCATTGGTTGATCTCTTCTTGTCTGTGTTTTGTCCAGCATGGATCCAGTGGGAGTGAATTCAATAGAGACTGCAGCTCTGGGGAGACCCTTCCAGCTGGGGATGCTGTATGACTGCAGGAGAGATGCTCTCGTACCAGGTGATGAACGACTGTTACCCCAAATCTGTAAAGTCTTGAATGAAAATCTTTTCAAGGCACACAAATAGAGTAAAATAGAGTAAAATCAAACAATATAAAGGTGTATTAAATCATTTGTCAATATGAATCTTTTACAGCCCTAAATTTAATATCTTTCCCAGCATTCATTCAGATCTTATAGCCTTTAAGACCCCATAGTGAATATAATACTATTTTACCAAACATGCTATATATGATATATGGGATTCTGGTAATGTGTGATTCAGTCTGAAGCACGTGTGTGAAGTCAGTCCAATGACATGGTGACGTCGGGACCAGGACGCTATACCAAACATGGTCAGCTCCTGTGCCTCAGCAAGCGCTCTGTGTGAGATTGTTTGTCTTTAGTGTTGTTTGTCCTGAAGTACAAAGCACAAGACACAAGACAACGGCAAGCAAACAGGCATTTAAATCGATTTGTGCGTGGTCTGTTTGGGACCGGAGCATCAGCTCTTGAGGTGGGCTGACTGTGTGCATTGCAAGAGATCATTGTAAGGTCTTTATACTCCACTGAAAACATAATTATGTATATTATATTGCATTTCTGTCAGTAGATACTCATAAATACTACTCACTGCCCCTTTAATGGGAAAACAGTATGTTACTGTCAAAATGTGTTTTTTTCCACCAGAAAATAAAAACAAAATTGTTTATGCATTGCCATGTTTATGCATTATGTTGTGTATGACATCACCTATATATGTCTTTCCAGTGGGAATTGCATGTTCGAAAACCTAAAACTTTGAAAACAAATAGTTTTACGCTCTTTTGAATATCATGTGATCTTCAAAATGGGTGTTGGCTTGGTATAAATACAACTGCAGATCTTCCTTTTTGCAAGTTCCTGGAGTGAGCTAGAGAAAGAAACTCTGTTAAGCAGGTAATATTTTAAGTCAGCTTTTATTAATCTTTACTCTGAGACTCAGTGTAGAAATGATTTCCATTATATCTCAACTTGTCTTAGTTACATATGCTCTATATATTTGTTTTAAGTGCTTATGAATACATTTACTTTGTAATAATGTGTATCAATTTTCATTGTTTAGCAAAAATAACCTCGTGAAATCTCTAAGCCGGCATCAGTAATGGCAGATTCTGCTGAAAGGTACGACTACACACTCACCTTATAATAATGTTCAATTATAAGTAATTTATAAGCTATTGGTTAAGGGTGAATTTGCATGATTTACAAAACATGACTATACATTCATAAATGATTAAGTGATATGCTAACAATTTACAGATGTGTTGTAAGATGGTTACTAAGTTATTAGCAGTTATATTATTTACCACTTATAAATGGTTAATCATGATCAAATGATGAACAAAGCATTAGTAAATAAACATGTATAAGTGACTTGCAGTCAGGGGATGGCATGGGTTATGATAAGTCATCAGCACACACTTGTGTTCTGTGGGATCTGTGATAATGTGAACCGGTTTCACTGAAGATCACATCAGCGGTTAGAGACTCCATGTGTGACAGAGAAGACAGCGGTCTCTACCCTTATCAGTCAACACTTAGACTGCAGACCACACTACAATGTGTTCAACACCTGTTATAGAAGATGTGTAGACCATTTATAAAGATTTCTGCATGCACTAATCTAAAGTGTAATTATTCATCACTTGTAAATGTGTTACACATCTTTTATAGATCTTCCTGTTACAAATGTGTGTAACATGATCTCATGAGTATTATACGTAAAGTGTAGGTCTAGCATATACGTTTGCATAAACACTAACATACGTATGAACCACTTTAGAAATTTACAAATGTTTACGAATTCTTTTAGATTACTGAATGAAATTAATAGGATGATTTGATTCTATTTAATTAATAAGATTGATCAAATATGCTAAGTGTCAACACATTTACCTTATTTTACATTCTAATGATTTTATTCTGTTCTGTGTGAGATGTCTTGTGCCGTATTCAACTTGTTTTAAAACATTCCATCCCTTGGCTTTACCCAAGTCTGAACTGAATGTAAAATGTAAAATAATAAATTAACACCCTGGCTGTTTCTCAACTCCAAACTCTAAACTTTAAACTTCTCGTTCTCACTGACGTGACAGTTTGTGAAAGAAAACATTTATCCATTTGTTTTGCTTAATTGTAATAAAGTGACAAAGACCTGAAGAAATACTGCAGTATTTTTATTGCCATATTAAAAAGAACTTTAACATTCACAAAGCATACACTGAAAAAAATATTTGTAAAGAAAAGACCCAATAGCGATCTGCGTCTCCATCCGCGCCGCGCCCCAGCGTCAGTGTTGCCAACTCTCGTGAGACAAATAAGCAACTGCAGCTTCAAAAACAAGCCCAGTATAATTATATTATTTATTATCATCAATATTATTTATAATACATATTTTTTAATCAATAAAAGAGCCTGCAACATATTAAACTGAAACCTCTCGCAGTTTGAAAAGCAAAAACAGGTGTTATTTTACAAAAATCATCAAATTGCAATAAAAGACACGCAATATCCTCCGATCAGCTGTGAACAAAAGAGGTTTGGAGATGGAAAAAGAGAAAAGGTGACATGAAGGCCAATTATGGTAACCCAAAGTCGGAGTTAGTGCACACATATTAGGAGCAGTAAGTAGTGAACACACACACTGCAAACCTTGAAAAAGACAAGCCCTGCATCTCAATGTGCATACTATCTGCCCTAAATAGTATTGAAAATGACTAATGTCACATACTATTTAAGATGGATAGTACGCACATTGGGACACAGGCAAGCACTAAGGGAGTGCTGCAATATAGCCACATATTTCTAATATGGTAACACTTTATTTTAAGGATCAGACATTAGGCACTAATTAATGACTAATAACTGCATTTGTAAGTAACTAGTTATGTACTTGTATGCCATTACAAGCTATTTATAAGGCCTTTATTGGCTGTTGTCTTATTTTTGTCTTATAGCCCCTTTATACTTGTTTCTGTCCTAACAATGTACTACTAAAAATAAAACAAACTAATAGCTTGTATTGTGCCAATTACACAGTTTATAAGTTCCCAGTACACTGTGTGAATGTGTGGCTTATAAGTATGAAATAAATATAGAATGGGCATTTCAACACAGACATTTAAATTTGCAGAGAAACACTGTCTTTCAAGCAGTTGTTCTATGCTAACAAATTATTTATTACTTAAATATTCCCTTTATTAACGGGTAACAAGCACATTTATCACTAATTTATCACTAATAAATGCAATATTACTTCAGATTGTGTTCCCTTTTCTAAAGTAAACATTTGCTGTTTTCCAATAAGAAAAGAGAATAAAAACATAAAAACATAAAAACAATAAACACTGAGTTGTTCACTGCAATATTACATGTCTCTTTTCTTATTGGAAAACAGCAAATGTTTACTTTAGAATAGGGAACATAATCTGAAGTAATATTGCATTTATTAGTGATAAATTAGTGATAAATGTGCTTGTTACCCGTTAATAAAGGGAATATTTAAGTAATAAATAATTTGTTAGCATAGAACAACTGCTTGAAAGACAGTGTTTCTCTGCAAATTTAAATGTCTGTGTTGAAATGCCCATTCTATATTTATTTCATACTTATAAAGCACACATTCACACAGTGTACTGGGAACTTATAAACTGTGTAATTGGCACAATACAAGCTATTAGTTTGTTTTATTTTTAGTAGTACATTGTTAGGACAGAAACAAGTATAAAGGGGCTATAAGACAAAAATAAGACAACAGCCAATAAAGGCCTTATAAATAGCTTGTAATGGCATACAAGTACATAACTAGTTACTTACAAATGCAGTTATTAGTCATTAATTAGTGCCTAATGTCTGATCCTTAAAATAAAGTGTTACCTATAATATAATACATTCGAACCATACCTACTGTTAGTAGACTTGTTTTTTTTACAATTGCCTGCAATTTTAAATACATTACAAAAATATTTTAAATTAAATTAGGTGCCGCTCCTCCCTGTTTCCTCTCCATCTCTGTACATCTCTGCTGGTGGCATTGTTTGTAAAAATGTATACGTCTATTTAAGCCTACTAACTATCATTACGTGCATTTATAACATCACATACCTGCACGTTGAACGCGATTTTTCTTCAATGAGGGGGAGGACGGATTATATATGAGGACAGATTACTAAAGCACTTGTGTCGTTGCACTGAATGGCTATTAGCTGTGAGAAGACAGTAACAGCGACCATAAATGTAAAGAAACAAAGTTGCTTATTATATTTTCCTAACAAGCAACCACATTTTTTAAAATAAGCCCAAAAAAACGCAACCCGCGACTCGTGAGATTTTTTAACGCAACTTGCCAAAAAAAGAAGCCCAAAGTCGCGTGTTATACGCGGACTTAACAACTATGGTCACAATGAAGACGCCACAGCTACCCCTACCCTTGGATTCACTCTATAGACTAAATGGGAACTCCATTGCTTTCAATTGGAAATCTTTGGTGGTATGAAATCGCGCTGCAGAGGTCTCGTTCAGAACACATTGCGATGTTTGGCATCAGTTCACGTGTGCCACATGTTGGTGAGTAGTCATAAATACTGTATTATGTCCTAATGTTTGATATAAAGTATTTTCTGCTTGTCGTTATTGATCAGATTATGTTCAGTCACTGCATTATATCTTTCATCTCCACTCAGGCTTCGCATTTCTTTGCTTTCTAAATCAACACACCTTGCTAATAGGGTGATTAAACACTGCCACATGACGTGCTATAGACCTTTAAACAGTTATTCATATTTAATAATAACTACTAGTGTAGTTCCAACATGGCATTTGTAGTAGAAGCACAATAAAAACAATACTTGCCATGCTTTTACCAGTAACCTTAGTTTTAATGTGATGCAGGTGCTGTAAAAGGACAGTAACCTCAAAACTTACCATGCTTTTACCACAGTATTGGTAGTTTTAATATGATGTTTGTTGTAAATAGACAGTAACCACAACACTTACCATGCTTTAAATGGCTTTTAATGTTAAATCCAAATATTGTTATGTAAATAGTACTTTACTTGGGCACAAAACAATAGGAAAAGAATAGGCAAAAGAAATGTAACAGTCATACAATTCAAGGACCATTATTGTAACCCCTCTACGTTTTGCACTTTGGACCAATGTAGTCAGGGTACGTTTTTATATGAGACTGGATTGAAATCTGACAAGGTAGGACAAATCGACAGAACAGCATAATTTCTCCCCTTGGGTTTTAGGTTTAGGGAAGGGAAAAAATCCCACCCCCTGTCCAAACTTATAGGATACTGGGTATCAGATTTGCACAATTCATAAGCACAATGCTTCAGCATGTTTCCCTCGTCTGAAAGCTTGACAGACCTTCCGCACCTAGTTACGGTTGCTAAGCCACGATTGGCCTGTGGCGGTTTTCGGGCGTGGCTTAACGAAGGGTCAATTCAGTTGTGTAACATTAAAGTACACTCACCTAAAGGATTATTAGGAACACCTGTTCAATTTCTCATTAATGCAATTATCTAATCAACCAATCACATGGCAGTTGCTTCAATGCATTTAGGGGTGTGGTCCTGGTCAAGACAATCTCCTGAACTCCAAACTGAATGTCAGAATGGGAAAGAAAGGTGATTTAAGCTATTTTGAGTGTGACATGGTTGTTGGTGCCAGATGGGCCGGTCTGAGTATTTCACAATCTGCTCAGTTACTGGGATTTTCATGCACAACCATTTCTAGGGTTTACAAAGAATGGTGTGAAAAGGGAAAAACATCCAGTATGCGGCAGTCCTGTGGGTGAAAACGCCTTGTAGATGCTAGAGGTCAGAGGAGAATGGGCCGACTGACTCAAGCTGATAGAAGAGCAACTTTGACTGAAATAACCACTCGTTACAACCGAGGTATGCAGCAAAGCATTTGTGAAGCCACAACACGCACAACCTTGAGGCGGATGGGCTACAACAGCAGAAGACCCCACCGGGTACCACTCATCTCCACTACAAATTGGAAAAAGAGGCTACAATTTGCACCAGCTCACCAAAATTGGACAGTTGAAGACTGGAAAAATGTTGCCTGGTCTGATGAGTCTGGATTTCTGTTGAGACATTCAGATGGTAGAGTCAGAATTTGGCGTAAACAGAATGAGAACATGGATCCATCATGCCTTGTTACCACTGTGCAGGCTGGTGGTGGTGGTGTAATGGTGTGGGGGATGTTTTCTTGGCACACTGTTTTCTTGGCACACAGAGCATTGTTTCTGACCATGTCCATCCCTTTATGACCATCATGTGCCCATCCTCTGATGGCTACTTCCAGCAGGATAATGCACCATGTCACAAAGCTCCAATCATTTCAAATTGGTTTCTTGAACATGACAATGAGTTCACTGTACTAAAATGGCCCCCACAGTCCCCAGATCTCAACCCAATAGAGCATCTTTGGGATGTGGTGGAACGGGAGCTTCGTGCCCTGGATGTGCATCCCACAAATCTCCATCAACTGCAAGATGCTATCCTATCAATATGGGCCAACATTTCTAAAGAATGCTTTCAGCTCCTTGTTGAATCAATGCCACGTAGAAGGGAGCTGTATAAAATTCACTTTGAGAATACTTAATTGGGTCACTTAAAATGTATTCATTCAATGATGTTGAAGTTACATGAACAAATTATGTTTGTTCAACTTAATTGATTCATGTGGGACTGATGTACACAATTAAATAATGTAAATCCAACACACTTTTTTTCAGTGTAGGGACCATAGGCTACTCATTTTAACAATTACGAGTGGTACAATGAAAGGATATACCCTTATAGGTAACACTTCATAATAACTATACACTTTTGAGCATTAGTAAATAGTTAAGTCATCATTTATAAAACATTAATAGACATTATTAAGCAGTTTATAAATAAAGCTAATGTTTTTGTCACATACATGAGATGAGGACCCAAAAGCAGAAGGTGATTTTGACAAAGTTTTAATTCAGTTCAGAGCAAAATAACTCAGGTGGCCACAAGGCATATAAATCCAACAGAAAGTCTCTGGCGTTAAGCTTCAGCAAAAGAATGTCGTTGTCAAACAGAAAGTTCATCAAACATAAGGAACAGAACTGTCCGGTCAGGAACGGCAATGGGAAATCCCCGGAGGTAGAGAGAAAGGCTGGGTCCAAAAGGAGCAAGGAGCGCCAAACCGTTGAGCACTCACGTAGCTGGAGACTTTGTATAGAGCAGATACGAGGTGATAACAAATCAGTCAGGAATCAACATGCACCAGACAGGATTAAGACAGGACAGTGATCGAAAAACAGGTACGTAACATTTAGGCAATAATCTGACGAAGAACCAGAGAAAGGAAGGACAAGAAATAGAGAAACCAATCAGAGAAAGTGGGCAACAGATGAGAACGATAGAGATAATGAACAAGAATGTGAGTACGTAAGGAATGAGGTAATGAGAGACAGCTGAGAACGATTGAGAAAATGAATGCAAATGTGTGTGCGTGAAAGAATGTAATAATGAGTGTGACCAGAAGAGGGAGAAAAGAGAAAGGAGAAAAAAGGAAAGAGCCGGGATCATGACAGTTTTACTCTTGATTTATAAGCATATCTATAATGTGTTTAATAATTGTATTTTCATACTTTATTAATCATTAATTTATCTTTTCTAAATTAGGTATTAAATTATTTACAAACCAGTTATTTAGGACTTGTCAGTGGTTCATAAGATCATTTAGAAAGTAAATGATTAATAAACTAAATTTAAATGTACATTTATAAATATTATTTAGACATATAGTAATAGTTACTCAGTGTGTTAATAAATGCTTTATTAACATGTATTCATACTGTAATTCATGATTAATTCAGGTGGTTATAAAATATTTAGTTGTTGTCAGTTAACTATTTCTGTGAGCTCATCTAAAGTGAGGACTATTAATGCCTTTTAAAGCTTTTACAAAGGGGATTTAAGTTTATTAATCCTTATTTACACTTTCTACAACTTCTAAATAACGGGTTTTGTAAATATTGTAATAATCAATTTAGAAAGGATAAATTAATGATTAATAAAGTATGAAAATACAATTATTAAACTGTAACGGATTTCCACTGGAGGCAAGTTGAAGTGAGAACCCAAGTGCAGTTTATTTACAGTGAATCCAAAACATGAACATAAATCCAATAATCCAAAGTGAACAGAACATGAACTGATACAAAACAAACGATGACTTGACTTGAAACAGAATCGACTTGATCCATGAACAGACTTGACAATAAACAGACTAGACTATGAACACTCACCAACAGTGGTTACAGGGAAACAATACTCGACAAGGACCATGGCAAACATGAGGGTATAAATACACAAAGACTAATGACTAAACAAGGGACACCTGTGAACAATCAAGACAATGAACCAATGACAAAACTGAACTGAGAACACATGACTAAAACAACCAATGAGAACATAACACATGAGGACAAGGGAATCACATGACAATGATCACATGACAAAACCAGAAAACATGACAAGGAGCATAATTACAAAGACATGAACACAAACAAGACCCAAAACTGTTACATAAACACATTAGATATGCTTATAAGTCAAGAATAAATCATTTATAGGTGTATTTATAAACTGCTTATTAATGTCTATTAATGCTTTATAAATGATGAATTAACTATTTACTAATGCTTAACTAATACTCAAAAGTGTATAGTTATTATAAAGTGTTACCGAATAGTTACACTTTAGATTAGTGCATGCAGAAAGCTTTATAAATGGTCTACACATCTTCTAACAGGTGTTGAACACTTTGTAGTGTGTACTGCAGTGTAAGTGTTGACTGGTGAGGGTGACTGCTTTCCTCTGACACACGTGGAGTTTCTAACCACTGATGTGATCTTCAGTGAAACCGGTTCACATTATCACAGATCCCACAGAACACAAGTCTGTGCTGATGACTTATCATAACCCATGCCATCCCCTGACTGCAAGTCACTTATACATGTTTATTTACTAATGCTTTGTTCATCATTTGATCATGATTGACCATTTATAAGTGGTAAATAATATAACTGCTTATAACTTATTAGCCATCTACTAATGATCTCTTTGATTATTTCATGATTTACTAGATTTTTTATTGTTAATCATTTATGACTGTAAAGTCATTTTGTAAATTATTATTTAATCATTAAAGGTCCCATGGCATGGCATTTTCTATTATTTTATAATGTTTCCTGAGGTGTACTTATATTGTTAGTATGATTTTTACATAAAAAATGTCATAATTTAGAAATAAAAGGCATTTTTTTCTACTGTTATTACCCCTCTGGCTGAATGCCCTGAATGTTTCAAGGGGCGTGTCTGCTGTGAGACTTCAGTGAAAACGTCCACTTTTGTGATTGGCTGACATCTTTGCATTTGAAATGAGTGTTAGATTATGTTGCGGAGGGGGCGTGGTTTAACGAGGCACTGCATGCATGAGAGAGAGAGACTGACTGGGCACTCGTGAACCATGGAGAGCTGGAGGAAGTTTTATTATACTGAGTTGTTGAGAGCGCTGTGCTGTTAACGCAAGCTTATTTGTAGCTGAGAGTTCTGAATAAACAGTCCCAGTCACGTCGACTCTGTCTTCTTCCACCTTATTCTACCAACTTTGTAAAACCATTACAGCCATCGAGATGAACCAATCGCCAAAGTGTGGATTATAGCATTATTTTATGATCTATTCCTATCACATGAAAGGCTGCAGTGATGAGTATTGAGTACACAGACAGTCTGTTGATCATGTGAATGCAGTGATCTCGTCATTGCAACACGTTCTCTCTCACAAAATGCTTTCACCACAACTAATAGCAAACACAACGTTGACAAGAATACAGTAAGAGCTTTGTGCAGCATAACAGCATCATTCATTATAATGGCAGTTTAGGCAAGTGTGCAGATACACTCGCGACGTGTGATTGACAGATCCGAACATTATAAAGAGTGTTCTTTGATCGCTTTCTGTAGTTTAATCACTGAAACAACGGATTTGTTTCATGCTACAAACAGAAACGATCGTTTTAGTCACTGGCTTGATTCACTGATGCATTACGCTTAGGGCATCAAGATGGCAATCATTAAACTATCTAGAAAGAACGTTTGAGTGAACTTGAAAGATTAGCTACACCTCAGAAATCACTGATCACAGATCAGGCAGTAATGAACACTGTTACTCACTGTTTGTTGGTGTCGAATCCATATCGTAAAGTCTGTTTGTAAAGCATGTGCTGACATAAACTGAATCCATTTTCTCCGAATGCTCTGGACGGGCAAAGCAGAGGAAGGGGAGGTAACCTTTCCTGGTATGACGTCATAACAGGAAAATTCAAGATCAGCTCGTCTGAGCTCTCATTTTCTCAAAGGCAGAGAAAGACAGCCAGAACACGGTTTACTATTTTTTTCTAATTTTTTCAACTAAATATCCAAATAAATCTAATTAATAAACTAAATTAACCATATAAACTAAATTACTGATCTAATTACTGATCTAAAGCCCACACTGTCACTGTATGATAACTGAAATGAACTGATGACATTACCGTTTTCTCCAGAACGGCTATACGGCTGAATAAAATTATGCTGCATTATTTTCCTGTTTAACACTGTAAAGCTGCTTTGAAACAATCTGCATTGTTAAAAGCGCTATATAAATAAAGTTGACTTGACTTGACTTGACTTGAGACCCATCAAAATTTCTAGCCACTTGTGGACCATATACAGGTTAGGGGAACTCATATTAATGTTAAAAAAACCTCATAAAAATAAATTTCCATGCCATGGCACCTTTAATAACTTATAAATTACTTATAATCGAACATTATTATGAAGTGTTTCGCTTTTGGACATAATAGACATTTACCATGTAACTATGTTGTTTTCTTCTTTATATTACAGACAAGGTACAGCCAGCTCAGAGCACAAATTTAATGAAATTATCCAGCGAAGTACTAACATTGAGAAGGGTATTCCTGCTCGATATCGTCTGAAATCAACAATAGTCTCTCCTGATCAATCTAACCCATTTAGACAAATAATCATTGGGGAAAGAGATAACAACAAGCCCCATAAAACCATTCTGATGGTGGGAGAAACAGGAACAGGAAAAACAGCCCTGATCAATGTCATGATCAACTGCATGTTAGATGTTCAGAGAGAAGACAAGGTTTGGTTTGAGGTCACAGATGACCAGAGCAAACAGTCTTCAGTTCAGAGTCAGACCTCCAGCATCACTGTTTATGGGTTTTATCCACAAGAGAGTCCAATCCATCTAACAATCATCGACACACCAGGATATGGAGACACACAAGCTATTCAGAAAGATGAAGAAATCGCCATGAGTTTGCTTAGTTTAAGCAGATGTGATGATTGGGTCCATGAAATACACACAGTGTGTCTGGTGATTACAGCAACTGTAAATCGACTCTCTGACAGACAAATATACATATTTGATGCTGTTCAGTCTTTATTTGGGAGAGATATTGCTGAAAACATTGTGTTGCTCTTCACACACTCAGATGGAGCTAAACCTAAAAATGCCCTGACGGCTGTTGAAGAGGCTAAAGTCAAGTGTGCAGTGAATGACAGGAATCAGCCGGTGTATTTGCTGTTTAACAATCGTCAGTCAGACGCCGCTGATGAAGAAGAAGAAGCAATCCAGGAACAATCATGGGAACTCAGTCATAGAGGAATGACAGGATTGTTCACGTTTCTTGAAAACATAATACCAAAATCCCTGAAGATGACTCAAGATGTTTTGCAAAAACGGGAGCAGTTGAAGGCAAATATCTCTAATCTACAGTCACGAGTTCAAATGATGGAATTAAAGCAGAATGAGCTGAAACAAACTCAAGAAGCTTTGGAGCAGAACAAGAAAGATGTAGAAGACAATAAGAACTTTGAGTATGAAGTTGAAGTGCCCTATAAAGAAAAGATTCCCATAGATCCAAAAATGTGGCGCTTGACCAGAGAGGCCACATGCTGCACCGTCTGTGAGGAGAACTGTCATTATCCAAACTGCTGGTGGGTCAAAGATCTCTCATGGTGCTACGTGATGAAAGATTATCACTGTACAGTGTGCACTAATAAATGCCACTACAGCAGACATGTCAAAGAAGCAAACATATATGTAACAAAGACAAAGAAGGAGAAGAGGACATATGAAGATTTAAAGAAGGAATATGATGGGAAGATTAGGGATGGTGTTTCTTTGGTCCAGAAGCTGAAAGAAGAACTGCATGAATTACAGATGGAGAAATTAAAGCTGCTGATAGAAGCTTTTCACTGTGTGGAAAAACTGGAGATGATCGCACTCAACACTGATTCACTGAACACACTCCTGCATATTGATGTTCTGATTGAGAAGCTGAAGGAAATAAATGAGCTTGGAAAGGCAGAAACACTGGAAAACATCAAGAAGAGAGCAGGAGGAGAAAAACTAGGAGCTCTGGCATTGTTTAAAAATACAACACAAATAATGCCTCAGCTACAAAATCCTGGTTAAACTTTAGGAAACCTTAGGATACTGAAAATGTTTCTGCTTCTTTCAGAAGCATGTCCTTCATGTGATGTAAAGCATTATTATTATTGATTGTAATTGCAAGGTTTTATGAATCTAACATTTTCTAACGTCACACTTGCATGTGTTTTACTTTGTCTTGCTTTGGACAAAGACAAGTGCTAAATTAACTGATGTAAAATTCTTATTATAGTGATTACTATAATTAGTTTTCTGGAATCAATAAATTCATCATTAATTTTTTATTTAATTTTTTTGTATTTTATCTCTGTTCATCGAACTGCAAAACACTAGCTAAAGGTCCAGTGCCCATAAAGGTACTAAATGATGAATATTAAACGTGTAAATTATAGATAATTTCAACTTCAGATTGGTTACTGCAAAAACACAAACAAATAATTAAAAGAGAGAAGCATAGGCGACTACATGTCAAAATTAATTGATTTATGGCTTTTAATATAAATACCACCTCCCACCCACCGGACTGGACACCTGTTTTGGACATCTGTTTATCATCCCCCCACTATCCCCATCCAAAGGAATTTATGACTGTTTTTGGACTTTGTGTGTTTTTTAAAGGTCCCATGGCATGAAATTTTCATTTTATGAGGTATTTCAACATTAATATGAGTTCCCCTAGCCTGAATATTGTCCCCAAGTGGATAGAAATGTTGATCGGTGTAAACCCGAGTTCTGGCTGTCTCTCTCTGCCTTTGAGAAAATGACAGGCCAGACGAGCCAATCCTGAAGCCTCCTGTTTTGACGTCCAAGCAGGAGCGGTTACCTCCCTTTCCTCCGCCCAGAGAATCTGGCACGCCCATGCAAACACTCGAGATCATTAACGTGAACGCAGGCAGTTTCTCAGTGTTTGGATGTACAAATGAAAACAGAAGTCTTTCTTCAGTTCCTTCTGATCTGTGATCAGTGATCTCTTATATGTAGCTAATTATTTATTATTCGTGCACACGCAGCGGCTTCTCTCTCTCCAGACAGAACGGTGTTTTCGTGTTTTCTATCTTGTGAGTCAGTGTTTTTGTACGTCCTCGTCGCGTCTACCGGTTCTAAAATGTGCATACAGTCTTTTCTGTTTAACATCAGCAGCCACATCTTTAGAGATAAACCTCACACACGCCGAAGCTCGGCCTTCAACATCCCCGACCCCCAGTACTGCATCTGGCCCACAGCGGAGGCACCAAACGCGGCGTGAGATTAAGCAGAAGGAGGGTAAGCGTGAGAATATCTGGGCTAGGCTAGCCAGCTTTCCCCACAATAAACTGGATTACATTCGATTACTGTTGTTGTGTCTTTGTTTGCGCTGTGTAACGTTACTCAATGCGCGTCACTGACGCTATTCATATGATTGGAACATATCTAGAAATAATGCTATACTCAACACTTACTAACTCGTTCATCTCGCTGTAATGGTACATTGTGTAGCCCTCGCTCTCTCTCTGGTACGTTTACTGGTCTCTAGCACCGCCGCTGCTACTCTGCGTTGTGTTATGTGTGTTCGTGGATGGTGGTAGAGGGAGAGAACGCGGAATCAAAGGGGTTCGGTATTGTGGCTTGACAATTTATTCCACAGCATCTATAGAGTTGATCAAATGAACTCAAGTTAAGTTTTAAGTGCACATGCAATTCAACAGCAAGCTCTGACTGCTTAATATTATCATACACCATCTTGCATTAGCCACCATGCATCAATCAAATTCAAAAGAAAGAACATTTTGACTTTCACTATTATTCTGCATATAGGTCATTAAACAGTAAAGTCACAAGCAGTAAGCAGTTTAAAACAGAAATTATATATATGAATTCACCTTTAGTGAGAAAACAACAAAGATATTTTACATTAACATTTCCACTTCTGTTAGAATGGCTTACCTATAGAGTTGATCAAATGAACTGAAGAACATATCAACACTACGGTAAATCAAAAGGCTCAAAAAAACGCTAAAGTTACTCAAATCTGTTATAACGCAACAGCGTTATAGCGGCCTCTTGAGGATGACACAATACATTGCCTTACATCCACCCCTTCTTTAATTGATGGCGTCCCAGCCATCTGATTAACCAAAACTCAAGTGTGATTTAATCTATAACAACCAAAACAAGAAATGTGCTGAGAGTGAATGTATAGCACATGTGTGTAATTAATGTGGGGGTGGGTAGCTAACTATTATCAGGGTGCTTGCAGTATGACTCAACGTGTGCTCCTCTTACTTCTGGCTTTTAGCCACAACTTTCTCCCTCTTTCTATCTTTTGGTGATCACTCTCTAGTTTCACCACTTGGGATTCGAGTGAGAGTTTAGTTGGGGGATGCCGGCTCCTTCTTGGGTTTCTTCTTGGGTTGGGCCCCTGAGTTGGGGAGGCCCCACTACCCGTCACAAGAACTCCCTCTCCGCTACTTGTTCCTTCTGTCCACATGTCAGCCTCCTCTGTACTCATTTGCTCCTCCTCTTTGTCTGCCTTTTCAATCAAGGCTCTGTCCAGCATTTCCTCTGACTCGTCACCCCTCATTCCCTCTTTGGTCTCTGATTCAGTGCTTGCCCCACACGTCTCACCGTCTGTCTCGCCCCCTTCTACAATCACTCCTTCGTTTCGCTCCACTGAGAGAAACATACACTGCGTCAAAAGGTTTCTATGAACCACTCTCTCCACTCCTCCATCATCAGGTCGCACCACGTACACAGGCAATCCTGGTTGCTTCTTGACCACAACATATGGCCGTGCTTCCCATCGATCTCCCAACTTCTGCCTTCCCTCCACATGACAGACCTTGACTAAGACTCTGTCCCCTGGACTGAAATCTTCGGTCTTTGCTTTTCTGTCATAATACTTTTTCTGCTGTCCTTTCGCCAGCTGAGATGTCTGATTAGCCAGGGCATAGGCTTGCGACAGGGAGTCATACAGCGTTTGAACATACTCGCTGTATTCACAAGGCTGGTTTGTTGTGGGGGACCTGAAGATGAGGTCCACTGGGAGCCTGGGATGTCTACCAAACATAAGGTAGTATGGGCTATATCCAGTGGAGTCATGTCGCGAGCAGTTATATGCGTGTGTCATGGCATCCACATGCTCATGCCATCGGGGCTTTAGATGCAGCTCTAATGTTCCCAGCATGTTCATCAAGGTACGGTTGAATCTTTCGGTGGTTCCGTTGCCCTGGGGGTGGTAGGGCGTGGTGTGGGTTTTGGTGATGCCAATACACTTGCATAGCTCCTTCACAATTGCGCTTTCAAAGTTGCGCCCTTGATCTGCATGTAATTTTGCAGGGAAACCAAAACAGCAGAAGAAATTCCTCCACAAGACCCTCGCCACTGTGCCTGCTTTTTGGTCCCTGGTGGGGTAGGCCTGTGCATAACGAGAAAAGTGATCTGTAACAATGAGCACATTCTCCACACCACCCTTGGACTTCTCCAGCATCAAGAAGTCCACACAAATCAACTCCATGGGGGCACTGGTATGGATGCTGACAAGGGGGGCCCTGACTGTGGGAGTTTTTCTAAGGCAGCATCTCTCACACTGTTCGCACCACACCTTGATCTCTTGAAACATTCTTGGCCAGTAGAATCTTTCCCTTATCATCTGTAGCGTTCTCTCAAATCCCAGATGCCCTGAGTCATTGTGAAGGGCTGTTTTGACAGTTTCACGCAGCCTCTCTGGCAGTATTAGTTGCTCCACCACCTTTTTATGGCAGTCTCTTATGCTGCGATACAGGATCCCTTTTTTTACCACTAATCTCCTCCACTCTTTTAAGAGAAGACCCCCAGCGGCTCCCACTTTTATCCTTTCACTGTGGCTTGGTTTGTGGTTCCTGCTCTTAAAGTGGAGGATAGGACCGATAACACAGTCTTCCTTCTGTCCTGCTCGAAGCTCCTGTATGGTCATAGCAGGTAGTGTCTCCATCCCCACATCCACATACACCTCACTGGGCACCAGTGACTGACCGCTTTCAGGCTCCTCTGTGACAGCTTTGTCCTCACCTGAGACCTCCTCAGGCTCCTGGCTGGTTTGTGCCTCCTCATGTCCCGGTTCTCCAGGCCTCACCTGCTGTGGGCATGACTGCAGGGTCTCTGCCACCTCCTGATTGGACATACGCGAGAGGGCGTCAGCGTTGGAGTTATCCTGTCCCCTCCGATACTGGATGTCAAAGTCAAATATGGAGAGATGAGAAACCCATCGCTGACCTGTGGCATCGAGTTTGGCTGAGCTCATTACATATTTCAGAGGGTTATTGTCTGTCAGAACAGAGAATTTGCGCCCGTAGAGGTGGTCATGGAACTTATCTGTCACAGCCCACTTGAGAGCCAGGAACTCAAGTTTGTGTGCCGGATACCTGGTCTCAGGTGGGCTCAGGCCTCTGCTCGCATATGCAATGACTCTTTCCACCCCCTCTTGTACCTGTACTAGCACAGCACCAAGCCCCATTCCCGAGGCATCGGTCTGCAGCAGAAAGGGCTGACTGTAGTCTGGATAGCCAAGCACTGGTGCACTTATCAGCTTTTCTTTTAATGACTGAAAGGCCTCCTCACAGTCGGCAGTCCACAGAAATGGCTGGTCGGGGACTGGGCTTTTCTGGATCCCTCTTTTTTTCTTTCTAGGGTCACCGGAGGTAAGGCGGTATAACGGAGCAGCCAAGTTAGAGTAGCCCTTAACATACCTCCTATAGTAACCTGCAAAACCTAAAAACCGCAGCACTTCCATACGATTAGTAGGCCTCACCCAATCCTTTACCTTGCTTATCTTCTCTGGGTCTGTCCTGATGCCCTCTGCAGATACCAAGTGACCCAAGTACTGCACTTCCTTCCTCACAAGCTGGCACTTGGAGGGTTTCAGCTTTAAACCGTGTTCCCGAAGCCTATCAAAAGCCAGCTCGAGCCTCTCAAGATGTTCATTAAAGGACTTAGAGAAAATAATAATATCATCAAGGTAAATAAGGAGATGGGTGAAATTTAAGTCCCCAAAACAGGAGGTCATCAGCCTTTGAAAGGTGGAGGGAGCGTTTTGCAGCCCAAAAGGCATTCTATTGGCCTCAAACAGCCCCATGGGAGTGCTGAATGCTGTCTTGTGCTTATCGTGTTCCGCGACCTCTACCTGCCAGTATCCAGATGTAAGGTCAAGGGTGGAGAAGTACTTTGCTTGCCCTAAAGCCTCTAGAGCCTCCTCTATTCTTGGCAGAGGGAATGCATCTCGGGTGCCACAGGAGTTGAGCTTCCGATAGTCGATACACAATCGAAGTGATCCATCCTTCTTGGTCACAACCACCACAGGGGATGCGTATGGACTTTTACTAGGACGAATGACTCCTGCTGTCTCCATCTCCATCAATAACCGCCTCACATCTTGCCACTGGGAGGGGGGTATTTTGCGATATGGCAGTCGGAAGGGCCTCGGGTCAACCAAGGGAATCTCATGCTGTACAGTTGTGGTGTGACCATAGTCCATGGAATGCTGGGAGAACACGTCTGCATTCTTGTCCAGAAGATCCTTAAGTAGATCACGTTGGTTTTCACTTTCCACCACTGCTTTGCTTAGGTCAACACCACAGCTAGCCACTACGTGGTCCAGACAGAGACATGCCCCTCTGTTCTCAGCTTCGCCATGCTTTTTATCTGGGAACTCCACCACCTTGTCCACCAAGACTGCACTGGCCAAATTTGTGTGTCGTTTGATTGTAATGACTCGCTGGGAAAGATTCATCACTCTAACTGGAGCACAACCTCTTTTCACATTTGCAAGCACTTTGGCTACCAGGATGTCCTGGGGGAGATGCACGGAGGGATGGCCTTCTATCAGGGCTGTATAAGTCTTCCTTCGAGGGCCAGCTTTAATCCTACACTTTAAGTCCATCTCTTTCCCACCAGGGATGCGTATTGTACGACCAGTGTAAACAGCAGGACCCACAACATCATGCATTTCACGTTGCTCGGCACTCTCCACCTTCAATAAGGCTGTGTACCATTCTGGGTGCTTCTCTTTGACTTGGTGCAGAAACTGCGGGCCATAAGATGTTTGAAGGTGGGTTCGTGAGGCTCGAATGACATTGGTTCCCACCAACAGAGGGACTGAAGAGCGGTAGTCGCAATCAGGAACAACAAAGGTTGGTACGGCCTTGAGCTCTTTCCCCAGCACTTTCAGGTCGATGTGCAGGACTCCATGGTAGGGCACGATCTGACCTGCTGCCCCCTCTATTGGTATTTTAGAGGACTGTAGCTTCTGCTTCTGTAGAGCTGGGTGGCTCTGCCAGTAGTTGTGCGTAATACTGGTGATCTGTGAGCCAGAGTCAATGAGAGCCCTACATGCCTTGCCGTTGACTACTACTTCCCCTTCGTTCCTCGGTCCCACTAGGGGCGTTTCCCTTCCTTCAGTGCGAATCCTCTTGAAACGTGGGTGGGGCCCTTGCTGTGTACCCATGGATGCCCCAGCTGCCATGGGCACTAAGCGTTTAAATGTTGAGCAGAGCGCATGTGTCCGTCAGCCGGAATCTTGGGCTGCTGGGCTTCAGCTAGGCTTGGGTCCGGAAGCACTGCTCGGCACACTCTGGCTGTGTGGCCTGGCTCTCCACAACGGTAACAGACAAAGCTTGGATTCTGGCTTACTTTTCCCTTTGCTGGCTGGACAGCTAATGGGGAGGCAAGGGGAGGAGAGGTCATTCTCAACTCAAGTTGTGACAGCTTAGCCATTTGTTCTTCCTGAATAAGAGCCAATTTCTTAACCATCTCTGTCAACTCCGACAACTCAGATGTGTTCTTTGACCTATCTATTTTGGTGTTTTCACCCCCTCCTGATGTCACATGCACCTGAGCATATGTTTTCTTTGCCGTGCTCTGCGTCTGGAATTTCTTAGTTCCTCTAGCTAGATTTCGGAGCTCTGCCTGCAGCTCTCGGAAGCTCAAAAGCCTGGGTGTCATTGGTGCAATTCTGGTGTACACCTCCTCATCGGAAAGGCCTCTCATGAACTGCCTGGTTAGTTTACTATCTCGATCCAGGAAGGGCTTACCTCCTCTTTGCTTTTCCTCTACTGTTCGCAACTTTGCCTCCAGTGCTATAGCATAAGAACAGGCAGACTCCCCTGATTTCTGGCTCCGCTCATAAAAGTCAGCCAGAGGGTCTAGGGAGCCTCGTGTGTCGCTGTATTCGGCCCTCAGTTCCTCCAACGCTTTATCCGGGGTCTGATCATGGGGTGGTAGGTTAAGGATGAGATTTCGTGCTTCCCCGCCCAGGTGTCGCACAACAGTGGAGAAGCGAAGGTGCATTGGGAGCTCTATTGCCTCCAATAGGTATTGCATGTCGCGAATCCAGTCTTCCACCAGTATCTTACAGTCTGGATTTCCTGTGAAGACTTGAACATTTTTCACCTGATGAGTTTGCATGAAACCTCCATAGGCTGCCATGGGAAGGGACTGGTTGGTGACTGCTCGAGCAGGAGGTCTGAACTGCGTCTCACTTGGGTGGGCCGACTGGCTGGCAGATGCAGGTGGAGGGGCAACTGAAGAGCGAGCGTCAACATACATGTTGAGGTGTGAAGTTGGCATCAGTGTCTGTTGAGCGGACAGATCAAGTGGAGCATCAGCAGCTGTCTGCTCCAACGCTACCTGAGGGCTGTGTAGAGTTATGTTGGGGGCCCATGTATTAGCAACTGGGGGTGATGGGGTGACTCCACTATAGCCTGGAACTTGAGCAGTGAGAAATCTGGCTTCAGGGGAACGCACTTGCAAGGCCTGCTCAGCAGCTACATGCTTAACTGTAACATTCGCCACTGGCGGGCTCTGAAGGCCCGGCACGGGCACAGAAGGGGGGTATGAATAACTAGATAATACCTGGGGGCCTGGATATGTTGTGGCGACTGGATAGGGTTTGAGCGACTGCTGCACAACTGGCATGTCAACAAAAACATGTGTAGAACCTTGCCACGGTGTGGCTTCTGAGGGCCCATGTCTACTGCGCTTGCGAACAGAGGCATCAACCGACCTATCTATCTGGCCTCCTCGTCTTGCATCGGGGCTGTTGTCGAAACAGAGTGGCGGTAGCTGCACTGAGGCCCCAGAGCCAAACAGCCTTGTTGCGTGGGCCGGCGTCCCAAACTGGTCAGCATAGGGTGAGTTCATAGGGGCTGGTTGGTAATTTGTGACATGCTCCGCTGGTGGTGGAAGACTGGATGCACCGGTCGAGGAGCAATGCATGTTTTGAAGGGAGTCCTCATAGGTCTGTGACATTTTAGATTCCAAGTGTGTGTTTATTATGTGCAAGAAAGTTAAATGGCAGTGTAATTAGATTGTATGGAGCTGTAGAAACTTTGTAAAACTATACAATCTCTTAGAAATAAAAGTGTTCTAAAGAAAGCTATATGTTTCAGTTAGATCGGCACAGTAAAAAAAAAAAAAAAAAAAAAACAACTTAACGTTTTTTTTTTTTAAAACTTATCCCAAAAAATTAATGACTAGTCCACTAAAATGACTCGTCAGATTAAACTTAAATGTCCATTTTAGCGTCTCACTGGGTATCAACCAGATAAACAGTAATCTCAGATGAATTTAGCAAATCTTCTCTCTTATCAATAAACCATCAAATATAAAACATCACAGCAAATTGCTCAAATTGAAACAGCAAGACATTTAAGATTCCCAGCAGACTGTAAAGGATATAGCAGTGATGTCAGATATGTATCCCAAAAATCACCCGTCCAGTTAGGAATTTTAGCTTGTTCACCAAACTCAGTTCAGCATTCAAACCAATGGCTGTAGAATGTTCTTTCTCTTTGGTCAAGCAATTCCACAATCCGGGTCACGGCACCAAAGATGTAGCCCTCGCTCTCTCTCTGGTACGTTTACTGGTCTCTAGCACCGCCGCTGCTACTCTGCGTTGTGTTATGTGTGTTCGTGGATGGTGGTAGAGGGAGAGAACGCGGAATCAAAGGGGTTCGGTATTGTGGCTTGACAATTTATTCCACAGCATCTATAGAGTTGATCAAATGAACTCAAGTTAAGTTTTAAGTGCACATGCAATTCAACAGCAAGCTCTGACTGCTTAATATTATCATACACCATCTTGCATTAGCCACCATGCATCAATCAAATTCAAAAGAAAGAACATTTTGACTTTCACTATTATTCTGCATATAGGTCATTAAACAGTAAAGTCACAAGCAGTAAGCAGTTTAAAACAGAAATTATATATATGAATTCACCTTTAGTGAGAAAACAACAAAGATATTTTACATTAACATTTCCACTTCTGTTAGAATGGCTTACCTATAGAGTTGATCAAATGAACTGAAGAACATATCAACACTACGGTAAATCAAAAGGCTCAAAAAAACGCTAAAGTTACTCAAATCTGTTATAACGCAACAGCGTTATAGCGGCCTCTTGAGGATGACACAATACATTGCCTTACAATTGCATGTGTTACAAAGTTGGTAATAATGATGAATACGGACTCGGTGTGACTGGGACTCGTGTTTATTCAGAACTTTCAGATACAAACACAATAAACTCGCGCTGACTGACAGCGCTCTCATAACTCAGAAGTTACTATAAATAACTTTGTTAGCAATCGCTCCGTCTCCATGATGTCCGGTTCGCGAACGAATCATTCTTTTGAATCGGTTCTTTTTAGTGAACCGAACCAGTTCACCAAATCGGACTGAATCGTTCTAAACGGTTCGCGTCTCGAGTCAGCGCTGATCCATCATTTACTAAAGTTACTAACTTTCTGACATGAGTGACAGCCCCTCCGACTAGAAATAAACTAATAACCTGAAGTATATGCTAGTAACTACAACAGTTCACCCTGAACTGAGACTGAGAACTGATGAGAAGTGAACTCAGGTCCATCCGTCGCTCGTGCCTCGTTAAACCACGCCCCCTCCGCTCATTTAAAATGCAAAGATGTCAGCCAATCACAACAGTGGGCGTTTTTACTGAAGTCTCACAGCAGACACGCCTCTTGAAGCAGGGCATTCAGCCAGAGGGCAAACAGCAGTATAGAAAAAATGCCTTTTATTTCTAAATTATGACATTTTATGATGTAAAAATCATACTAACAATATAAGTACACCTCAGGAAACACTATAAAATAATAGAAAAATGCCATGCCATGGGACCTTTAAGTAAAATGTTTGAAAACGATCAAAAAATGATCAAAAATTGTCGCAATGGAGAAAGGACCCAAAAGCAAATGCAGGTTACAGTCTTTATTTGAACAGCAGATAATGGACAAATTAGGCCGTCTGCCGGTAACCGGCCGTCTAGGCGGACGCAGATCAGGAGAAGGTAACCTAGAAACCAGACATCAAACAGACAGGATGCCTGGTGCGGGAAGCCGCTGTCGGAGAGTGAAGCAGACTACTATGGCGCTCACTTTGTGTCATTTCTTTCCTAACCAGGCTTAAAGGCGTGTTGTGTGACATGCGTGTGGAGAACGTCTGCACGTCTGAACGTCTGCCCGCCTGTCCATCAAATGCCCGATAATTTAAGCTATTATTAAAATAGATTAAGTAATTTATTATTAATTTAGATTAAGTAAAAGCACATTCATAGCTACTTGAGTAGCACCACTATGGTAGCACCACTACCATATACAGAACATGTGCTATATAGCACTAAAAGTGGTTCCCCTATGATTACGACCAAAATACACTTTTAGTGCCATAGCTATAGCACTATTTTTTTTTTTTTTTTTAAGAAAAAACCAACAACGTCATGGGAACCAACAACGTCACATACATTTAGGCTATATTTCTATTGAACGCAGCCACTTTAAATTCACATAATGTTTTACTTCTGGGTAATAGAATTTGGAAAATATATATATTTTAAAATATAATGAAACTTAACTGCCAATTGAGACAAAAGTTGAGGAAAAATACCAAGTAAAACACAAATTTGTAAATATTTGTTTAATATGTGCAGTTTTTAGCTTATAAAAAATAAATCGTTAGAAAACCAGAATGCCTGCAGATAAACTGTTAATGACTGACATATCACACAATAATCAATGAAAATATAGTCCCAAACAGCACCACAGCAGATCAATGGCCCTTGTCTAAAAGGAGGAGTTGTGTGGGTATTATTAAATATATATTTGTGCTTTTGAAAGAATTGATAGAACATTTTCCAGTAATCTCAATAATCTCAACAGTTCATTGCTGCCATCTACTGGCGGGTTTATATTTATTTTTAATAGTTTCATATTTGTTTGGCCTTCTTTCATTTCGGCAACCCGTTTCAAATTAGCTTTCAATAAGTTCATAGAACGATTTTTTAAAACATAAATTCAGAATATACTCAAGTAATGCATCAACTCTATTATATAGAGATTCTTTTTACCAATTATTATATATTTCATAACCCCTAGGGGACTCAAGCCCCTGCCCCTTTTGTCTCAAAATGTAATGTGCCCCTACGTGGTAATAGTAAATAATATTTATTACTACTGTGGCGAGCAGCGAGGCCGAGGGACCGTGAGGGCGGGACGAGGCGGCGCTCATCAGGGAGGATGAGCGCCAGCTGCGCGTCGCAGTGATCTCGGCCCTCGCGGAGGAGTGAGGGCAGTGAGGGACGAGAGAGGACCAGGCCTGGATTTTATGTTGTATTTTATTTATGTTTTGTTATGTGTTGCTGCAGTCGACCGTGAGGGGCTGCAGCTTATTATTTTCATTTTGTGTTTGTGTGTAGGCGGCAGTCGACCGCGAGGGGCTGCCGCCGCCATTTTATTTTGTGTTTGGTTTTTATTAAATACTTTGATTGTTCGCCGGTTCCCGCCTCCTTCTTCCCGTACGATCAAACTTTACTACAGTGGTGCCGAAGCCCGGGAGGAAGGAGGGACACGCTGTCGAAGAGCCCTCGCAGCTGAGGGGGATCGCGGTGCCGCGGAGTTCGGGCAGCGCGGAGGAGAGAAGTCCGCGAGCAGCTGCCCGAAGCGGTGGTGCTGGAGCGGATGAAGGTCGGTGGGACGGAGAGCTTGCTGCCGTGCCCCTGGGTCGAGGTGGGGTGGCTGCCGTCCGCGAGGGGGCGAAGGAGTCCCCAGCGCTTGCCCGAAACCGAAGCCTGCTGCCGTCCGCCATATTGGGGAGGAGCCGGAGCGCTGCCGTCCGCCAGGTTGGGGAGGAGCAGGGAGCGCGGGACGGGGACTCGCTTCCGGCCGCCCTCAGAAGGAGGAGCCACCGCCGGCCGCCAGGGGGCGGAGGAGCGTCGAGCCGTCCACCGGCCGTCCAGTACCACCGCATGGCACCGCGAGGAAGAGCCTCTCGGCTGGCTGAGGACCGAGCGGCAGTGTGTCTGGGAACCGGACCTGAATTTTTTTTTATTTTTTTTTCTCCTCTCTCCACTCTCTCGTCTCTGTCGCTCCTCATGTTCCTCGCTCCGTTCTCTCACCTCGCTGTTCTTACCCCCAGGTCCTGCGGCCGCCGTGATCGGCCCCCCCCCGGGGAGGGGGGGGGGAGTAGAGCGCAGACTCGGGAGTACCCCCCGGCCTGCGAAGGGCGTTGGGGGTATGTGGCGAGCAGCGAGGCCGAGGGACCGTGAGGGCTGGAACAGGCGGCGCTCATCAGGGAGAATGAGTGCCAGCTGCGCGCCGCAGCGATCTCGGCCCTCGCGGAGGAGTGAGGGACTATAAAGGAGGAGCGACGACAGTGAGGGACGAGAGAGGACCAGGCCTGGATTTTATGTTGTATTTTATTTATGTTTTGTTATGTGTTGTGCTTATTATTTTCATTTTGTGTTTGTGTGTAGGCGGCAGTCGACCGCGAGGGGCTGCCGCCGCCATTTTATTTTGTGTTTGGTTTTTATTAAATACTTTGATTGTTCGCCGGTTCCCGCCTCCTTCTTCCCACACGAAGCTTTACTACAACTACTATTATAAATATTTTAATAAATAACAATATGCTTCTATACCATTTTATATATATATATATATATGAATGTGCTTTCATATATATATATATATATATATATATATATATATATATATATATATATATATATATATACATCCATCTTCTTCCGCTTATCCGGGGCCGGGTCGCGGGGGCAGCAGTCTAAGCAGAGATGCCCAGACTTCCCTCTCCCTAGACACTTCCTCTAGCTCTTCCGGGGGGACACCGAGGCGTTCCAAGGCCAGCCGGGAGACATAGTCCCTCCAGCGTGTCCTCGGTCTTCCCCGGGGCCTCCTCCCGGTTGGACATGCCCGAAACACCTTCCCGGGAAGGCGTTCAGGAGGCATCCGGAACAGATGCCCGAGCCACCTCAGCTGTCCCCTCTCGATGTGGAGGAGCAGCGGCTCTACTCCGAGTTCCTCCCGAGTGACTGAACTTCTCACCCTATCTCTAAGGGAGCGCCCAGCCACCCTGCGGAGAAAGCTCATTTCGGCCGCCTGTATCCGGGATCTTGTCCTTTCGGTCATGACCCAAAGCTCATGACCATAGGTGAGAGTAGGAACGTAGATTGACCGGTAAATCGAGAGCTTCGCCTTACGGCTTAGCTCTTTCTTCACCACGACAGACCGGTACATCGACCGCATTACTGCAGAAGCTGCACCGATCCGTCTGTCAATCTCCCGTTCCATCCTCCCCTCACTCGTGAACAAGACCCCTAGATACTTGAACTCCTCCACTTGGGGCAGGAACTCTCCACCAACCTGAAGTGGGCAAGCCACCCTTTTCCGACTGAGGACCATGGCCTCGGATTTGGAGGTGCTGATCCCCATCCCAGCCGCTTCACACTCGGCTGCAAACCGTCCCAGTGCATGCTGAAGGTCCTGGTTAGAAGGGGCCAACACGACAACGTCATCCGCAAAGAGCAGAGACGAAACCGTGTAGTCCCCAAACCTGACACCCTCCGGCCCTTGGCTGCGCCTAGAAATTCTGTCCATAAAAATTATGAACAGAACCGGCGACAAAGGGCAGCCCTGCCGGAGTCCAACATGCACCGGGAACAAGTCTGACTTACTGCCGGCAATGCGGACCAAACTCCTGCTTCGGTCATACAGGGACCGGACAGCCCTCAGCAAAGGACCCCGGACCCCATATTCCCCCAGCACCCTCCACAGGACGCCACGAGGGACACAGTCGAATGCCTTCTCCAAATCCACAAAACAAATGTGGACTGGTTGGGCAAACTCCCATGAACCCTCCAGCACCCTGTAGAGGGTATAGAGCTGGTCCAGTGTTCCACGACCAGGACGAAAACCACACTGTTCCTCCTGAATCCGAGGTTCCACTATCGGCCGAATTCTCCTCTCCAGTACCCTGGCATAGACTTTCCCGGGGAGGCTGAGAAGTGTGATCCCCCTATAGTTGGAACACACCCTCCGGTCCCCCTTCTTAAAAAGAGGGACCACCACCCCGGTCTGCCATACCAGAGGCACTGTCCCCGACCGCCACGCGATGCTGCAGAGGCGTGTCAGCCAAGACAGCCCCACAACATCCAGAGACTTGAGGTACTCAGGGCGGATCTCATCCACCCCCGGTGCCTTGCCACCGAGGATTTTCTTGACCACCTCGGTGACTTCAGCTTGGGTGATGGACGAGTCCTCCTCTGAGCCCCCAGCCTCTGCTTCCCCAATGGAAGACGTGACGGCGGGATTGAGGAGATCCTCGAAGTATTCCTTCCACCGTCCGACAACATCCCCAGTTGAGGTCAACAGCCGCCCATCGCCACTGTAAACAGCGTTGGTAGGGCACTGCTTCCCCCTCCTGAGGCGCCGGACGGTTTGCCAGAATCTCTTCGAGGCCAGCCGATAGTCCTTTTCCATGGCCTCACCGAACTCCTCCCAGGCCCGAGTTTTTGCCTCCACAACCACCCGGGCTGCAGTCCGTTTAGCCTGCCGGTACCTGTCAGCTGCCTCAGGAGTCCCACAAGCCAGCCAGGCCCGATAGGACTCCTTCTTCAGCTTGACGGCATCCCTTACTTCCGGTGTCCACCACCGGGTTCGGGGATTGCCGCCTCGACAGGCACCGGAGACCTTGCGTCCACAGCTCCGAGCAGCCGCTTTGACAATGGAGGTGGAGAACATGGTCCACTCGGACTCAATATCTCCAGCCTCCCTCGGGATCTGGTCGAAGCTCTGCCGGAGGCAGGAGTTGAAGATCTCTCTGACAGGAGACTCGGCCAAACGTTCCCAGCAGACCCTCACAGTACGTTTGGGTCTACCGAGTCTATCCAGCTTCCTCCCCCGCCATCGGATCCAACTCACCACCAGGTGGTGATCAGTTGACAGCTCCGCCCCTCTCTTCACCCGAGTGTCCAAGACATACGGCCGCAGGTCAGATGAAACGACCACAAAGTCGATCATTGACCTACGACCTAGGGTGTCCTGGTGCCATGTGCACTGATGGACACCCTTATGCTTGAACATGGTGTTCGTTATGGACAAACTGTAACTAGCACAGAAGTCCAATAACTGAACACCACTCGGGTTCAGATCAGGGGGGCCGTTCCTCCCAATCACGCCCCTCCAGGTTTCACTGTCATTGCCCACGTGGGCGTTGAAGTCCCCCAGTAGAACGACGGAGTCCCCAGTCGGAGCACTCTCCAGCACCCCTCCCAGGGACACCAAGAAGGTCGGGTACTCTGCACTGCTGTTTGGCCCGTAGGCACACACAACAGTGAGAGACCTATCCCCGAGCCGAAGCCGCAGGGAAACGACCCTCTCGTTCACCGGGGTAAACTCCAACACATGGCGGCAGAGCTGGGGGGCTATAAGCAAACCCACACCAGCCCGCCGCCTCTCACCATGGGCAACTCCAGAGTGGTGAAGAGTCCATCCCCTCTCGAGGAGTGTGGTTCCAGAGCCCAAGCCATGCGTGGAGGTGATTCCGACTATCTCTAGTCGGAACCTCTCAACCTCACGCACAATCTCAGGCTCTTTCCCCGCCAGCGAGGTGACATTCCATGTCCCAAGAGCCAGATTCTGTGTCCAGGGATCGGGTCGTCTAGGCCCCCGCCTTCGACTGCTGCCCGATTTTCTTTGCACCGGCCCCTTACGGTCCCTCCTGCGAGTGGTGGGCCCACGGGAAGGTGTCCCCACGTCGCTCCTTTGGGCTGAGCCCGGCCGGACCCCGTGGGGGAAGGCCCGGCCACCAGGCGCTCGCATACGAGCCCCAACCCCAGGCCTGGCTCCAGGGTGGGGCCCCGGCTGCGCCGTACCGGGCGACGTCACGGTCCTCGTTTTATTTGTCATCATAAGGGTTTTTGAACTGCTCTTAGTCTGACCCGTCACCTAGGACCTGTTTGCCTTGGGAGACCCTACCAGGGGCATATAGCCCCGGACAACATAGCTCCTAGGGTCATTCGGGTACTCAAACCCCTCCACCACGTTAAGGTGGCAGTTCATGGAGGAGATATCTATATATATATATATATATATAATTTTATTTTTATTTTTTTTTGGGCAGAGGTGGATCGGTAGATGGAGTTAGTTTTCAGCTCTATGCATGCAGCTTGCACACAGCACAGCAATTAGCCGCGAGTTTTCAAACTACACGATCAGCAGGTAAGCCATAGGCATCGATTTCGGGGGGGACGCATACCCACCAGATTTCGTCATGAGTCCTTTTGTACCCACCACCACTTTTTTTTTTTTTTTTTTAAACCTCGAGTTCAATTTTACGGTGAAGCATTGCTGCCACACACACATTATTTTTTCCACTCAATTGTGTCGTAATAACAATATCTTATGTCGTTTTAACGACATCTTTTCTCATAATAACGAGATCTTATGTTTTAACGACATATTTTGTCGTAAAAACGTTTGAAAAGCAGAAGCAAGCTCCGTAAAATAGGCTCTTCCGCTGCCTGTATCAGTGGCAGTGCCCATAGCACGAAATTGTTGTAATGTATTGATGTAGCCTACAGTTCTTAACAGCCATGGGCAGGGCCGGCCCGTGGCATAGGCGGAATAGGCAAATGCTAGGGACGCCACTCATCCATAGGGGCACCAAAATGTATTACTGATACAATTTTATTCATATTAATTTGAAATATTACCAAATAAAGCGCAACAAAAACTTAACTAAGTCCCCTGCATCGTCCCGGTATCTCATCAATCTCCCCCGCCGAGCTTGAAGTGCGTCCAAAATATAACTCGTGATCAGTTTAACGTTGGGAATTTGTGTCGCGTCGCCTCTCGCCGCATCTAATATAGACAGGATTGCTTTCATTTTTTAGGTTGCTTGGCCGCTCGCTCCAGGTGTAGACACAGTGAAAGTTGCCTGATCATTTATGACGGATGGCCGAATTGTAGTGTCATAAAAAACAGAAGCCCTCTGATGCAGGCAAGATAAGGGAAACACTGCAAAAATGCTCTTCTTTTTTAGTATTTTTGTCTTGTTTCTAGTCTAAATTTCTAAAAATTCTTAAACCAAGATGCATTTACTAGATAAGTAAAATTATATTTTTTCTTAAGTGAGTTTATGCTTAAAACAAGTTAAACTATCTGCCAATGGGGTGAGAAAAATAATTTTGTTTCTGATTGAAATCTTGTTTCTTGTTTCTGTCCCAAACAGAAATAAGATCATTTTTCTCACCCCATTTGGCAGATAATTGTGCTAGTTTTAAGCTAAAACTCACTTCATTTTGATTTTTCCCCCCAGAAAACAAGGAAAACAATATCTAATGTCAATACATCTTGATTTTTTTGATGTTTGGACTGGACACATGAAAAAATGACTTGATAAGAAGAGCATTTTTTGCAGTGTAAAGACAGAGGTAAAGTGTGATGAATGAACAGTTTATTTATTTGCATAGTAGTAAAATACGAATGTACGCTAATTAATTCCAGTTTTACCTTAAACTAAATGCAAGCAGCCGTTCTGGGTTCTCCAGTGGATTTTGTCAAAAAGAATCATATCTGTTTTTTAAACATGTAATATGACTTTTTTAATAGCCTAATGTGTTTACTCTACAGTTGTGCAGTTCTAAGGGGACATATGGACATTTTAAAATATATTTGTCGAAATTAGTAATGATATTTATATACAGGTTTATTTAAAATAGCAACATTGTATGTAAATTTCACATTAAATATCTAAATTTCTCAGTTTAATTCATGGTGAAAACATGAATGTGCATATCTGTGTATGGATCTAATTCCATTGTCAAGTTTGCGGACGACACTACGGTGATTGGTCTCATCAGCAACAATGATGAGACTGCCTACAGGGAGGAGATCCAGCACCTGGCCACATGGTGCGCTGATAATAACCTGCTCCTCAACACCACCAAAACGAAGGAGCTCATCGTGGACTTCAGGAAGGAGTCAAGAGGCACACACGACACCATCCACATCAATGGAATGGCTGTTGAGCGTGTCTCCAGTTTCAAGTGCCTGGGGATCCACATCTCGGCGGACATGTCGTGGACAACCAACACCTCCAGCCTGGTCAAGAAGGCTCACCAGCGCCTCTTCTTCCTGAGGACACTGAGGAAGAATCAGCTCTCCTCGGCTATCCTGGTGAACTTCTACCGCTGCGCAATAGAAAGCATCCTGACCAAATGTGTCGCAGTATGGTATGGGAGCTGCTCTGTTGCGGAGCGCAAGGCACTGCAGCGGGTGGTGAAAACTGCCCAGCGCATCACAGGGACTCCACTACCTGCCATCGAGCACATCCAGAGGAAACGCTGTCTGCACCGAGCTCGCAGCATCCTTAAGGACTCCTCTCACCCAGCCCAAAGACTGTTTTCTCTCCTGCCCTCCGGCAGGCGTTTCAGGATCCTCCGGACCAGGACCAGCAGACTAAAGAACAGTTTTTTCCCCAGAGCTGTCTCTTTACTGAACTCAAACCCCCGTTGATCCACTTCCCTCATAAACTGCTAACTCTCCTACCTCACATCTGCCTTCACTTTATTTGCACTACCGACTGTTTATTACCGTAACAACTGTTTACTTATGCATTTTGCACTACCATACCTTAACTAGATTATGCTCATTTGCACTGCCGACTGTATTTTTAGTACCTACAGTTTACATTTTTTTTCAGATAGCTCTGTCCATAGTTTATTGCACTACCTTAATCCACTGCTATATTCCTCATTTTAGCCTAACATATTATTGTATACCTCTATCTGTAAAATTCTGTTTATAGTAATAGCCATCTGTATATTATATTCATAGTACATATGTAGCAGGTGTGCATTAAGAATATTGATTCCACTTGCCATGACCATTTTTGGACTTTCCTGTATCTTTCCGACCGCCGTGCTGATTTGGGGGGTGGGCGCACTTTGCTGCTTCCCAGTCTGCATGAGATATCACAGCGGTAGGTCACACAAGTTTATATGGAGATTTATTAAGGGCCGCATATCGTGTAATTGATTATTTTAAACAATATACGTGTGTGGTTGTCCCTCTGTGATATGTAATCATATGCTTCATTGCTGTGTTTTCTTTCTTTAAGTGGTTTTACAAATTTTAATTTAATCTTGATCTTTCTCAGCGTCGTGCATTGCTGCCGCACGCTGTTCAAACTGCTGCACGTGTCCTCATATATGTTTCTGTTACACCAGGTACATGAGTTATTGTTACATGTTCTTAAAATGAGTATTTGTAAAAGAATATTGCCCAGTCTGCATGAGATATCACAGCGCGTCGTGCATTGCTGCCGCACGCTGTTCTAACTGCTGCACGTGTCCTCATATATGTTTCTGTTACACCAGATGAATAAACGAGGACTTAATGGGACGAATTAACATGTTTGTGAGTGGTTTTCCCAAGAAATAACACAACGCAGATATCACACCGCTACAACTGGTGCTGTGATCGTTCCTTCACTCCTCGTGGGACCGGACATTCTGCACGCGAGTGAAGGCATTGCCGGGGTGATAGGATTGAGTGCAACGTGACTGAGTGGATGAGAGGTTCGCTATTTGTAAAAATGAGATGTGAACTGAAATATATTTGATCTCAGAAAACTACTGAAGAGTTTAATGGACTGAAACATATTGATAATTGAATTTGATAATTTTGTCAAAAAAAAAGAGAGAAACAAATTGTAAGTGTTATTTTGATTTGAATATCAGATAATGATATGGAGGGGTCTGATGGTCAGATGAATATGGGAAGAGGAAGGGGTGTTCTGAGGTTCATTCAAGCACATCAGACAAGTGGGCCTGATAGAATTAGTCCACTTTCCTCAACACCTATTCACTCCAGACATGTTAATGTGCCGACATCTACGGTGACTCAGTCTTGTGCCGTTTCTGATGATTCTGTGCATTTCTCTGATTTGAATGCTGTGCCAGTAAATCTGATTAATGACATAGTGAAGCAAATAGGCAGAAGCATTGGCCAGAACATTGTTACCTGTCTTGAGTCTGGGTTTTTTGTCCAAAACAAGCAAAGTGAGTCGGCTATTAATATGAGTGATTTATCGAAAGTCAACTTAATTGTTAAACAAGATGTAAATGAGCCCTCGTGTACTTGAGAAAGCGTGAAGTGCCCTTGAAAGACCAAGCTGACGAAGTACTGACAAAGTTAAAGGGCAAAGCACGTGATGTAGTAAAGGTTGGACTGAGAAGTAACCCACTGATTAACCTCAGTGATGGTCCAAAACCAATTTTTGACCTGCTCAAGCAACACTGCAGTGAAACTGTGTATTCGTGCATGCCTTTGGCAGATTTTTATGCCACCCTGCCTCTAAAAAATGAGAAACCATTTGACTACTGGATTAGGCTGCACAATGCTATTGACATTGCTGGGGAGGGACTAAAGAGACAGGGAAAAACTCTTGATGATCCTCTGCGTGAAGCCACTGTGATGTTCATCCGGAACTGCCCTGATCCAGAGCTGGCTCTAATATTCAAGTGTAAGCCGCTGGATGAATGGTCTGCAGCTGATGTGCAGATTAGACTGGATGAGTATCAAAGGGAGAATAAGATCCTACAACGCAAGTCTAATGTGCATGTGAGTGGCATTGCGTGTAATGCGCAGTCGACAGATATTTCTGGTGCTCATGGCCGAAGTATGGATAAAAATAAAGCAGTATCGCCACCTCAGAATGCTGAGCAGTGTAATCAAGATCAGTCTTTGAGTCGCATGATCAGTCTTTTGGAACGAGTTTTGGACCAGGGTTCTTGTCAGCAGGCAACAAGACTGTACAGACCTCAACATAAAGTAAGGAGTGGTGTAGCCAAACAAAATGCAGCATGTGACATATGTGGCGATGCGAGTCATGATACTTTTTCACACTGTCGAATAAATCGTCTGTGCTTTAACTGCCATGCCCCTGGACACAGAGCTTCAGCTTGTTCTACCGGGACTGCCCACAAAACACAAATTCAGCAGAGCTGTCCTGACTCTGGTCAGCCGGGAAACTAGATGGCCCACATGAGGAGGGGACTAGTGGTGGGTCATGCGTAATGTCCCCTGGTAGTGAGGGTATTGACTTGGCATCTGTTTATTCTGAGTTTTGTAGTAGTGTTGATGACAAGACAAAAGTGATTTTTTCAAAATGTGCAGAGAATTAACACAGATGATAATCTGTTCTTTACGGATGTTTTAATACAGGATGTTGTTTCTCTTAGGGGCATGCTGGACAGTGGGTCTATGGCCTGTACTATGAGCACACAAGCTCTGTCCAAACTCATAGAAGCAAAAGTACTCACCTCAGAGGAAATATCCCCAACACTTCTCACACTGATTGGCTGTGGTGGTCAGAAGACGAGTCCACTAGGAGTTTGTGATGTACAGATGAAAGTGTTCAACTGCTCCTTCTCTGTGCCTGCATTAATAGTTGATGGGCAAAACACTGACCTAATTTTGGGAAGTAATGTCATAAAACATCTTATTCATGACATGAAAATATCAGGTGATTTCTGGAGGAGAGTGTCTGACTCACAAGGCAAAGATTCAGATACAGGATCCTTGATTCAACTTTTGTGCAATGTTGAGTCATGGAAAGGAATGGACCAACCTACTAAAGTGGGAACTGTAAAACTGAAACGTGCTGTCACTCTGGAGCCCATGAAAGAACATATAGTGTGGGGAAAGCTGGTTAGTGATAAGGGCCTATCTGCGGGCAGTACAGTTGTTGTGGAGCCCTACACAATACGCACTGCACCGAGAAATGTGTTGGTGGGCAGGATAGTTGTGTCCTTATGGGGGGATGGCAGTACACCAGTTAAAGTTATCAACCCATCAAACAAACCTGTCTGTCTAAAACGAAACTGCAAGCTGGCTGATGTATCCACCTGCATGGCTCTTGAAGACTTTGATGTTGACTGTCTTAACATGTCTGTTGAACAAATGAAAGATTTGCAGTGTAAGGGTTAGGGTTAGGGTTAGGGTTAGGGTTAGGGTAAGCCAGACTAAATGCAGTACTAAACAGTGCAAGACTGAGAGACAACAATGCATGCAGCAGGGTCTGACTGGCTCGAAGCTGTCTAGTCTGGGACTCCAGGATATCGACATAAGCTCAAATTCTTTAACACCTTTCTGGAAAGTGAGGTTGGCTGAACTGTTGATCAAGTATGAGTTGATATTTTCGCGTCATGGACTGGACTGTGGTAGGGTCAAAGGCTTCGTTCACAGAATCAGCCTAAGTGATACCAAACCCTTCAGGCTTCCTTACAGAAGGTTGTCACCGTCGCACTATGAGAAGCTGCGAAAGGCCTTGGACGACATGGAGGAGCGTGACCTAATCAGAAAGTCAATGAGTGATTATGCATCGCCCCTGGTGTTAGTCTGGAAAAGGAATGGTGATCTGAGGCTGTGCACAGACTTCCGCTGGCTAAATGCGCGCACCATCAAAGATGCACATCCTCTTCCTCATCAAGCGGATGCACTTGCGGCTCTGGGTGGTAACGCATTCTTTTCCACAATGGACTTAACATCAGGTTATTATAATGTGGAAATGCATGAGGATGACAAGAGATTCACAGCTTTTACTACGCCATTTGGCCTATATGAATATAATAGACTTCCACAGGGCCTATGCAATAGTCCTGCAACGTTCATGAGGATGATGATGAACATATTTGGCGATCAGAACTTCATGAGCATGTTGTGCTATCTCGATGACATCCTTGTTTTCGCTCCTGATGAACAGCTTGCTTTGGAACGATTAGAAATGGTATTTCAGAGACTTCAGGCTCACAATCTGAAACTGTCGCAAAAGAAGTGTCATTTCATGAAACCTTCCGTTAAGTTCCTTGGCCACATTGTGAGTAGCGAGGGCGTGGCTACAGATCCTGAAAAGGTCAGAGCTATTGTTGACATCACAGAACAGGATCTTATGGAAGATGGCACTGACATACCATCACAGATGAAAATAAGATAGTTTTTGGGGATGGTGGTTTTCTACCAACAATACATCGAAGGCTGTTCTCGTATCGGTAGACCCCTTTTTGCATTAACATCTTGCACGAAGAAAGCAAGGTATTCCAAGGGACAGAAACGAGTGACAGCAGGCAGAAAACTTATCTCCTCGGACTGGACCCAGGAATGTAGAGATGCCTTCAATGCATTGAAACAAGCCTTATTTCAAAGAGTCATCTTGGCACACCCCGATTTTAGTAAGCCCTTCTTGCTCTCTGTTTGGAGCAGTGCTTTCTCAGGTAGTGGCAGGTGAAGAGGTTGCTCGCCCCATAGCCTTTGCTAGCAAGTCACTTAATTTTTTGTTCTCAAATGGGCAGTCTGTGACAAATTTAGTCACTGGCTCAAGGGTCAGCAGTTCACAGTGTGGACAGACAACAACCCACTGACCTACATCCTTACAAAACCCAAGTTGGATGCGTGTGAGCAAAGATGGGTTGCAAAGCTTGCTCCATATAATTTCAACATCAAATACATTCCTGGGCCTAAGAATGTAGTCGCAGATGCCCTCAGCCGTGAACCGTTTGTGCGTCCCAGTGTGTTCCACCGACTTACCAGAGTGCCCTATGGTGCTCTCTTGGAGGAGTCTCAAGTACTGCATAAAGAGAATGTCCAAGATGTGTTCCGTTGGTCATGTCACCCTTTCGAGAAACAATTGAAACCGTCAAGAGAAACAGACAACCACTGTTCAGATATTGAAGTGAATGCTGCTTTATCTAGGCAGTCTGGTATTTCTCATGAGGACATTTCTGCCATTCTGTATAGCAGTAGACAACAGGGACATCATGTTCAGCCATATGCTTACCTGCTTCCTCAGCTGCTGGAGTCGATTATTCCATCTCATTTGTCTGATGGTCCAGTACTGTCAAGGCAGGAGCTGACAGACTTACAAAATGCTGATCCTGACCTGAACAGAGTGCTCTTCTTTGTGGAGCGCAAACGTAGGCCGTCTAGGAGAGAGAGGAACAAGGAATCATCTAGTGTTCTTCGGTGGTTGAGATCCTGGAACAAACTATCAGTGAGAACAGGTTTGTTATATAGAGTCTCCAAAGATGTTATCACAAGAAAGAAGACTTTTCAGTTTGTAGTGCCTGCTGCTCTTAGAGATGTGGTGCTCAAGGGAGTGCATGATGAAGCCGGACACCAGGGGCAACACAGAACACTCTACCTGACCAGACGTCGATTCTACTGGCAGGGGATGGAAAGGGATGTAAAAGGGTATGTGAGATGCTGTAGAAGATGCGTTGTCAGCAAGTCGCCAGAGCCTGAGGCCAGAGCTCCGCTTGAAAGTGTCAAAACATCAAGACCACTTGAGCTGGTTTGTGTGGATTTCTGGTCTGCTGAAGACTCATCAAATAAGTCTTTGGATGTATTAGTCGTGACAGACCATTTTACAAAGCTGGCGCAAGCTAACCTTTGTCCTAACCAATCTGCAAAGGCAGTTGCAAAACAGCTATGGGAGAACTTTTTCTGCATTTACGGCTTTCCCGAGCGAGTACATTCTGATCAGGGAGCCTGTTTTGAAAGCAGCTTGATTTCTGAAATGCTTCAGCTTGCCGGTGTAAAAAAATCCCATACGACTCCTTACCACCCAATGGGTAACGGGACTGTTGAGAGATTCAACCGTACATTGGGTAACATGATTCGTGCCTTACCACCTAAAGCAAAGCACAGATGGCTTCAAATGTTGAAGTCTCTCACTTTCTGCTATAATGCAACGATTCACGAGACAACCAGTTTTCCTCCATTCCAGTTGATGTTTGGTAGAACTCCCAGGTTGCCCAATGACATAATGTTTGACTCTGCGCTTCTGGAAGACCAGGTGGTTGATTATAACCAGTATGTGCAGTCTTTCAGAGATGATCTTGCTCAAGCTATGAAACTATCTCAAAGTTCTGCTGCGAAACAACAACAGAGGCAAGCAAATCTCTACAACAAAAAGCAGAAAGGTGCTCCAGTGAATATCGGCGATAGAGTGCTGCTGGCCAATAAGGGCGAGCGTGGCAAGAGGAAAACTTCTGATAGATGGGAGAGTCACATCTACATAGTGACGGGAATGAACAATGAGGTTCATACATTCCGTATCAGAAATTGTGTGACTGGTACTGAGAAAGTTGTCCATAGAAATCTAATCATGCCAGTGAATTTCCTACCTCTTCAGAACAGGATTTCGGATGATGATTCTTGTGAGAACGCTGCCTCAAGTACGTCCAGTCTGTCTGTGAGCGAAGATGAAGAGATGAGATTGCCTGTCAATGGACCAGATGAGAGAACTGTGGCATGGGTTTCAGATTTCCCAGCTTCTGAAGAAGTTTGTCTTTCTGAATCTGATTCTGTCCAGTTAAATGCAGATGAACTGTCTACTACCTTGACTGCACCACATGCTGCAAGTCTCAATGGACAGTTGGAAGGCAAATCTTTGACATGTGAATCTGCGGTTGATAGGAACGTTAATCAGGCTGATGCAGATATGTTTGCTGACACTGTAGCCACTGACCATTTACTGCAGTGTTCCAGAGCACCTTCTAGTCAGGGTGGATCATTAACTGTCAGAACCAGATGTGGGAGGGTGGTTAAACCAGTGATTAGATTGATCCAGAACATGCATCAGAAGGTTTTGTCTGGGTTGTAGTTTTTTTTTTGTCATGTTCTTATTAAAGGTATGTCATATTTGAATATTATAATTAAATTTGGTGATTTAACTTTTTGAATATCTGTGATTGTAGTACCTTGAAGGAAGAGAATTTGAGAATGATCTAAAAGTAGGTATGATTTGATAAAATACTGTGCAAAAATGACCACTAAATGTATGTAATATGTAACAGGCATGTTATTTCTGTGAGTGTTTAGAGGTTTTGCAACCCTCTTACATTTCTAATTCTGGAAAGAATGGTCTTATGACTGGAGTATTTAGTGTCATGTGTCATACAGTATTGTCTCTTGGTACAATGGTACAGGTTTTGTTTCTCTTTATTCTTATTTAAAATATGGTTACATGTACCTGGTTGTTTTGTTTGGGTGACTTTGTAGCATTTTGATGTTTTCTGTTGTGTTGTGTTCTTTTGTTTTGTCATGGGCAAGTGGAAATCAGCAGTGGAGAGTGTAGCAGGTGTGCATTAAGAATATTGATTCCACTTGCCATGACCATTTTTGGACTTTCCTGTATCTTTCCGACCGCCGTGCTGATTTGGGGGGTGGGCGCACTTTGCTGCTTCCCAGTCTGCATGAGATATCACAGCGGTAGGTCACACAAGTTTATATGGAGATTTATTAAGGGCCGCATATCGTGTAATTGATTATTTTAAACAATATACGTGTGTGGTTGTCCCTCTGTGATATGTAATCATATGCTTCATTGATGTGTTTTCTTTCTTTAAGTGGTTTTACAAATTTTAATTTAATCTTTATCTTTCTCAGCGTCGTGCATTGCTGCCGCACGCTGTTCAAACTGCTGCACGTGTCCTCATATATGTTTCTGTTTCACCAGGTACATGAGTTATTGTTACATGTTCTTAAAATGAGTATTTGTAAAAGAATATTGCCCAGTCTGCATGAGATATCACAGCGCGTCGTGCATTGCTGCCGCACGCTGTTCTAACTGCTGCACGTGTCCTCATATATGTTTCTGTTACACCAGATGAATAAACGAGGACTTAATGGGACGAATTAACGTGTTTGTGAGTGGTTTTCCCAAGAAATAACACAACGCAGATATCACACCGCTACACATATTTGTCATGAGTTGGGTTTGGCTCTCTTCTCCTTCCCACCTGTTTGCTATCGCAATCAGCGCACTCTCTGATTGAGACGCACCTGTTCCTCTTTTCACTGATCTTTCTGGCTATTTAGTGCCTTCTGTTTGTGGCTTCTTTGCCAGATTATTATTGTATGCTTTTCGCTCTAGTTCACGTCTCTCGTTTGCCCTGTCTATCTGTTCGAATCGACCTGTGTTGCCGTGTTGGTCTCACCTGTGTTTCTGTCCAGTTTCCTGCTGTACGTGAGTAACCACCTGGACGCTGTCTGTGGTGCTGAGTGCGTTGACTGGGGCTGATTCGCTCGCCACTGCCTTCCCGTTGCGAGCTCTGTGACCGGCCTGTTTCCAAGGACTGTCATTGTTTGTTTCCTGTGTTAAGCTCCAGATCTGCATCACCCTTTCCTGTGATCGGCAGTTTGCCTAAGTTCCTTTTGTGACTGAATAAACATTTCTGTTCTGCACCTTTGCATTTGGGTTCTCTCTCCGTTCACTGACAATATTCACCTGTAAATTCTGTTTATAGTAATAGCCATCTGTATATTTATTCACTGTACATATTCACCTGTAAATTCAGTTCTGTTTATAGTAATAACCATCTCTCTAGTTATACATATTTATATATATTCAGTACATATCCATGTCCTGCACTTATGCATCCATTGTATATCCTGCACTTGCTGCTATTGCACTTCTGGTTAGACCTAAACTGCATTTCGTTGCCTTTTACTTGTGTAATGACAATAAAGTTGAATCTAATCTAATCTAATCTAGTGGAAGTTTGCTGCCATCTACTGGAAAACAAACACTATTGCTAGTTCTCAATAGTTTGTGCATGAATGCTAGATGCAATTACTTGTTATTTGTGTTTAGGCTGTAATGTGGCGTAGGTGCTATTTTTGTATAGTTTAACTATCATCAGCCTTTTAATTTTTTTTTATAATAATAATATCATGAACATAATGATCGGGTAGAATGGACTGCACATCATATAAAACAATAAAACATTTTGTGATTTCTTTTTTTGTTAAACTATGCCCTTCTCGTTTTACACTTTGTGCATGTGTACTGAATATTAAATAAGTTAGTAATAATAACATGATGTGTACAATAGTGATTTGTACTGAGGCTTCGTAGATTTGCACTTAACAAGCCTAAACAGAAAGAGAAAGTGAGAGATCATCTGAGTGCGTGCGATTCCCTGCGTCTGTTCTTCAGGCCAAGACACATTCGTGAGAATGTGGTTGCCACGTCCAAGGCATGCGAAATCTCTGTCTTAGCATCGAGGCATTGCTGGTCAGCTGAGTCTTCAAAACGGGCGCTCAAAGTTAAAAGGATTTCAACAGCCGTTTCATTATATCTCTCATTGAAGAATCAGCGTTTTTGAACGTGCAGTTGAATGAATGGATTAAAGACTCACTCAAAGACAGTGCCTTGCTGCCACCTTGTGGCGTAACATTGTAACGGCACTGACTGACATCCCGTCTAGAATGCACAGAGATGAGATCTGCTTTTACTAATGTAATATTAGCAGAAAGTATCTTGTCCAATCAGATTTGATTATCAGAACTAACTGTTATACATATAACAAGCCCTACAATTTTATTGTCAGGTTTATGTTCTGCTATGTGGGCTGTATAATCACAAGTACAGAACAGCATGGAGAGGTCTGTTGCATTCACCTTCCAGGCTCTGAACCAAACCGAACAAAGATACTCAGTTGGGGAGCGGGAGGCACTCACTTGCATGTGGGCTTGTGAGAGATGCCACCTCTACCTTTATGGCCACCAGTTTACACTGAGAACAGACCACCAGGCATTGACAGATCTGCTCTCCTCTACTGACACTGGTCACAAGCCACTGAGACTGCATCATTGGTATGACCTCCTCCGCCAATGCAACTACACTCTACAGTTTACCCCGGGCCGGGATAATGTCGTAGCAGACCTCCTCTCTCGGTCAGTTCCTGCCCAGGCCCAGTCCATCAGCGTCAACCACATCAAAAGTGAGATTATTCATATGCTACACACTCCGCTCAAATCCACAGTCGCTCTAAAGGTACTGAAGGCAGCCTCAGAACAGGATCCAGTCATCTCCCAGTTCTGCACCTACATTCGTCAGGGATGGCCAAGGAAACTATCAGAGGAGGATTTTGGTCCACTCCACAGTAAATGGCCTGCCGACTATACCAGCCACATACCTCCTAGATGATGGCACCCGCTGGCATGTCAGCTGCCTTCAGAAGTTAACTTAGACAAGCGGAGATAATGCCACCCAGAGCAGAGCAGGAGGACTCCTTACTTCAATCAGCTGCACAGCCTGAGGATAGTCCCTCGTTGTCACACCCAGTGCCCCCATCACCATCGCTGCTGCCCCTGTCTCCAGCCTCCAGACCACTATTCGCTTCACCTTCAGCTGATTATCAAGCAAGGTCGTGTGGTAATGCAATTGCTGTCCGAATCCACATCTCTGAGTTTTCAAGAATATATCACTTCAAAATTCACTGTTTATATACGTTTTAGACCCCCGCAGAGCACCGTGCGGTTGCGTGCGCTGTAATTTGGATGCATTTCTAGACTTGTATTTCTTTAAATGCTGGCAAGTGTTTACAAGAGCAAAATATTTCATCACCGCTCAAAAAATAAAAGAAGAAAAGCACGTAAACATATGAATTGGGCTGTTATTTAAGGCAGCATTTATCCTTATCATATCAAGCATATGACATTTTATTTACAGCATATACAATCATGTTATGATTGCATGAGATATGCACCACGAGAGCAGCGCGTTCCGATCACAAAACTCTCCTCTCTACCGTGAATAAATCACAATCCGAATGCACAAGGTTTTATCACTGACACTGAGGTGGTGTGCACAGTTAATGTGAGAATCAAAGGCGAACGGCGTGTGACATACGTCACGACCAAATGTTAGCGATTGGTTAGGCAGATCCAGAGTGGCTCTTGGCAGATCCAATAGTTTTAAACTTCAACAGAGTTCCCGCCTTCAAGGAAGTAAACGCTTGTCAATGGAGAGTGGCCAGACTCTCAGTACAAATGAAATGTATGAGAGTCTGGTAAGACCGGGCTAACAAAACATGGCACAAGACAGGAAATAACAAAAGTCCTCACACAAGACAGGGAAACACAGGCTACACAAAAAAATTGGGTTGTTTTAACTCAGCGGTTGGGTTAAATGTTTGCTTAAAACAACCCAATTGCTGGGTTAAAACAACCCAATCGCTGGGTTAAAACAACCCAATTGCTGGGTTAGTCCATTTTCAACCCAACTTGGGTTATTTTTAACACAGGATTTTTTAGAGTGTAGGATCATGACGCATTGTAAATGGCACTTGCCAACAAGGCACGATATCTGCACTTGGTGTAAATAGACACTCTTGATTTTTTGCAATGAATTATCACTTTATTTTTGTACTACTGAATTACCTACTCAACTTTATTTTTCTTTTGCAAAATGTTATACTTTTGCAGACATATGTTGCATTATTTTCATTCCATAGGAATAGGACAATGGCATCACATGACCTTCAGAAAATGGGCGTTGGCTTTAATATAAATGCAGTTTCTGTTTAAAGTGTTGGCAGGTTGTCTGTGTCAGCTGAATGAGGACTGTTTAAAAGAGATCATATTGTAAGTAGATCCACTTCACTAAATTATTAACTGAATTATGTTTTGTGACTGTCAGAACATTCTTCACAGTACATGACTTTAGGATTAAAAGTATATAAGTTAATAAACAATGTGTATTGCTTGTCATGTAAATGTTGCTACTACATAATGTGATGCTGTGATTCCTCATGTCTAAGCTATGAGTGGTTATATGGTATATAGTGCAAGATATTTGTGAATAAGCTAATAAATATAGAACAAAAGTGAAAGGGAGTTTTATGGTTCCCATGGAAAATGTTTCATGTTCAGCATGTTTACACGTCTATATTTAAATACATTTACTTAATGTCTGTTTTCTTTAATTAGCATCAGATTGCTGAGTAACCACCATTATGGCAGAATCTCAACTGTTATCAGAAGGGTAAGTCTACATTATTATTATTATTAGGGATGTGTATCGTTAAGGTTTTAATGCTATTAATCTTACCAATACTGCTTATTGATCCGGTACTTTAACAGTATTCTTATCATAACTAACTTTGCTATATAATCTGTAATGTAAAATATCTATAGTAAAAGAAAATGCAATCTTTGAACAAAACAAATATAAAACATATTTGTAAATGCACCAGTGTGTGTGCATTTTTTGTGTTTTATATGCATAATATAAGATAAGAACAAAGAAAAAACAAATGGTCAAATAAATACAATAAAACAAAAATACAAATTAAATACAGTGCTTTAATCTTAGGAAAGTTTACTAACATTACTGTTCATGTAATATAGCCTACAAACATACATCTAATGAAGAAATCAGATGTAAAATAACAGTTTTAATAATAATAGTTTTCACAGAATAAATTGATAGATTAACGCTTATTAAAGCTAAAGTTATTCATTCAAGAGCTGCGATAAACTTCCTCTTTGCCTTTTGTTGTTTGTTTCACATTAATGTACAATCGGCAGCAGGTTTATTAGACTGCTGCCCCTTTAAGACCGAATGCAGATCTAATAATACACATCATATCGTCGCTGTCCGATGAAAACCACGTATGTCCATTTTGTCGATTTTGAGATTTTTCGACGGATTGAATGTCCAGGTTCATTTCCGTATACAGTATGCGTCACATATCTAAATGGCCAATGAAAAGTTGTGAAAACATGTCATCTGATTTTCACGTATATCCATTTGGTGTCAAAGCTGTCAATCACGCCGCGTATCTCCCGCCCTGTGGAAGCATCTCGCTGGTCTCGCCGGTCTCGTGAAATTGTTTCATCGAAGCTCAGCACTGGATAGCCGAAAGTACGACATTGAAGCTCTCCACAGTTTAGTTCTAATCTAGTTCTTCACAGATTAGTTTGCTTGCTAGTATGTAAATAAACTCGGTCTCTTTGATAAGATTCAGCCTTTTTTTTTCTCAGTCAAACTGATCAAATTATAGCCTGTAATGCTACTGTCATGATTGTCACTAGAACATGCCTCACTCATACTGCGATCACCGCTTGCCAGAGGCTGAGAATATCCAGCATGTATTCCTCTGTATTCCTCACGTATTCCTCTGCTGAAACGCGACTTTGCCATTCTAATTAATGATCGGAAGAACGCGTATCGACCACTGTTACTGTAAAATATGTACGTATGTCCATTTAAACTCAATTTTGGTCAAATGTGGATTATATCATTACACTGTCAAGAATATGGTTACATGTAAAGATGCTGTACCAAGTATGACAACGCTACATTCAACTGCTTTTGAAATACAGTGTTTTTTTCACTTCCTGAAAAGTAAGCGTTTTGGACATACGTGAGTTTCATCGAACAGCGACGATATGTTCTTCCAACTATTTACACCCATTTAAGACAAAAACATCTGGGTTACGTATGGCAACCCTCGTTCCCTGAAGGAGGGAACGGAGACGTACGTCGGTTATACCGACTAATTGGGATCACTTCAGAGAGCCCCTATCAGCTTCGAGATTTAGAGAATGGGCCAATGGGCCATTGGCGTGCGAGATTTGCATCTTGCGCTCCGCCCCGCGGGTATAAATAGGAAGCGAGAGCAATGCACTGATGTTTTTCACTGAGGAGCCGAACTAGTGACTCGGCCATGCAGTGATGGTAAGGAACTGTGGCGACTGGACGTACGTCTCCGTTCCCTCCTTCAGGGAACGAGGGTTACCATACATAACCGAGACGTTCCCTTTCAGTCGGTCACTACGACGTACGTCGGTTATACCGACGAATTGGGATCCCTTTGGAAAATGCCACAGTTACTACCACTTCCAGCACCCAGCGAGAGCCCCTCAGATGCGGGCGGGGAAATTCACACAGGGAGAGTCACACTACTGTTCCGCAAGACCCACTCAGCAGACTTATTGGATAACCCAGGGAAAGCATGCCCGGAGGGACGCTGCGGAAGCCATATCATGCCCGGAGGGAGTTACCTTGTGGAGAATGCACGTATGGACTGGCCTTGGGCAGTGCAACTTACGGAAGTCCCAGGGGGACAGGCGGGGGAACGACACCGTACTGAGACGGCAGAGGAACTCTGCCGAAGGAAAGACACAGGCTCGCCGTAGGGAGCTGTACCGTGGAGAATACACATATGGGACCGCCGTATGGGTCAAAACATACGGAACCCAGCCTGACACAAGTTCCATCAATGCATACAAGTGCCAGACCTGGTGTCGGACGCTCCGCCAGGGTTGCGGAGGACTCAACAGGGTTCGCCAATTACTGGGGAACTCGACTGGAGAATATAAGCGCACGTATCCGTTCCATGGGGAAGGGAATGGCGCAGCAAGCCGACAACACAACACAGGCAGACGGAGGTGCTGCGGCCGGCGGCAGGGTGGAGGCAGCAGCGGACCACCGGAGCAGGATGTGCTTGATCTCATCTGTCTGCTTCTTGGCGGCCGAAAACTGCTGGGCGAAGTTCTCGACCGTGTCGCCGAACAACCCGGCCGACGAAATGGGGGAGTCCAGGAACTGGTTCTTGTCGGTCTCCCTCATATCGGCCAGGTTCAACCAGAGATGTCGTTCCTGGACCACTAAGGTGGACTTCGCCTGACCAACAGAACAGGCGGTGACTTTCGTCGCCCGGAGGGCGGGGTCCGTCGCTGTCCGGAGCTCCTGGAGGAGCTCTGGGTTAGGTCTACCCTCGTGCATGTCCATGAGTGCTTGGGCTTGGTGCACCTGAAGCAACGCCATGGCATGCAGGGCGGACAGTACCTGTCCGCAGGACCTGTAGGCCTTTGCAGTCAGACTGGACGAAAACCTACAGGCTTTGGACGGGAGACCAAGAGGGTCACCGTGCCAGTTGGAGGCGGTCGCCGGACACAGTTGCATCGCGACGGCCCGCTCAACTGGTGGGATCCCCTCGTACCCCTTGGCCTGCCCGCCGTCAAGGGTAGCGAGGAGGGAGGAGCCACCAGGTCTGTTTCTGGCACTAAAGGGGGTCGTCCACGACCTGGTAAGCTCCTCATGCACTTCTGGGAAGAATGGCACTGGGGCGGGATGCTGAGAACCAGCATAACCTCCCCCCAGAAACCAATCATCCAACCTAGAAGGTTCGGGACGTGGTGGAGGGTTCCACGCAAGCCCAACCTTTTCGGCAGCCCGGGAAAGCAACTTGGGGTCCGACTCAACCACAGCCACTCTCCCAGAGGGAGTTAGTGCAGTTGAATCATCATCCTCTGAGGACTGGAACTCCCCCTCCGATGCAGCGATCGACATCTGCTCATCCGCGGGTGCCCCAAAAGAGATCACCGGCCGCCCACGAGAGGGACCAGCGACCTCCTCCGGAAGCACAACCGGCTGCGGCACTTGTGAGGGTTCAGGGGCCTGCGGAGGTATGCTCAGTGGGTTTGCCCTGAACGTGATCCTCAGGTCACCCCGGCCTTCCGTCGAAGTAGGTCTATGCTGGGGGATAGCTCTAGATCGAGGTATGGGGAGGGGGACTCCGCCTTCCCGGAGGTAGGTGAGTCTCGACCTAAGCGCCGCGATAGTCATGTTCCCACAGTGAGAACATGAACTATCCACAAACGCTGCCTCAGCGTGCTGTACGCCCAGGCACGTGAGACAGCGATTGTGACCGTCAGCGGGCGAGATGGAATGACCGCATCCAGAAACGCACGGTTTGAATGACATCTTGAAAAAGACGCAGGGTCAAACGTGTTGCTCTTTTTGTGAGGAAACGCTCTTTTTCAGAAGTGCTGAAGCACCCAGGGAAGACCATGGCAACACACAGGAGATAGTGCAGCCTGTGTTTGCACTCAATGGAAACGCCCACCGAACCGACAGGTTGCTGTGAGAACAGCAGTTGTTTCTCTTGAAGCAGCTGAGTCTCACGGTCGCGATGGATTAATGCCGTCACACTAGCACAGCGTCCCTCTTCTCTCTCTCTCTCTCTCTCTCTCTCTCTCTGAATTCACTGAATACAGGAAGCAGTCTGTAACTCTTCATCAACGCTGTTCGGCTCCGAAGTGAATGACGTCAGTGCATTGCTCTCGCTTCCTATTTATACCCGCGGCGCTGGGCGGAGCGCGAGATGCAAATCTCGCACGCCAATGGCCCATTGGCCCGTTCTCTAAATCTCGAAGCTGATAGGGGCTCTCTGAAGTGATCCCAATTCGTCGTTATAACCGACGTATGTCGTAGTGACCGACTAAAAGGGAACTGTGTTTAAGTGAATACTCTCTATACTCTCCATGTCATTTTGACATGCTATTTTTGTGTGTATTTGATGGTTTAGACGTGCACACGAAGCCTAAAGTATAATTTGCTTGCGGTTGTTTTGGAGAGCGCACACAAAAGCCGCCTTAAATTTGGAATCAGCGTCTATTGGGTGGATTATTGGGCTTTATTATATGGCTCTATGAAATATTTGATTCTGATTGGTCAATCGTGCATTTCAGAGGTATGTTATTCCCAGAGAACAATTTCCAAAGTGAATAACACACCGCTCATCCAGGTACTACGAGTTATCTTGACCAGTACTACTTATATACTTAACGTGTCACTCCGCTGTCGTTGACTGTCTGGCGCTATCTTGTGACTGAAACACTTAACCACCACAGGTTACGATGGAAGAAGACTTCAAGGTCAAAAATGAAAATTAGCCCATGATTTACTCACCCTTGAGCAGTGTTGGGAGTAACGGCGTTTAAGTATAACGGCGTTACTAACGGCGTTAATTTTTCAGTAACGGAGTAATCTAATTAATTACTTTTCCCAATGTTGCAACGCCGTTAGCGTTACTGAGAAAAAAAAGGCGGCGTTACTATAATTGAGCTCACTGAAGCGGTTTTCATCCGAACAGGCTCTCTGTCAGTCGGACCTGCAACGTGCGTGTGTGTGTGTGTGTGTGCGCGCGCGCGTGGTACACATAACTGATGATGATTGGTGGGTGGGAGACAAGGTTGAGTTTGATAGGTTGAGTCCACACACACACACACACCTATGACGCACAGTCGCACACGCATATGCACAGTCAGCGATGGCAAGTCGCAAACTGGAAGTATAAGCGCTACTCTTCCCTCGTTGAGGTGAAAGGTAAGAATGTTTATGTGACGTGCAACTTATGCCCAGGAAGAAAGAGTCTCTCCACGTCGGTGGCCAGTAATTCTAATCTAATGAAGCCTCACATCATCACAGCCACAAAATGAGCGGCTAAAAACCCAGGCGATAACGTGAGCTCCACTACCAAAGGAGTAGTAAAGTACTGATAATATTTACACTATAGTAGGTCTACTGATAATATTTACAATATATTGAATTTGATAGGTGTCTCTCACATTGTCCCACAGCAACATTACAATAGTGTACATTAATGTTCAATGTTTAGTGTCTAATTCATTCATTTAACATATTTAAATTGGGGGCATCCAAGTTATTTGACATATTTGAACTTTTGACAAAAAAAAAGTAACGCAGTAATTACTTTCCCTGGTAATTAGTTACTTTTATAATGATGTAACTCAATTACTAACTCAGTTACTATTTGTAAGAAGTAACTAGTAACTATAACTAATTACTTTTTTAAAGTAACGTGCCCAACACTGCCCTTGAGTCATCCTAGGTGTATATGACGTTCTTCTTTCAGATGAATAAAATCAGAGTTCTATTTCCTGGCTAATCCAAGCTTTTTTATGGCAGTAGTTGTAGCATCTGTCCGTCAAATAACATGCTCCACACGGCTCCGGGGGGTTAAGGGCCAATCCCAATTCTACCCCTTAGCCCTTCACTTTCCCCTACCCACCAAACGAAGAGATAGGGGAAAGTGAAGGGCCAGATAGCCCTTCAAACGGATATTTTTCAGGACCACACTTCGAACGAAGGGGTATGAGGATTTCCCTGCATACACAGACTACCGCGTTGCTAGAATGCGTGTAGTGATGTTGCCACTCGGAATCGCCTGGCTGCCAGTTTCTCTGTAACTTGCTAAACACGCTGTTTGAGTGATGTGAACACAAACTAATAACAGTTTAAAAAATATGTCATCCTTCATAGCGCAGTCGCTATTTACATCACGTGTATCGTCTGTAGACTCTTGCGTTACCAAGGCAACACCTGACTCGTTTATATTACATTGCAAAGAGCTCCATTATCGCAGCACCACAGTAGAAAACAAAACCATATCCGTACCGGCCGGCGGATCAGCACGGAATGGAACGGTTAATAAACAAAATGAGCAGTTTTGCCCGATCTTGTATGTTCTGTATCATTCTGTATCGTCTTAGGAAACTCAAAGGCTCATACGTTTTTTTTAATTGAAAACAAGCGGCGTTTTATTCAATCCAAATACAGCGCAAAAAGACATTGGGAGTGGGTAATTTGTTAAACGTGCTCGTGCCTGATTTCTGTTAGATATAGCCTACGCACTTTTCACTGCTGTTCATACTGGTTAAATGTTACGGGACACTAATAAAAGAAACAGGGCATGATGACGTATAATGACGTGTAATGGTATAGTAGTGGTGTCCCATTTCTTAGGGGAATATTTTACCCCTACGCCTGGCCACTCTGTTTCAAGGGGCAAGGGGAACAGGTAGGTGTAGGGCTAGGGGAAGGCGAAGGGGTATAAAATAGAATTGGGATTGGGCCTAAGTAGGGACTGTCGTGTTGTGCGTGCTGAGATCTCCCTCTCTCTCTCTCTCTCTCTCTCTCTCTCTCTTCTGGATTGCGAATAGCAAAAATGATGATGCTCCCTTCCCAAACAAACAGTTGACTTTAACATTATTTTCCCAAAAATCATAACATTTCGTGAAGTTCAACAATCCCTTCTGTTTACAAAATGTAGAAAATGTAAACATTAATATAAACTGTAAATTAAAGCAATTACAATATAGAAGAAAAGCAAATACAATATAGAAGAAAAGAAAATACATAAGTCAAAACAAATTACATATTACTGTTACACATGATATACCGTTGCCACAGGTACTTTTTGTCAATGAGACCAGGTTGGTTACTAGTATGTTAGAGCACATTGTTAACATGAATTAATGTTCTTACCATAATTTAGTATATTGCTAGCATGATTTAACATGTTTTGCTAGCATTTTTTAACATATTGTTAGCATGTCCTAAGCTAGTTGCTAGGCTTTGCTATCATAGTGCAAAATCATGCTAGCAATGTGGTAAAACATGTTTCCAAACATGTTTAATCATGTTAGCCATGTGGTAAAACATGCTAGTAATATTTCTGTTTTTTTCTATCAGCATGATAAAACATAATTCATACTAGCATAATGGTGAAACATGTTAACAAAAAAGGCTAATTCACACTAGCAGCATGTTAAAACATGGTAAAACATGTTAACATGCTAATTAATGTTAGCAATGGGTTAAAACATGCTAGTAACATGCTAATTAATGTTAACAATGTGCTAAAACAGGCTGACATTTTAATTTGTGTTAACAACATGTTAATGTGTTAAAACGTGTTATGAACATGCTAATTTCTGTTAGCAATGTGTTAAAACATGCTACTTCATGCTAGCAAAATGCAAATTCATGTTAGCAATGGGATAATGCCAGAACAAAACTTTTCTACACAAATACACTGCATAGGCATGTAACAACATGAATTAGTCAGCTGGAATGGGAATTACACTGCTTTTATACTGGTTTTTCATTACATGAATTTTTAATTTGAGTTGTACAGTAGTTTGAGAGACAAGTATGCTAACATTACTAACCTTACAACTAAAGTTGGTTAATTTTAAAGACTGAAACAGGCTTTACATGAATGTATTAACTGTACTGTTATTTATTGAGCAATTAAAATAAACGTAATTTATCTGAACAACCCATATAAAATAACATTTACTTTTTTGTTTTAACATTACAGAGAAAAACATATGACCGGGTTACGTCAAGAATTACATGAAATCATCAAGAAAAGCAACCCAATTGAAAATGGAAATCCTGCTCGATATCATCTGAAAACAACTACAGATAATTTGAATCAATCTGAACCATATAGAAAAATTAACTTTGGTGAGAGAGACAAAAACAAACCCCATAAAACCGTTCTGATAATCGGAGAAACAGGAACAGGAAAAACCACCCTGATCAACACTATGATCAACTACATGTTAGGAGTAAAGAGAGAAGACAAGGTTTGGTTTGAGATCACAGATGACCAGAGTGACCGAACATCAGCTCAGAGTCAGACCTCCATCACTGTTTATGAGTTTTATCCAAAAGAGAGTCCAATCGATCTAACAATCATCGACACACCAGGATATGGAAACACTCGTGGAGTTGAGAATGATAAAGAGATCGCTGAGAGTTTGCTCAGTTTAAGTAAATCTGCAGAAGGGATTCATAAAATACACACAGTGTGTCTGGTGATTATGGCACATCAAAACCGACTCTCTGACAGACAAATATACATATTTGATGCTGTTCAGTCTTTATTTGGGAGAGATATTGCTGAAAACATTGTGTTGCTCTTCACACACTCAGATGGAGCTAAACCTAAAAATGCCCTGACGGCTGTTGAAGAGGCTAAAGTCAAGTGTGCAGTGAATGACAGGAATCAGCCGGTGTATTTGCTGTTTAACAATCGTCAGTCAGAACCTGCTGATGAAGAAGAAGAAGCAATCCAGAAACAATCATGGGAACTCAGTCATAGAGGAATGACAGGATTGTTCAAGTTTCTTGAAAACATAAAACCAAAATCCCTGAAGATGACTCAAGATGTGCTGCAGAAACGGAAGCAGTTGAAGGCAAATATCTCTAATCTACAGTCACGAGTTCAAATTATTGACCTAAAGCAAAATGAGCTGAAACAAACTCAAGAAGCTCTGGAGCAGAATGAGACAAATGTCAAGAACAATAAGGACTTTGAGTTTGAAGTTAAAGTGACTTATAGAGAAAGGGTTGACATTAATCGTGATATAGCCAGTGTGGCGATGTGCTGCACCGTCTGTGAGGAGAACTGTCATTATCCAGGATGCTGGAGGATCAGCGGTCTCTCATGGTGCAGTGTGATGAAAAATAATCACTGTAGAGTGTGCACTAATAAATGCCACTACAGCAAACATGTCAAAGAAGCAAAAATATATGAAACAAAGACAAAGAAGGAGAAGAGGACAAATGAAGAGTTAAAGAAGGAATATGATGGGAAGATTAGGGATGGTGTGTCTCTGGTCCAGAAGCTGAAAGAAGAACTGCAAGAATTAGAGAAAGAGAAAATAAAGCTGGTGATTGAAGCTTTTGAATGTGTGGAAAAACTGGAGATGATCGCACTAAACACTGATTCACTGATCACACTTCAGCACATTGATGTTCTGATTGAGAAGCTGAAGGAAATAAATGAACCTGAAAAGGCAGAAACACTGGAAAACATCAAGAAGAGAGCAGGAGGAGGAAAACGAGGAGCTCTGGCATACATAAAAAAGAATGATCAAAAATAAACATGAACAACGCCTCAGCTACTCAAACACTAACAAAACTTTGAAAATAATATCCTAACATATCCTTTTCTGCTACTTTTCAAAAGCTATTTTATCATTGATTCTAACTGCATTGATCTATTATCAATTTTCTCATCATACTTGGTAATTTTGTTTGGATAAACAATCTGTTAAATTAACTTATGTAAAACACTAGTGATTACTGTAATTATTTTCTTGAGGAAAGAAATAAATACTGGAAATGATTGTAATTGTATCTGTGTTCATTCAGCTGCAAAATACAAAACCCCTGATGGAATCAACATTTTTATCAATTGCCAACACCTTTCCTAAAACTTTTTAAACATTTTCTAAACATTGTAAGGGTGGTTTGCCTACAGTGGTTCAGGCTGCAGAGTTGCCGAATGACTAAAGAAACGTTATCAGCAAAATGGTAGAAAACGTCTCGGTTACGTATGGTAACCCTCGTTCCCTGAAGGAGGGAACGGAGACGTACGTCGGACGTACCGACGAATTGGGATCACTTCTGGGAGCCCCTATCAGCTTCGAGCTATCTAGAACCGGCCAATGGACAATTGGCGTGCGAGATTTGCATCTCGCGCCCCGCCCCGCAACGCGGGTATAAACAGGAAGCGAGAGCGAATGCACGCTGTTTTTCACTGAGGAGCCACACGTAATGGCTCAACCTGCAGTGATGGTACAGCAACTGTGGCGACGGGACGTACGTCTCCGTTCCCTCCTTCAGGGAACGAGGGTTACCATACGTAACCGAGACGTTCCCATTCAGTCGGTCACGTTCGACGTACGTCGGACGTACCGACGAATTGGGATCCCCTATGGAAAACGCCACAGTTACTACCACTTCCAGCGCCCAGCGATGAGCCCCTCAGACCCCGATCTGGAGCGGGCGGGAAAGTTCACGCAGGGAGACACCAAGCTGCTGTTCCGCAAGACCCCATCAGCTGACTGTATTGGATAACGCTGGGAAAGCGTGCCTGAAAAGGCAGCTGCGGAAGCCACATCATGCCCAGAGGGAGTTAACATGTGGAGAATACACGTATGGGCTGGCCGAGGGCAGCACAACATACGGAAGTCCCAGGGGTGGCCCCGGCCAATTAGAGGAGGGGGACAACACGTACCTGGAACGGCAGAGGGGACTCTGCCGAGGGAAAGACACGGGCTCGCCGTAGGGAGCCGTACCGTGGAAGAATACACATATGGGACCGCCGTGGGGGTCACTACATATGGAACCCAGCCTAACACAAGTTCCACCAATGCATACGAGTGTTAGACCTGGCGTCGAACGCTCCGCCACGTCCGACTGCCGTGGGTTGCGGAGGACTCAACAGGGTTCGCCGATCCGGGGAACTCGACTGGAGCAGAATAAGCGCACGCATCCGTCTACCATAGGGGAGGGAATGGCGCAGCAAGCCGACACTGGAACGGGCACTTCGGTGTTACTGACTATGGGAAGTGAGCACACAGGAAGAAACCGGCTCTACACGGAGGCTATAGAATCTAGCGAACGTGTTAGGTGTCGCCCAGCCCGCAGCTCTACAAATATCTGTCAGCGAGGCGCCACGAGCCAGCGCCCAGGAAGAGGCAACACCCCTAGTGGAGTGGGCTCTTAACCCGAGCGGGCAGGGCACGTCTTGGGACTGATAAGCCAAGACGATGGCATCCACTATCCAGTGGGCCATCCTCTGCTTGGAGACAGCCTTTCCCTTCTGCTGTCCTCCGTAACAGACGAAGAGCTGCTCTGAGGTCCTGAAGCTTTGCGTTCTGTCCACGTAAGTCCGGAGAGCACGGACGGGACAGAGAAAAGCTAGGGCTGGGTCTGCCTCCTCCGAAGGCAGCGCTTGCAGGCTCACCACTTGGTCCCGGAAGGGAGTAGTGGGAACCTTGGGCACGTATCCAGGCCGGGGTCTCATGATCACATGAGAGTTACCGGGCCCGAATTCCAGGCACGATTCGTCGACCGAAAATGCCTGCAGGTCCCCTACCCTCTTGATGGAGGCCAACGCAATCAGGAGTATAGTCTTTAACGACAGGATTTTCAACTCAGCTGACTGCAGAGGCTCAAAGGGTTCTCTCTGTAGTGCAGTAAGCACCAGAGCTAAGTCCCAAGAGGGTATAGAGGGAGGACGAGGCGGATTTAATCTCCTCGCTCCCCTAAGGAACCTGACGATCAGATCGTGCTTACCTAGAGATTTCCCATCTACGAGCTCGTGATTAGCGGCGATAGCGGCGACATAGACCTTGAGGGTGGAGGGAGACAGCCTACGCTCCAACCCATCTTGTAGAAAGGTAAGCACAGAAGCGATCGAACATCTTCGGGGGTCTTCTCGGCGAGAAGAGCACCAATCGACGAACAGGTTCCACTTCAACGCATAGAGGCGCCTCGTAGAGGGGGCTCTAGCGGAAGTGATGGTGTCAACTACCGCTTGCGGTAGGTCACCTAGAACCTCCGCGTCCCGTCCAGGGACCAGACATGGAGTTTCCAGAGGTCTGGACGCGGGTGCCATAGGGTGCCCCGTCTCTGAGTCAGGAGGTCCTGCCTCAGAGGAATGGGCCAGGGAGGTGCTGTCGCAAGGAGCACTAGTTCCGGGAACCAAGTCCGGTTGGGCCAATACGGAGCGACCAACAGGACCTGCTCCTTGTCCTCCCTGACTTTGCACAGTGTCTGCGCAAGAAGGCTCACTGGGGGAAACGCATACTTGCGTTCTTCCCGGGGCCAGCTGTGGGCCAGGGCATCCGACCCGAGGGTCCCCTCGGTCAAGGAATAGAACCACTGACAGTGGGTCGTCTCTGGGGAGGCAAACAGGTCTACCTGTGCGGCCCCGAAACGACTCCAGATTAGCTGGACCACCTGGGGATGGAGTCGCCATTCTCCCGGAAGTACCTGCTGACGTGACAGCTCGTCGGCCGTACGATTGAGCAGGCCCGGAATGAAAACAGCACGAAGCGACCTCAGATGCTTCTGACTCCATAGGAGGAGATGGCGGGCGAGTTGCGACATGCGACGGGAGCGTAGACCACCCTGTTTGTTGATGTACGCTACGGTCGCAGTGTTGTCCGTCCGGACCAGAACGTGCTTGCCTCTGAGCGGCCCCTTGAAGCGGCTGAGTGCAAGACGAACTGCTAACAACTCGAGGCAATTGATATGCCATTGCAGCTGAGGCCCCGTCCACAGACCCGAAGCTGCAAGCCCGTTGTACGTGGCACCCCAACCCGTGGATGAGGCATCCGTGGAGACAACGGAGTGCCTGGACACTTGTTCTAGGGGAACTCCCGCCCGGAGAAACAGAGGGTCCGACCACGGGCCGAAGGTTTGGCGGCACCTCGGAGTCACTTGGACACGGAGGGAACCGCTGTGCCACGCCCATCTCGGGACTCGATCGTGTAGCCAGCGTTGAAGCGGTCTCATATGAAGCAATCCGAGCGGCGTTACTGCGGCTGCGGATGCCATATGCCCCAGGAGCCTCTGAAAATGTTTCAGTGGTACCGCTGTCCTGCCTCTGAATGAATTCAAGCAGTTCAACACTGACTGGACGCGCTCCTCGGTGAGGTGCGCTGTCATGGCGACCGAGTCTATCTCCATACCGAGAAAAGAGATCCTCTGTGTAGGACAGAGTTTGCTCTTCTCCCAGTTGACCCGAAGTCCCAACTGGCCGAGGTGTCTGAGCACCTTGTCCCTGTGTTCGCACAACTGCTCCCGCGACTGGGCAAGGATCAGCCAGTCGTCGAGGTAGTTGAGGATGCGAACGCCATGCTCTCTCATGGGAGCAATGGCCGCCTCCGCCACCTTCGTAAAGACGCGGGGCGACAGGGACAGGCCGAAGGGTAAGACGCGGTACTGATATGCCCGTCCCTCGAACGCGAAGCGCAGAAAGGGCCGGTGTCGAGGGAGAATCGAGACATGAAAGTACGCGTCCTTCAGGTCGATCGCTGCAAACCAATCTCGGGGACGGATGCACCTGAAGATGCGCTTCTGCGTTAACATCGTGAACGGCAGCCTGTGAAGGGACCGGTTCAGGAATCGCAGGTCCAAGATCGGTCGTAACCCGCCGCCTTTCTTGGGTACAATGAAGTACGGGCTGTAGAACCCGGACCTCATATCGGCTTGAGGGACCGGCTCTATCGCGTCCTTCGCCAGTAGGACATCGATCTCCGCCCTGAGCACGGGGGCGTTCGCCTCCACTACAGTCGTGAAGTGAACGCCCCTGAACTTGGGGGGACGCCGGGCGAACTGAATCGCATAGCCGAGTCTGATGGTACGGAGGAGCCACCGAGACGGGCTGGGAAGCGCTAGCTAGGCTCCCAGACTCCGAGCAAGGGGAATCATCGGTACCACAGACGTACCCGCAGCGGGGCAGCGAGGCGGAACGCAGGGATCCGGCCCGGACGGCATGGGAGCGGCCCGGAGCGGGACCTGAGTGTGGTGTACAACACATACCTGCATCCGCGGAGGGGACGTGCGAGTGTGGGGAGGCCGCTTGTGTGCGTCCCGACAGCCGGCGTCCCCTGCTGGCGAAGGGAGAGGTACTTGAGGGTGGCGAGGCATGGGAGCGTCGACCACCGTCAAGCGCGCTCTCTTGGCACCCAGAGATATTGGAAACTGCTCTTTTATTGAAGTTTTGGGCGGAACAGACAAACAAAAGATTCTCCCCCGGCCCTCCTCCGGGGGAAGGAGTGGTGCTGCAACCATCTCCCTCAGAGCAGTTTCCTCCATCTCTGGGTGGCCCGTCTCAGGGTCGCTTGCGACGACGCTTGCCACCTGGCTTGGCAGCGGCCTGAGCGGGCTGGACGTCCTTCCCACGGCCGGCCCCACGCCGACGGCTGGTGGAAGGCTGCTGCGGCGCCTTGGCGGGGGCGGAGGCGGCGGCGGGTGGACGTCCTCGGCGACGAGTAGTCGGAGGCGCTGCCGCCGGCGGCGGTGTGGAGGCAGCAGCGGGCCGCCGGGGCAGGATGTGTTTGATCGCCTCCGTCTGCTTCTGGGCGGCCGAGAACTGCTGGGCAAAGCTCTCGACCGCGTCGCCGAATAACCCAGCTGACGAGATGGGGGAGTCCAGGAACCGATATTTATCGGTCTCCCTCATGTCAGCCAGGTTCAACCAGAGATGACGCTCCTGGACCACAAGCGTGGACATCGCCTGACCGATGGCACGGGCGGTGACTTTCGTCGCCCGGAGGGCGAGGTCCGTCGCCGTCCGGAGCTCCCGGAGGAGCTCTGGGTCAGGCCTACCCTCGTGCATGTCAAGGAGTGCCTGGGCCTGGTGGACCTGCAGCAACGCCATGCCATGCAAGGCGGACGCAGCCTGTCCGCAAGCCTTGTAAGCCTTCCCGGTCAGACCGGAAGAGAACTTACAGGCCCGGGACGGGAGACGCGGGTCACCGCGCCAGTTAGAGGCGGTCGCCGGACACAGTTGCATCGCGACGGCGCGCTCCACTGGCGGGATCCCCACGTAACCCTTGGCTGGCCCACCATCGAGGGTAGTGAGGGGGGAGGAGTCACTCGGTCGGTTTCTGGCAGAAAAAGGTGCCGTCCACGACCTCGTGAGCTCCTCATGCACCTCCGGGAAGAAAGGTGTCGGGGCGGGACGCTGAGAACCAGCGCGACCCACCCCGAGGAACCAATCGTCCAACCTAGAGGGTTCGGGACACGGTGGAGGGTTCCACGCGAGCCCAACCCTTTCGGCGGCCCGGGCAAGCATAGCAGCCATCTCAGGGTCCGGGGCAGCCGTTGCCACTCTCCCAGCGGAAGGCGGTACAGCTGACCCTTCATCCCCCGAGGACTGAAACTCCCCCTCCGATGCAGCGATCGACATCTGTTCGTCCGCTGGAGCCCCAAAAGTCACCACTGGTCTCCCGTGGGAGGGTCCAGCGGTTTCTCTCGGAAGCTCAACCGGCTGCGGAGCTGAGGGAATAGGGGCCTGCGGAGGATCACTCGGCAGGTTTGCCCTAAACGTTATCCTCAGATCACCCTGGCCATCCAAAGAAGCAGGTCCACCCGGGTTAGGGGAAGACCTAGTTCGTGGGATGGGTAAGGGGACTCCCCCAGCCCGGAGGTAGGAGAGTCTCGATCTAAGCTCCGCGATAGTCATGTTCCCGCAGTGGGAACATGAACTATCCACAAACGCCGCCTCAGCGTGCTGAGAGCCCAAACACGTGAGACAGCGATTGTGACCGTCAGCAGAAGACAGGGAACGACCGCATCCAGAAACGCACGGGTGGAAAGACATCTTGAAAAAGACGGCACGTCACCCGTGAAACTCTTTTTGTGAGGAAAACGCTCTGTGCTGAAGCACTCAGGGGAACCGCGACAGCGCACGGGATTATAGTGCAGCCCGTGCCTGTACTCAGACAGGAAAACGCCCTACCCAGACCAACAGGTTGCTGTGATAACAGCAGTTTTCTCTGTTCACTCAGAGGCAGCTGATGAGTCAGCGCGGTCCCGCTGAAAGGTGCCGTTTCTCCAACACGCGTCCTCCTCTGGTTCTCTCCGGTCCTCGAAAGTCTTGCTTGATAGCAGAAATAAACTCGTGAGACGAGTGAGTCCTTCATATGCCTGTGTGGCTCCGAAGTGAATGACAGCGTGCATTCGCTCTCGCTTCCTGTTTATACCCGCGGCGCGGGGCGGGGCGCGAGATGCAAATCTCGCACGCCAATTGTCCATTGGCCGGTTCTAGATAGCTCGAAGCTGATAGGGGCTCCCAGAAGTGATCCCAATTCGTCGGTACGTCCGACGTACGTCGAACGTGACCGACTGAATGGGAACTGTGCATTTCTCATCTTAACCACCCACTGATACTTATACCAACGATGGAAATAAGCGCAGTTACAATAGCAAAATCTGTGGGAGAGCGTTACTATAATGTGACTCTCGAAACTGCTGTAAAAACATGTATTTATTATATTTATTACAATCGTTGGTGTTATTACAATCTGCTTTTGATACTTTGTGCTTTAAGGCTTGTCTTGAACGATAAAAAACTAAATGTATGTTATTCTCAAACTCTAAAACCCCCTCAGAAAATTCCCTCGCTCTTAGGACTTCTCAAGGGAGTTTATTGACGTCAGTGACAGAGTATAAATACCTTGGTATTATTATCGATAACATATTATTCTTTAGTTCACATATTAACTACTTGAGACAAAAACTCAAGAAAAAATTAGGATTCTATTTTAGTTAAGTCATGCTTCTGAAAGGATTGTTTTTACTGCTAAGATAACAGCTGAGATCCAACGCCCTGCAATAAAACAATAAAAAACTCACTAATCTGGAGAAAAGATCTCACAGATAGACTGTAGCATATAGCCCGGACCAAAATCTTCTCCTCCTCCCTTCTCTTCCCCCTGATTCAAGTCACAATATGCAGATATACTACAGATGATGTATTTTGTGAATCTATTGTTTTATCCCCTTCATGTCTGGTTTTATTTTAAATGTCTCAATGCGATTGGTAAAATGGTCTCAATTTCACTGCAGTCACTGGTAGGATGAGAACGATTGAAACATGAGAATTCTGTTCTCTTTTTTGAGTAGTCTCTGCAAGATATCTAAACCTTTCCCCCGAAACCATGTGTTTGTGTTGCAAATATTTACAACCCTTTTGTTCTGGTCTGGGTATTTAAGGAAAGGTAGCAAAGCTGCCATTTGGGAACATTCTGCAGCCAGAGCCCCATACGGTGCTGTGTCCGTGTCATAATGGCACTCACACACACAGGGTATGTATTGTGCCGGATATGATGACTCTTTGAAACTAATTTCATATTACTTTGTAATTGCATTTTATATTTTTATGCTGAAAGTTGTGTACCATGGATTCATGTTTAATTAGGTTTACTTAAATTCTGTCTGGCCAAAACAAATGTTAATCTTGATTTATCTTGTATTATTCTGAAATCATTATTCTAGTATGGATCAATGTGGAGTCCTTTATTTCCGCAAATCTGAAAAAATATGATGACTCAATGACAAAAACCTAGGACTCAATGACTGGAGCATGGGGCACAGCATTTCGAGATAATCTGATTTCTGACTTTTACTGTATTAGCAGTTGCAGCTTCTCGTGACTATTACTAAAATAACACTTTTTGTTGAGTGAGCAGATGCGACCACTTAAAGGTAAAATATTCACTCTGCAATCCTCTGACTAATATCAGAACTGGACAGTTTGTGTTCGTGAACGAGTGAATCCGGGCACTTCATCTCTGTGTGATATCGGGTCCCTTGATATATTTAAAAAATAAGAGATACTAAGAAAAATCTACGATCCAAATTAAATCATAACGAATCATCAGCTGTTAAGTTACAAACGTAACGAATTTAACGAAGTCACAGAATTGGAGTCAGATCAAAATTATTCATGGTCAGATTTAAAATCAGATATCAATAAATTAAGTGAATTTAACAGAAATGCTGAAAAGGCTTACACGCAGAAGTCCTTCAACAAAGCTGTTAGATTCCGTTCTTGGGCTAACGGATGGACCCTTACTCCACTTTATACAGAGTTATATAGGAATCTAGTGGTCATAACTTGGCATTACATCAGTTTTTCTTTTTTTACTCCCACCAGATGACACTAATCTACCTTCAAAATTTTTTATTTTGAATTCCTCATCTCTATTTTAACATCAAATAGTGTTTTAATTGAAATAATAATAAAAAAAAATATTATATATATTTTTTAATTATTTTCAATGGGGGAAAATAGCTAATACAAATTGTATAAAGATTGTATAGTATCATAAAATGCCCTCAAAATTCAAAATAATAATCAAACAATATTATTGAACTAAAATAAATTACATTGGTTTTCAGCTTTTTTTATGGCTTCATCACTTAGTTTTGACTGCGAAGAAGCCAAGTGTGACCCTTAAACGAAGAGGAAAATAGTTCAAGATGGAGTATGATGTCACAGCACATGTCAGCTGATTACAGGTATTTCATCTCCAGGGGCCTATTGCACAAAACTAGGATAAGGGATTAAGCCGGGATATCTTGGTGATCCTGGCTCGATTTATCCGTGATCCGGTTGCACTAAAGCTGGATCGGGTGGCAGTTGGATGTTATGGTATAAATTACCATGGAGATTTATTCTGTGGAGCTAGCCTGCTCCAGACCAGGCTAATGTCCAGGATCTATTTAATCTCATCCCTTATGTCAGTCAGCAGTCACCACAAACGGAAACCAATAGTTATTCCACTGCCCACTATACATTGTTATCACATATAACTAGACCCACTGTCATTATTTAAACGTTTGTGATCATTAATTTAAATAATTTTGGATAAATTATGACTTTTAGATGATGTTGCTATCATTAGATAATTTACGGTTTCCCATAGACAATAAGGCTATATATAAAAATGATAGAATATTAGGGCCACAGAGGAAAAAAAAGAAAATTCACAGACTTCGATAAATTAAGCCATAATATTGTAACCCGTTGTTTTAGAGGAAGACTGTTGTTAAAATGACAGATGTGGGGCATTTCGTGGAATTGTTCTTCAGTATGGTTTCACAAACAAGGACACACTTAATCTTTTGGCACATCAGCGTCACATTGTCATAAGTATCAGGACTGTAAAAAGAATATGCATCTTTTCCGCAGAAAGAACCAGCCTCATAAATGTATGACTTTTTCCTTCTTCCTCAGTGTGGCCCTAATACTCTGTCGTATACAATACACATTCCATATAAATATAAAAACACAAAGTGTAATATTAGGTTCATTTATTGAATAAGGATAAAACAAAGCAGGTAAACCATCAGCTCCTTTCGAAACTGAAGTCACACAGTGACTCTACAAGATGGAAAGCACAGAATCAAAGCATATTATACAACAAAAGGATAAATACACATTCAAAGGTCTGTATATAACACACCCCGCATGTCTGCACACTGAAATAAATGCAGGACAAATCCATACACATCAACTGAACAGACAAATGAATGAATGCAGTAGCCTCCCTGCAAGCTTGTATTACACACATTATACAGCACAAACATCATAAGAGGCCAAATCAATAAAAAAAAAAAAGGAACACAAAAAAACCCTAATTCCTCTGCCACCGCAGGACATATTTAACCAAAATTGAATGCACACATACTAACAAAAATAATTCAACACATATTGGTCCCTTAGCAGCCGACCACTGTCGTCATCAGGGAATTGTCAGATTGTCCCAGTCCATGGCTGGTGGCACTCTGGGGACCCTCTCCTTCCTCAGGCAGGCCACATTGTGGAGGACAGCACAAGCCACAGTAATGTCACATGCCCTCACAGGGCTGACCCTTAATTTGTGAAGGCAGTGAAAGCGTGCCTTCAGGAGGCCAAAGGTCATTTCAACTCTGGCCCTGGTCCTGGCATGGGCATGGTTGTAGGCCTGCTGTGCTTCCTGGGGGTCCTTTGAAAGGCGCTATAAGTTAAATTGATTATTATTATTAGCTTATCTATTCAAATTAATTAGATTTTATTTATATAGCGCTTTTCACAATTGTTTCATTGTTTCAAAGCAGTTTTACATTAATAAATGCAGTACAACGGCTAAGATTAAACCGTACTACTGAGCGTAGTAATAATGTAAGGCTTTGATACTAATTTATTACAGTAGTTACTTTACACAATTTCACTCATATCTGCAGTCCATTTCAATTAAAAATTCAACTGTTTCATAATCAGAGTACAACTGCGTTTTTGGAAATGTGAATGAACTATTTGGATTGTAATTGTGATGTTTCAGCGGAGCGGTGAGTGTGTAATTGTGCACTACTTATGCTTTCAGGAGGTCTGCAAGACTTTGCCATGTTTTTTCTCTTTACTTTATCACTGTGGCGGTGTTGCCTTTCTTCTGAATTATGTCTCTTACCTCCTCCTATGCCTCCATGAGGGTTTGTGCCTCAGACGGGGAAAAGTGCGCCGCTCTAGTTGCCAGGGTGAATCAGTGAATCTGTGATCGGTGGCGGGTGTATTTGAGTGAGCCGTGAGCGCGCACCTATCCAGGATTGGTTTAACCTGGCTTGATGAATCCGTGTCTGCTCATCCTGGCTTGGTCTTTGTGCAACCAATTAAGCCTGGACGCACTTGTTTTTGCTTCATTGAGCTCAGCTCAGTCATTTATCCTGGATGTCTTAATTCTACTTTTGTGCAACAGGCCTCTGGTCATGGTTGTATTCTTGATATGTTTGCTGTTTGCTTTGTAAAGTAGAAAAACAACAATCTGTTTCGCTGTACGTGTGCAAGACTGGACACTATGAACAATGAACAGAAATGAAACTGTTTACTTTGCATGCTGGTTGTTCACTTTATCAGCATGTGTGTGCCACACAAACATTTGTGGAGATTTTGTGTGGTGGAGTGTCACAATAAAATGCCACATTTTCTCTTGTCATCACTTACTGACAGTGTAACCCACAGAAAGATCAGTAAAAAATTCCACCACTAATACAGAGACTGGCTGTCTGGAAGAAACACAGATAAGAGAAGTGAAAATACCCAGTGGTGTTGGAATAAATACACTCAGAAAAAAAGATACAAAAGCTGTCACTTGTGGTACACTTTTAAAATGTACACCTTTGTACCTAAAGAGACCTCAAATGTAGATATCGGTACCAAAATAATACATATTATAACCTTTTTAAAGGGTCCTGCCCCAATGACAGCTTTTGTACCATTTTTGTGAGAGTGTATCAAAAATCTTAAATGTGTAATTGTTATACAAACAGTACAATCTTTTCATTAAAAAGTATGTTGTATGTTCTAAAATGTAAACAAGCTCTATACTGTTGCACTGTACATACTAGGCCTATATGCTGTGAATTCTGAAATGTGTTTTTTTTTCAGTAATAAAAAAATAACCTTTTTTTCACAGACCGTGATGACTCGTTTCAATAGTCATCAGCATCGTAGATCCTGCAATGTTTTTTTTTTTTTTTTAATGATTGTACATTTATTACACTGTACTTTGTTTTATAATACATTTACATTAAATCAGAAAAATCTAGTTAATGCTGCAGTGAGGGTGTTTCTAATACAGCGGTGACCTCACAGCCTTAGATGAAATCAACTGATGATAAAAGAAGACATTAAATCTCTCAAGATCTCAGCAGAGGAGGATTAACAACTCACAGCATTAAAGATTCACTTATTACAGTACAGTTTGTCTTTATTTCTTTCATGTAAAAAGCTCTTACTGAGATTAACAGAGGTTTAAATATTGACGGTTGGTTGAAAATGTTTTGTTTGAGGTCAGTGTTTGGAAATCAGTGTTTGTTTGCTTTAGTTAGGTTCTTGACTCTTGTTATTTTATTTCCCTTTCTGCAGTTGCAGGTGTTTTCAGGAATGGGTTCTGCATTGATAAAGAAAGAGATTGATGAAAAGGCAGCTCAGCATATCTGTCAGTCAGTCAAATGACTTCATTATAAGTGCTTTAAAGAAATTAAAGCTCTAGCGTAAAGTTCTGCCAGGAAGACTCAATGTTACGCCATTTATCACATTCAGACCTAACCAGTCATGTCCTAATTCTCAGAGTATAAAAGATGGTCACTTACACATGTCTGAGTTGCAGATGCTGATGCCAACATTACCTCCATCCTCCCCACCACCACCAGGTTGGTCCCCGCCTATACCTCCCAGGGGGTCGGCTGCACCCTGCCTTCATCTTCAGGCAGGAAATGCAGAGTCCGTTACCCTCGAGACAAGAGCTACGGACAGGGCCTACGCCAAATAACCTATAATACTTTATAATACTTGCTGGTCTGTTAATAAACTTGCTAGTTTATTGTACTTCATCTAGCCTCCCGAGTCTTTCTGGTAGAACTGGGCCCATATTCAAGAAAACATCTTAACGCAAAGAGTATGTCCTAGAGACAACATTCTTAGAGAGGTGGGCGTTTCCTCTTAAAATTAAAGAAAAAATCCTAGTAAAGAAGAAAGTAATTCAGAAAGCATAAGCATAAGCTTAAAAGAGGTCTTAAGGTCCAAAAGTGTTAGGAGTAAGGACAAGGACTTTTAAGAGAGTTTCTTTAGCAGCAGAGAAAATGGAGGGAGAAGAAATGTGTTGCACCCAATGCATGAGTGAGTTCATAAGACACTACACATTAGATCAGGGATCATGTTTGTGACCGATCTTATTAGAGACATGCTAATATCTCTGACACAGCGCAGAGATGCCATAGCACCAGAAATGGAAGTAATCACTACATTAACATGTTTGGCAACTATGCAGCAGTGATGATCCGGGTCTGTCACAACCTTCTATAAGCAAAGCGATCACACAATCACAGCATTTTCAGAACCTTATTGTGTCAACACGTTCTCACTCCCAACTCGTCACAGATTGACGCTTGTTCAGGACCCCTCTGCGTCACTTTTAACCCCTTTAGCGTCATTTTCTGACTTACAGGGTGGTCAATTGATTTCAGTTGTTTGCCCAATGCTTCAGATCAAGACACATTTAATTACTTGCATTTGTAAAAGTAGACATTATTTTATCAATATTTATAGGCTACTTTTTGGAGCAACTAACTCCACACCTACCCTAAACCAACCCACTTCTAAACAATATAAAACACAGAACAGGCAAATAAAAGTACAGTCACAGGTATTTATTGCAAATAAATTTATGTTTTTGACCAAAAACAGTATAAATGTATTAACTCATGTTGCATTCCAAGTCTTCTGAAGTCATATAATATCTCTATGTAAAGAACAGAGTGGATCTTAACCCTTTAGGAGCCAGAGGTTTTTTCCTAAAACATTCGATTTTGACATCTTAATTTCAAAAGGCTATATCTTAAAAGTGATAAAAGATAGAGACTTTCTGTAAATTAGAGAAATATTAAGGATGACCCAAAGTTTATGTAGGGATTACATTTCCCATCTAATTTGCATATTATGACGTCATATGGCGGTGGCCATCATGGATTATAGAATTTTCATGAAAAGTCACATGTTTAAATGATAAAATGTATGTAGGCCTGCTGTGCTTCCTGGGGGTCCTTTGAAAGGCGCTATAAATTAAAGTGATTATTATTATTAGCTCATCTATTCAATTCAATTTTATTTTATTTATATAGCGCTTTTCACAAATGTTTCATTGTTTCAAAGCAGCTTTACATTAATAAAAGCAGGAGAATGTCACAGGTTCAGGGTGTGACACCGGCTCTTCCTGCTGTTTGTCCTGTTTTTCTGCAGCTCGTGATTGGATTATCAGTCTGATCACGAGTTGATCTCCCGCACCTGTCACTCATTCCCTTTACCCTTTATATGCCCAGCTGTATCTACCTCTTGTTGTCAGTTGATCACTTCACGTCGCGTGGATGGTTCATGTCTGCACTGTGTTCCGTGTCTTACCTGTTTTTTGACTTTGTGCTCAGGACCCTTAGACGAGGAGTTGTAGCAAGCCCTGTTTCCCTTGCTGGCTCGGTTATCGTCTACCACTGGGTTGTCCTGCCTCCTGTGTTCCCCGGTGGTCTCTCCAACCAGTGTGTCTGCCGTTGTTGTGTGCAGATACAGCGGGAGCCACCATACAGTTTCCTCAAACTGTCACTTTGTTTTGTTTTTTTGGTGTCTCAGGTTGGGCCTGAATAAACTTGCTTTCTTTTCTCACCGCAACTTGAGTCCTCCTTTAATCCACAGTCCCGACAGAATCAACTGACCATGATGGACTCAGCGGGCGAACTAGAGTTGCGACTAAAGGGGCAACGCGCATCCTTCAGAGGACGACGCATGGTGAGCGTTACCAACACGCTACTGCCATCTGGTGGTCGCTCTACACTCCCGGCCTTACTGCAGTTTGGGGAGGCGGCTCATCGAGTATCAACTTTGATTGATTCTGGGGCAGAGGGTGATTTTATGGATATTGCACTGGCTGGGCATTTCCAGCTCTCAGTTGGCTGAGCCGATTTCGGCCAGAACACTTTGTGGCACACCTCTCACAAGGATCACTCACTCCACAAGACTTGTTGGCCTCACCATCTCTGGGAATCATTCGGAGAGGATTCGCTTCCTATTAATTAATTCTCCCTCTGCTCCAGTGGTTTTGGGGCACACATGGTTGACTAAGTGTGGCAAGGCGGGTTAGATTCCGCCCTGTGATTTGTGTTGAGTGACGGGGGTGACAGCCTATCGGCAGCCACCCCTGGCTTACTTAAGGCGGAGTTCAGGTTACCCGGTTATACGTCATCGTCACAGACTTTGTTGTTGTGCGTGTACAGTTCCGTGGGAGCCAGGTTACTGTCCGAATTAGTGCGACGTTGCTTGTGGGTGCAGGCTGTCCCTATCCGAGGTATGTTTATTCTGACAGACTAACATGTGTTTTGATGTGATCTCCGGTAAACCCAAGTTTTCTATCTTAGTGCGGCTAATGTGTTTGAACGGATGTAACATCTCGGTACGCTGGCGGGTTGCCTATTGTGAACGAGACTGCGTGTGAGTAACTTAATCCTCTGTGGGTCTAGCGATCTACTATGGGGTAGGTAAATCTAACCACTTGAATAACCTGAGGTGGGTGTTTTTTTAAAATTCATTCATTAATCGTTTTCTCTTTTAGTGCAGTAAACCACTTGTGAGCGGTTCATCATTGTGGACTGGAGGCAAAATGCTCCATTGATAACGTCGCTAAGACGGCACTGTTGTTTTCTGCTGCCATTTAATATCACTGATCATCGTGACTCATTATTTGTTTTTGTTAGCTTACTTTGCATCTGCATATGGTTGCAATGCTTGTTGTATTAGTGTGTGGCTAGCTTCCAAGCTGTCCGTCCATGCATGACGTAGCTGCAGGTGATGGTATAATTCAGCCTCACTTAATGTATAACCACCAGCCGTTTGGTTATCCTTGAGCCCTTTGCTCTGTGTGCTCCTCAAAGATTGCGAAGTGAGCCACATTTTTCTGTTTTGTAAGCCTGGTTTTGATTTCTGTGATTTAATGTTTACCTGTGTTTTTGTGTGGTTAATTTCATTTTTGTTCATAGCCTTTGGCTGTTGTAACGTGGCCACATTGTGAACTTTTTAGGTCACCACCAGCCAGGCTAACTACTGTGCTCAGTAATTTCATAAGTTTGCAGCCAACTGTGAAGGTGTATCATATTGTGTTTTTGTTTCTTTCAGGAGCTGAAGGCCCGCCCTGTGCAGAGGAGCTAGCTGTCTGTCCTCTTTTGGTGGTGGTTCCTTCACAGAGTGTTTTGCCGTGGGCACCTGTGTGTCTTTCACCCAGTGAGTGTGAGTGTTGCGTGGAGTGGAATTTGATGAGTGGTGTGACCTTAGGACACTCCCTGTCCAGCTAGCTCCCTGCTGGCAAGCCTCAGCCCCAAAAGTGTTTTGTTTTTTTATTTTTTGTTTTTCTTTATTTCTGGCCTGGTGCACACTTAACAGTGAAAAACTTTTGTCTACCTTAAGGTTTTTATATATTAAATTATTGTTGAGAAAATAAAAAAGAGTATTTTTGTATTTTGATCCACGTCTCTTGTCGTCTGTGGTCACGAACCAGCGTGTCTTGTATAAATTTCTCCGTGTAGTGAAACGGGGTGGCGTAGTCTGCTTTTCATTTAATTATACTTTTCCTCATAAGTGTAACTGTAATTTACCTGATCCATCACCTCGCCACATAAGCATAACCCACACATTGACTGGGCTCAAAGTTCCATATTGGCGTGGAGCCCATTTTGTTCGTCTCAGTGTTTGGTGTCTGCTTCTTCCCCCTTAATGTCTGTTTCTTCCCCCTTAATGTCTGCTTCTGCGTTACAGGAGGAACCTGTGAACCTGGCGGATGTACCAGAGGTTTACCATGACTTAGGGGCGGTGTTCAGTAAGTCCCGAGCCTTATCTCTCCCTCTGCACCGCCCGTACGACAGAGTTATTACCTGGCACTTCTCCACCTAAGGGGCGTCTTTATTCGCTCTCTGGTCCTGAGAGGGAGGCCATGGAGAGATACATCAACGATTCTCTCTTGGCAGGTATTATACGTCCCTCTTCCTCTCCGGCCGGGGTTCTTCTTCGTGGGGAAGAAGGATGGTTCTTTGCGTCCCTGCATAGATTATCGAGGGCTGAATGACATCACGGTAAAGAGTAGCCACCCTTTGCCGTTGATGTCCTCAGCGTTCGAACTCTTGCAGGGAGCAACCATCTTTATGAAGTTGGACCTACGCAATGCTTACCACCTGGTTCGGATTAGGCAGGGGGACGAATGGAAGACCGCGTTTAACACCCCGACAGGTCACTTTGAATATTTGGTCATGCCCTTTGGACTCTCAAACTCCCCAGCGGTCTTCCAGGCACTCGTCAACGACGTGCTCAGAGACATGGTCGACCGGTTTGTATTTGTTTACCTTGACGACATCCTGATCTTCTCCCAGAACGAGCGCGACCATGTTCAGCATGTCAGGCGGGTGTTACAGCGGCTACTTGAGAATCGTTTGTTCGCTAAGGTGGAGAAGTGCGATTTTCCCGCACGGTCGGTTCCGTTCCTGGGTTTCGTTCTGTCGCCCGAGGGCATCCGAATGGATCCTGGGAAGGTAAAAGCGGTTGCTGATTGGCCTACCCCGGATAGTCGTAAGGTGGTCCAGCGATTTCTGGGGTTTGCCAATTTTTACCGTCGATTCATTCGGAACTTTAGCCAGGTCGCCCTACCACTGACGAATCTCACCTCCACACGAATTTGTTTCTGTTGGTCAACGCAGGCTCAGGAGGTGTTTGAAAAACTAAAGAGCCGCTTTGTTTCGGCTCCAATTCTTACCAACCCAGACCCGTCTCGTCAATTCATTGTGGAGGTGGATGCGTCAGAGGTAGGAGTGGGAGCGATTTTGTCTCAGAGGTCACCTTCGGACGACAGAATACACCCATGCGCGTTTTTTTCTCATCGTCTCACTCCTTCGGAACGGAATTATGACATTGGGAATAGGGAGTTACTGGCTGTAAAGTTGGCATTGGAGGAGTGGCGTCACTGGTTAGAGGGCACGGGGGTTCCATTCTTAGTTTGGACCGATCACAAGAATTTAGAATATATTCAGTCCGCCTAAAGGCTAAATTCTCGGCAGGCTCGCTGGGCACTATTCTTCGGCCGTTTTGATTTTAACATCTCATATCGCCCCGGAAGTAAGAACGGTAAGCCCGATGCGCTCTCACGGATTTTTGAGGCTGAGGCTAGTCCCATTTCCCCGTTGACCATCGTGGCCCCCAGCCAGTTGGTCGCGGCGGTTACTTGGGGAGTGGAGTCCAGGGTCCGTGAAGCGTTACGCGACGTCACATCTCCTGCGGGGTGCCCAATGGGTCTGCTGTTCATGCCGGAGTCGGTCCGAACTGGCGTTATTCAGTGGGGTCACTCATCCGGTCTAGCTTGCCACCCAGGAGCGGCTCGAACATGTGCGTTGATCAGGCAGCGGCTCTGGTGGCCTTCGCTGGTGCAGGACACTCGGGAGTTTGTATCGGCCTGTCCGGCGTGTGTGGTGGGTAAGGGCTCTAATCGACCCTCGGCAGGGGTACTCCGACCGTTGTCAATCCCTTCGAGACCCTGGTCACACATAGCCATGGACTTTGTCACGAGTCTACCCCCATCCAGTGGCAATACCGTGGTTCTTACGGTGGTGGACAGGTTCTCGAAGGCGGTTCATTTTATTCCCCTCCCCAAACTACCTTCAGCGAGGGAGACGAATGGTCAGGCTGAGCGAGCAAACCAGGACTTGGAGAGAGTCCTGCGCTGTGTGGCATCGGCAGAGCCGTCAACTTGGAGTTCCAGGTTAACCATGGTCGAGTACGCCCATAACTCACTCCCGGTCTCATCTACGGGATTATCACCCTTCCAGTGCTGCTTAGGCTACCAGCCCCCATTATTTCCCTCCCAAGAATCCGACGCCATTGTTCCGTCCGCGCAGTCTTTCATTCAGAGGTGCCTTCGTACGTGGAGGCTCGCCAGAGAAGCCCTTTCCCGGACTGGCGAAAGGAACAAGGCGTCGGCGGACCGTCACCGTTCTAAGCCCCCACTTTACGTGTGTGGTCAAAAGGTTTGGTTGTCAGCCCAGGACATTCCTCTCAAACTTCCCGCACGTAAATTGGGACCCAAATTCATTGGACCGTATATATTAAAACCAAGGTGCTTAACCCGGTTACGGTTCGACTCAAATTACCCTCCCAATTTAAGAGAATTCACCCGGTGTTTCATGTTTCCAAGATCAAGCCCGTTATTCGCTCCCCACTTCAGCCCCAGACCTCTGCTCCACCGCCCCCCAAACTCATCGAGGGGTTGCCCGCCTACACGGTACGGCGACTTCTTGATGTGAGGCGGAGGGGCAGAGGTCACAGATTCAGGGTGTGTCACAGATTCAGGGTGTGACACCGGCTCTTCCTGCTGTTTGTCCTGTCATTTTTCTGCAGCTCGTGATTGGATTATCAGTCTGATAAGGCTGATCTCCCGCACCTGTCACTCATTCCCTTTACCCTTTATATGCCCAGCTGTATCTACCTCTTGTTGTCAGTTGATCACTTCACGTCGCGTGGATGGTTCATGTCTGCACTGTGTTCCGTGTCTTACCTGTTTTTTGACTTTGTGCTTTCTTTTCTCACCGCAACTTGAGTCCTCCTTTAATCCACAGTCCCGACAGAGAACACACAGAAAAACCGGTGGACAACATAAGAAGCAGAGTACAACGGCTAAGATTAAACCGTCCTACTGAGCGTAGTAATAATGTAAGGCTTTGATACTAATTTATTAGTTACTTTACACAATTTCACTCATATCTGCAGTCCATTTCAATTAAAAATTCAACTGTTTCATAATCAGAGTACAACTGCATTTTTGGAAATGTGAATGAACTATTTGGATTGTAATTGTGATGTTTCAGCGGAGCAGAGTGTCTAATTGTGCACTACTTATGCATTCAGGAGGTCTGCAAGACTTTGCCATGTTTTTTCTCTTTACTTTATCACTGTGGCGGTGTTGCCTTTCTTCTGAATTATGTCTCTTACCTCCTCCTATGCCTCCATGAGGGTTTGTGCCTCAGACGGGGAAAAGTGCGCCGCTCTAGTTGCCAGGGTGAATCAGTGAATCTGTGATCGGTGGCGGGTGTATTTGAGTGAGCCGTGAGCGCGCACCTATCCAGGATTGGTTTAACCTGGCTTGATGAATCCGTGTCTGCTCATCCTGGCTTGGTCTTTGTGCAACCAATTAAGCCTGGACGCACTTGTTTTTGCTTCATTGAGCTCAGCTCAGTCATTTATCCTGGATGTCTTAATTCTACTTTTGTGCAACAGGCCTCTGGTCATGGTTGTATTCTTGATATGTTTTGCTGTTTGCATTGTAAAGTAGAAAAACAACAATCTGTTTCGCTGTACGTGTGCAGGACTGCACAGCAAAAAAATGCTTTTCTTACTTGGTATTTTTGTCTTGTTTTCAGTCCAAATAAATAAAAAAAATCTTACATTAAGAAGCATTTACTAGACAAGCAAAAGTTTTTGTCTTATTTTGAGGAAAATAACTCAAAATTAAGGGAGTTTTTGCTTAAAATAAGCAAAATAATCTTGTTTTCTGTTTGAATTAAGATTACTTTGCTTACCCCATTGGCAGATTATTTTGCTTATTTTAAGCAAAAACTCCCTTAATTTTGAGTTTTTTCCCCCCAAAACAAGACAAAAACTTTAGCTTGTCTAGTAAATGCTTCTTAATGTAAGATTTTTTTAGATATTTGGACTGAAAACAAGACAAAAATACTAAGTAAGAAAAGCATTTTTTGCAGTGTGGACACAATGAACAATGAACAGAAATGAAACTGTTTACTTTGCATGCTGGTTGTTCACTTTATCAGCATGTGTGTGCCACGCAAACTTTTGTGGAGATTTTGTGTGGTGGAGTGTCACAATAAAATGCCACATTTTCTCTTGTCATCACTTACTGACAGCCTCATATGGTGGTGGCCATCGTGGATTATGGAATTTTCATGAAAAGTCACATGTTTAAATGATAAAATGCAACACTTATTTGCCCCCAAAATGTCACTCACCTTCTGTATGCTATATTGCACAATACTGAATGCTCAGGTAATTAGTAAATAGTAAACAAACTGTGTAAATCATTACTAATAAATGGTAGAAACAAACCGAATGCATTTAGCGGTTGGCTTTTTGGTTTCGAGATTTTCCATTTACTACATACAGTAGGCACTCTGATTCCATGTATGGGGCACATATATATTATTCATATGACACACAAACACAAGAAGACAAGACCTGTTTAGTTCAAAAGATCACTCGCCACGGTAAGGCAGAGATCATGAGTGAGATGACGAGACAAGACGAGAGACAGACGCGCACGCGCCCGCCGAGTGTGCACAGTTCGGACTACGGTCATTGTCATTGCGACTCCCCACCCTGCCTCCACGTTGCCCCCGAACTGTCCTATGAATACTTCGACCTCGTCTAACATACCCAGTGGCATTAGACAAAGTCTCCACCACAATACTCAATAGCTTTCCTGTAGCTCAAACAGTAGAGCATGGCGCTAACAACGCCAAGGTCATGGGTTCGATTCCCAGGGAAAGCAAGAACTGACAAAAAAATGTAAAAATGTGTACCTTGAATGAATACAATGTAAGTCGCTTTGGATAAAAGCGTCTGCCAAATGCATAAATGTAAATGTAAATACTCAACCCATTCTCACTCCCAAGGCGTCAAAATCCGAATTATGGTCAAGTGCCTTCCGCGTCACAATGAAGACGCTAAAGTCACCCCTAGGCGTCACTATTTTGACTCGCTGAGTGCTCCATTGATTTCAGTTGTTTACCCAATGCGTCAGATCAAGACGCATTTTGTTCTTTGCATTTGTAAAAGCATACATGATTTTATTAATATTTTATTCATATTTAAAGGTTATTTTATATTTTGGAGCAGCTAACCCAACTCCTACCCTAAACCTACCCACTCCTAAACAATATAAAACACACAACAGGCAAATACAAGTACAGTCACAGGTATTTATTGCAAAAACTTACCAACAACAGTTTAAAAGTATTAACTCATGTTGCATTCCAAGGCTTCTGAAGTCACACGATGTCGTGTGTCAGAAACCTGACGCCGAAGGTTTCTCATTGAAATGAATGGAGCACTCAGCGCGTCGATATAGTGACGCCTAGGGGTGCCTTTAGCGTCTTTATTGTGACGTGGAAAGCACTTGACCATGCTTCGGAATTTGACGCCTTGGGAGTGAGAACGAGTTGAAATACTGTCGCCGCGATTGCGGAGAGGCACACGGTCAGAAGACAAAGCTTCATGGCTAGCGCGGTAAAAATCTCCCGTCTCGTTCCCCACAACACTAACACGCCTGCTAACTTCGCGATGAACACTCCTACCCCGTGAAACACCACTGTGTTCCCACCACTGACATTGGGCAAAGGACCATCTACATTGGGCAAAGGATTCACCGTTTGTGCTTGGTCTAGGGCTATACTTTCACTTTCAGAATCATCGTCATATTCTGAAGGCAGATATTCCCCTTCAGAATCAGGGTCCGCAAATAGAAGACCCAACACTTCATTGCGGGTAAGCTTTATTGATGCCATTAGAAAATAATAATAATCTAATGCAAATACTCGTTGACAATATTGCTCTGATAAAATGGCTCACTCACATACTAGCTCCACGTTTGTTCGCACTGTTTCAATGCGCTCTTGCTCGAAGATTTTGTATAGAAGCATGACGTTGTTTTTGAGTCGGGATGAAGTATGACATGTCTGCCATCTAGTGGAGGGTAGGTCGAACAAAATTTGACACCCTATTTGACAAAATCGTCCGTTTTATTCAGTACCGCATCTTGTCGAGTAAACTCGACCATGGCGCCTAGAGGGTTAATGTTTTAATCGCTGAAATTATGATCCCGCCGCTCCGTGAACACGCACAGACTCTTTTTTCAAAAGATACATGCGACTCTTGAGCATGACGCTATCAGTCACAAGACACACGAGAGCCAATGACATTTTACAATTAAAGCTGACGTAATGACTCAATTGGTCACGAGACATACGAGAGCCAATGCAATTTCACTATCAAAGCTGACGTTTTGAATGTGTGCATGATCTTTGGCCGATGTCTTCACACAAATCAATCGCTTGGCCTCGGAACGCCAGGAATATTTCTTTTTTTAATAAATTGTGCCTGCAGTCGTATCTGCCTGTAATATCCTGTGTTTTATATCATATAACAAACATATGGGTAGGTTTAGGGATGTGATGGGGTCAGGGCCGGTGACGCCCCCTCACGGGACTCTCTTGCCCCCTCAGATCACCATGAATGTTAAAGGGATTTTAATGATAAAATATTTTATTTAAAAAATAACATTTGCCAATTGCCTTTCCTTCCTAGAGTGAATATTAAGCTTAAATAGCAATATTTCAGTAAAGTAAAGTCTGTTAGCCAAAGTCGAATTTTGATTGGTCCAGTCGTTTGTGCTCCTCCATCCCCACCCTAACGAAGCTACGAAGTATGGACTTTCCATATAATCTCGTTCCAAAACGGACATTCGAAAATTGATTAAAAAGACAGAACCCACCACAACACCTGCTGCTACTTCCTCTGGCTCATCTGAGCTCCGAATACGCAGTGTGGACAATGCAGGCCTGCTTACGCCACTGGCAGTCACTTTGCCTGCCACAAGCAAAGACGCGTTTCCATAACAGATTTGCGCAAAACCTTTGCAATATTTAATAAATGTTGATAAAAAAACTATTGCGAAATGACAGAGTTTCCATTAACGTGTCATATAAGTGTTATTCAAGCACTGGGGCGGCAGTGGCTCAGTGGTTCATGTAGGTTGTCTACAAACCGGAAGGTTGGTGGTTCGATCCCCGGTTCCACCTGACCAAGTGTCGAGGTGTCCTTGAGCAAGACACCTAACCCCAGCTGCTCCCGACGAGCTGGATGGCGCCTTGCATGGCTGACACCGCCGTCAGTGTGTGAATGGGTGAATGTGAGGCAAGATGTAAAGCGCTTTGGATGGCCATTGGTCTGTTAAAAGCGCTATATAAATGCAGTCCATTTACCATTTACCATTCATTAAAATTAAAAGAGGGAAATGTTTGAATTTGCATGGTGGTAGCTCAAAGTTTTAGTTTTTTTTACCATTTCGTTATTTTGGCTTGGAATTTCGTTTGTTGTAAATATGAACTGAATTTAGAAATGCTTTTGAAATTAAAAACTTTGCATTAACTAAACAAAATCCATTTTTTAAATGAAGACAGCGTTTTGATTGGAAATGAAGACAGAATAATCTGTTCCCTGAGTCCCCGGCTTGGCCTTTGTTGTTATTGTGAGTGTACACAAATAATAGTAGACAGTTTATACTTATGTCTTGCACTTATCTGTATTGCTAAAAATGATGGAGTATTGTGAGTTATATCCACTGTCATAAAGGAAAATATCCATCAGAATGTGCCGGCGCCTCCGTCGGCCATGGGTTAAAGAAAATGTTTCGGGTTATGACTATAACCCATGTTCCCCAAGAAGGGAACAAGACACTGCGTCATCGTGATGACACATTTGGGGAACACCCCCAGCGTATCGCGTCTGCAGCATGAATGAAATAAGTCCAATCCTGATTGGTGTTGCGTCATGATGTAGAATGTGGCGGCATACCCGGAAGATACAAAGGGACGCCAGAACACAACACAGATAGCGTTCTGCGATGAAGTGAGCGCTCTGACTGATTGGTGTGGACACGAGATGCGAGACGAGTCTCTTTCCTTCTTGGGGAACATGGGTTATAGTCATAACCCGAGACATTCCCCTTCGAGGGAACTCGCACTGCATCGTTGTGACAACACATTTGGGGAACGAGTACCCAGCTGGAACCCAGGCACACTTAGGAGGCGGGCACTCTGGCACCGGGCGTCGTAGGGAGGTGTAGACTGTAGTATCTTATGAAGGTGTGAGGAGTGGCCCACGCGGCCGCCTCGCAATCCCCTGAAGCAAGAAGCCAGAAAGGAGGGCCACTGAGGAGGCCATGCCCCTGGTGAAATGAGCCCTCACGGCCATAAGTGAAGGAAAAATGAGCACATGATGAGCCGCGGCTATAGCCTGGATAATCCGATTGCTGATTGTCTTAGATGCAGGCCGCCCTTTCTTGGGTGAGCCAAAGCACACCAACAAATGGTCTGACTTCCTCCACTGCGCAGAATTCTCCAAATGGATCCTCAATGCCTGAACCGGGCAGAGGAGGTGAAGTCTGCTCTCTTCCGCCGTCACGTGAGGTGGAGGATGGAAGGCCTGAAGAACCACTGACCATGCCACATTAGATGGCACCTTGGGCACATAGCCCGGGCTAGGATGCAAGATGGCCTTAACTCCGCCCAAAGGCAAACTCCAAGCACTTGACTGGGCCAAAATGAGCCCAGGCGATGTAGTTCAGCACACGGATGACCCAGAGACTCAGTTGGAGCCAGAGCTGCATCCATGCACCTGGGAACATGCAAGGGAAAAGAGACAGGCCATAGAACCCGATATTGGTACGCTTTGCCCCCAAAAGCAAACCTCAGGAACTTCCTGTGACACAGAAGGATGGATACATGGAAGTATGCATCCTCTTTAGACCCATCGTGACAGACCAGTCCTCAGACTGGATCTGAATCATGACAAAGGAATTGTAAGCATCTTGAATCTGAATCTCCTCAGAGAACGATCCAAGTACCTCAGATCTAAAGTTAGACAAACTCGCCATCCCTCTTAGGAACTATGAAGTACCGGCTGTAGAACCCAGACTCCCTGTCTGGCAGAGGAGCACATTCTTTGGCCTCCCTACCAACAAGGAGTGAACTTCCTGTTCCATTACCCGAACCTGCCCAGGGACCACTGCCATCCAGACCCCCCCATTGAACTTTGGGGAAAGGTAACCGAACTGCAGTCTGTATCCCCTTTTCTACAGTCACAGGCCCCACGCAGATATATTCCGAGGCATAACCATGCGCCAAGATAATCTGCTAAGGGAACCAGCCTCTCAAGGCTGGCCTCGGGTGTCCACTGAGCCTCATTCACGACCCCCTGAATCAGCTGACTGGCAGGGAGCAGTCGAGAATGATTCTCAGTGCGCGGACACGTTCGCTGCCAGCCGCAGGTCTTTCTAGAGGCGCATCTAGAGGCGCATGAAGCAGCATGCGTTTGGAGGAAATCGATGTGGCCCGAAGTATACTAGAAGGCGGGAGCACATTATCGATTCCCAAAAGCTCCACAGGGGATGTGACCTCGATCGCTCCTTCCCGGGAGAGGGGGCTGGCCAGCAGGGGCCTCATCTAAGGGAGCAGCTCGACAGGGCTGCAAAACTAGGACACTGCGATTAGCAATTGCTTGAAACTGATGTGTCCCGCAGGCCACAAGGCGGCGAGAACGACATCAACTTCCGGAGGGCTCAGAGGAGGAGCAACCTCACTATGCATGAAAGCAGCCCCCTCAGGAACTGCCCATGCATGTTATGCTCCCATCTTAGATGAATATTCAGACAAGTAAAACACGCTTGGATGACAGACTGATTTAAAGTATCCAACTTATCAAAGTCAGATAATATGACACTTAATTCCTCAGAATTAAATGCCACCATAATCACCCAACCCGTGCCACCTGGTCTGAATGATAGGCTGAATAAAAATATCGAACTCCTCAAAGTCAGAAAATATTTCATTTGAATTCCTGAGAATTAAATGCAGCCATAAACACCCAACCGGCGAAACATAGTCTGAATGATAGGCTGAATAAAAATATCTAACTCCTCAAAGTCAGATAATATTCCATTTTAATTCCTCAGAATTAAATGCAGCCATAATCACCAGACAATACTGTTTTAATAAACATTACGGTCCCGTAATCCCACATTGCCTCAGCAACGCGCGATTCGAGCCATTATAATACAATTGGCTTTCATCCCTCGAGAAGAAAGTTATCAACAGGCGCGAGGCTGAAACACCCGAAACGCGCATGGCTGTGCGCGTCAAGATATTTCTCAATGAAGATATTTCTCAACCCTCAGGAGCTGACTGCATGCCTCGCACCCAACAGTATCACATGCATTCTCACTGTCTCACGTGTAGCACTTTAACAGCAGACCCGTAACCTACGCACTGCCTCGGCAACGCAAGATTGAATCTTGCATTAGGAAATGGCGAGCCTCGATACTGAGCACGTCTAATTCCTCAGAATCAGACAGCTCATGCATAGGGTCCTCCACCCCGAGGGAAGAAGCCGCAGCGCGGGCTTCCACATGGGGAGTGAGAACAATGGAACTGTCAAACAGAGAAGGAGAAGATGCCTCAGCACTCTCAGGTTCCCTTGACAGACTCATCTGCGAGCCCCATGATTTGATCGGCCGTGCTGCCTCAACAGATATGGAACCAGCCACGGAGCTTGCGAGTCATCAAGGAAATGCTTGTGAAAACAACGCTGGTAGACAAACAACACCAAATAAGACTCACAAACACAGAGCGCTAACGCACAGTGCGAGTTCCCTTGAAGGGGAATGAACCTATTTAGTTAGGGTGTGTAAATATTAGCATAATAATGTATTTTTAAAATTTCATAAGTTGATTATGAAAAGTGAGCAGCATGAGTAAGATAGGCTATACATAAGATGCGCATATGTCTGGAGACATGGAGTGGGGTCAGACATGATTTTGTGTTTTGTAGAAGGTCTTTCTTTAAAGTGAATTTCGTTTTGTATAAATTGTATTTTAATTTTGATCAATGTTTCATCAACTAATTGCCTGTATATTTAATAAATAAGAAGCAAACCAAGAACGTCGGGAATGGATTGACGTGCATAACTAAACTACTGGCCTGTTTCCGCTGCCTTTGAGTAAGACTGAAACTATAGCGTCTTTCTGTTTTTAATACATTTCTTGAATATATAATATTCTTAATTACAGTAATTGAACTTCTTTCAAATTACTCTTATTCAATTTTCTTATCAAACTACGTTTTCCAAGCCATGCCAGTGGTGCTGACTGCCTTAAAACACACGCTAACATTTGGGGCCTCGACTGCTTTCTCAACACTGAAGAATGAATTTTTTGTAGCACAGACGCAGCTACTTAAATCAAAAACATTTTAAAAAACATAAAATATGAAATCAAATGAGCGCAGAATCAACTGTCCATGATCATGTCAAAGATCAGACACATTTTCACGTGCGTCTTGAAAAGCTGCTGTTTTTTAAAGGGCTGAGGCAGGTTTTTGTGCATATGTGGTTTAGAGGAAAATCAAATCAAATGAGCCTTTAGCCCCGTTGAACCCTAATTATAAAAGAATTGGTGCAATGCTGTTTAAAATAGTTTAAGATGGAGTAAAGGATATGTCAGCTGATTAAAGGTATTTTATCTCCTGGTCATGGTTGTATTCTTTATATGTTTGCAGTTTGCATTGTAAAGTATAAAAACAACAATCTGTTTCGCTGTGTGTGTAGGACTGGACACAATGAACAATGAACAAAAATGAAACTGCTTACTTTGTATGTGGGTTGTTTTTTGTCTTTATCAGCACGTGTGTCACGCAAACTATAGAACTTTGTGGAGATTTTGTGTGGAGTGTCACAATAATATGCCACATTTCCTCTTCAGCATTTCCCTCGTCTTCACTTACTGTTATTTTTTTATATAAACAAATATTAAATATGAATATATTTATATTAAATATAGATTTTTAAAAAACACAAACGAAAATGATAATGCAATAAACTATAAATGTGGCAAAAAAAAAACTGTCAGCTTAAGGTAAACAGGTATTAAATGCAGTTAAATGTCAAAATACCAAATTCAGCCATTAAGAATAATTTGTGTAATACATCAACACTCGACAATCAAAAAATATTCAAATATTTCACCAAAATAGTAAAATGATCTAGCTGCATCATTTATTTGTGCTGCAATGTACGCTGGGAGCTGTGAAGCAGTTGTGTTTGCTGGCATGAAGCATGTCACCATTGGTGTGTTTGATTTGCTGATTGTTGACGTCTGTGAGTGTATAAAGATCTGTTGTTAAAGTGCCACTATGGTTTCTTGAATATTCATTTTCATACAGTGTGTAATATATCTGTGTGTGAATGTAATCGTTCTGCAAAGTTGAAAGTGCACAATAAATAAAATCAATTATAAAGTTATTGGGTCTCATTCACTAAGCATGCAATGTGCGTACGAATGATTTTAAGAACAAATCACGATTCACCAAAAATTCCATAATACATTTTTTTCTAAATTTACAAAAAAACACAGGAACAACTGAAACCACACATAGGCCTACACAAAAAGCACTAGGTGGGAGACCAGGGACAGTTTTAACACTTGAAATTTTTAGCAATACATCAAAAAACATTTATACTGGAATAACCCATTTATTATATTATAAACTTAAATCTGTAAACTGCTGAAACAATGTATTTAAGTGGTTTTATGAAATATGTACAGTTAGCAAAATTGATTTTAATACAGTCTCTCCACTGTGTACAGGGAAGGATTTAACACATGTCTAAAATATACATCATGAATCAATCATATACTCAAAATGGAAAATATTATTAATCAGTCATGGTATTGTGACTAATCATTTCATGTGTTTAAGTAATGATTACCTTTTTTCTCTACATGACAAAAAAAGAGGTGAAATCGTCAAATTATAACGTAAGAAAATTATTTAATGGTAGAACACCTCAAAAAAGTTTAAACATGAACTTAAACATTCTCAACAACAGAGAGAGAGGGGGGGGGGGGGGGGGTGGGGGGGGGGGGGCTCGGTAGGCCTAGTCCGAGTCACAGTTGTGGCAAGTGTAAAAATTACATCACGGTTGTGGCGGTCTTAAAGAAGATATTTGGGAGAATGTTTGTAACCAAGCAGATCTCGGCAGCCATTGATAGTGGTGGAAAAAAATACTATGGTAGTCAATGGCTGCCGAGATCTGTTTGGTTACAAACACTCTTCCAAATATCTTCCTTTGTGCTCAGTAGAAGAAATACATTTATACAGGTTTGGAACAACTTGAGGTTGACTAAATTAAGTAAATGTTATCAATGTAAATGTAATCAATTTGATCTTCCACTTTGTACCTTGATGACATTTTTGATGACATTGTGATGACAGATTACATTTAATTTGCAATGCACAGTGCACATTTTACTTTTAATTTTCACATTGCATTCACATGCATTTTTTTAGCTTGATTAGTTTTTAAAATATAAATGAAACTTGGTTGGTGATACTGGGACAGTTGTAATTAACTGAGCATGAGCACAGTGAGTGTCATCACTCTTGTTTCTGATAGGAGAAATTCAAGGTGTTACAACCGTCCCCTGTTACAACACAAATGAAATATGACATAAAACTCAACCCTGTCTCTTTTTGTTAAATGTCAGTGTGTACGATAAAATAATAGTCATTATAAAAGTAAAAGGTGTAAGAAGCTATACAAGAATGAAGCAAACAATTCAGTCCAACAAACAGTCAGCTCTAGTCGGCTACAACGGTAAAGTTAAATAGCTTAAATATATAAAGTTATGAAACTTCACTTTGCCCTCAGCCACAACTATTTGCCAGGGAACAAATGATAGATTCATGACACCAAAGATCGGTCGTTAGATCAACACAAGACGAATAGTCACCTTTAATGCATCCTCGATAAAGAGGTGGATCAAGGACACATCTGTGATTTGAACTGAACTTGGCTTGATGTGAACTTTGAATTGGAACAGTCCTTAGGCAGCGACTGATGACGTTTCACATGAAGAACAAGAACACATAATTCAGTCCCTCCAGAAAAACGTGATTATGCGATCACATGATTTAATGCATATTCAGCCAAAGTCTGCATATTTATGCATAGGCCGCATTTTTTCAAATACGCCACACTTTCGCCGCATAAATTGCCTATTTCCGCGTGCAAAATATGCGGGGCTAGCATGATTTCATAATCCCCGCATTTTCGTTGCAAAAAAAGTAATATATATTAGCAGAAAGTTGACAAATGTTTGTTTACTTCACACAAGAGCCACCATTTCCCCCTGTTGCCATGGGAACGTTTTGAAGTGACGTAATTACCCGACGTGAACGTCATCGAAAAGCTGCAAACCCCCGTGGAGAAACCATAGATATCGGTGAAACCATGATGAAGCGCAAACTCCCATTGGCCAACAAAAATAACAGCAAAAGAGCAAAGCAGTTTCAGAACACAGCATCATGAAGCTTCAGAGCATTATGAATCAGTGAGTCGATTCAGCGGTTCGGATCGCCAAAGTCACGTATTTCAGCAGTTTGACACCCGATCCGAATCATGAATCGACTCATTGATTCATAACGCTTCAAAGCTTCATAATGCTGTGTTTTGAAATCGGTCATCACTATATAAGTCGTTATTTAGGTTTTAGCACAGAAACTATTCTCGTCGCTTCATAAAGTTATTGTAGAACCTGCACTGTAGTGAGATGGACTTTGTAACGACGTCTTTAGTGTCTTTTATGGGTCTTGAGAGTGTACAGTGCATTGTGCCAATGGAGGCCTTTCTGAGCTGTCGGATTTACACTAAAATATCTTCATTTGTGTTCAGAAGATGAACGGAGGTCTGACGGGTGTCCAACGACATGAGGGGACGTCATTAATGACAGAATTTTCATTTTTGGGTGAACTAACCCTTTAAGAGATTGCACTTGCATTGGAAGCACTCAAATGTCTGTTTTGTAAAGCTACCTCTGTAGAACAGGAAGTTATTTATTAATTTTTTCAGAAGTTGTAGAATATTCCTTTTGTAAAGCTACAGAACTTGTTTGACTCAATGTTTTGTAAATTTGAGCCGTGTGTTTATTAAGGTCTTCAATAAAACAAGATGAGAACTTAAATATTCCCAGCACTTTCTGTGATGTGGTGCTTTTTTTCTCTTTTTCATCAAACCGCAGTTTTTGCAAGTTCCCGCAAATTTATTGCATAAAATTGCATAAATATCCCGCATTTTCCATCGCATTTTTTAAGAAAACGTGCCGCATAATCAAGGATTTTTGCCCGCAACAATCACATAATAAAGCCGCATTTTTCTGGAAGAACTGATAATTGAGACTTCATCAGTTTGTTTGCTACGCACACAACGAAAGTGTGAGAATTGTATTATAATAATCCATAAAATTTTTAAATAAAACAATTTAATTGAATCTTAAATACATTCAATTGTTTACAGTTAAAGACTAAGAAAAGCTGTGTCATAGCTTCTCAGTTTCTAACTCGCGTTATTACTCTCACTAAAATACTTCTGCTCATCATCTGTGGGCCACTATTACCTAAAACTGTGTGTATTAATGCAGATTGTCTGTCATTACTACTTGAGTAAAGATAAAGGATGGAGCAAGATTTATTTTGTTTTAATGTTCCATCAGTCATTCATGTTTGTGCTGGGCTGATGTATGCCCTGTTACTGATAGTTCCCACATGTACATCGCAATAAATTATAACTATACACATGCGGGTTTGTTGATGGACATACACGTGTTAATGCTGATGCTGAGTAATTGTTGAGATATATCATAATTACAAATGGCCAAAGCATTAATATTTATTGTAAAATAATGTGCATGTTCTCTAAGGGGCTGTTTGAGGACACAGTGCTTATTATTGGACTAGCACTGCCACTTAAAGGCCATATGAGGAAATGACTCTAGCATCACTGTTTCAAAACGACAATTGTATATGAATAAAAAGAACGAAAGAAAGAAAGAAAAATCACACATATGAATAGAAACAGACCTGTGTGTTATAATGATGACAGAAGAGATGAATGACCTTCATGCTGCTTCATTCCCAATAAAACAACAATAGAATATTGTTTTTGACATGGAACATGTTTTATCTTAACTGCTTCCATGACAGTTTTAACTCATTGGTCGAGTTGAACAGGACTCCTGCCTGAGAACACAAACTGCATCAGATAAACCATATATAGAGAGTGTATGCATATGATGGAAATATTCAAATGCATTTGCTTGCAGGTCATGCACTATAGAAAAAGAGCTTTAAAGTCATAAAATAATATTGTCTGCAAGAAACAAGGTGAAAGTTTTTGGAGTTAGATAGAGGACAATTTTTCATTGAGTCTGGGTTACAATAAGCATGAGAAGTTGCACTTCACTACTCTCATTAGAGTATTAGTCTGTTGGGGTTGGGTTAATAGAATATGTTATCATTTACTTACAAAGTTACTTCCCAGCTAAAAATGTTTTGTTCTAAGAATGTTTTCCAAACATTATTTTAAGGTTAGTATGATGTTCCTGAAACAACTTAATTTTTGCAGATTAAGTTGTTTCAACTCAACTTTCTACGAAGTAAAGTCCTCCTCAAAAAAACTTTACTGATTAATAAAATGGAGAATGTAAGATATTTAAATGATTGAAATAATTTCTGTCATACGTCTAAATTCTTATTGAGATTAACAAAGGTTTAGATTATGTTTTATTGGATGTTTCACTTGAAGTCACTATTATGGTGATCAGTGTTTGCTTTAGTTGAGCTCTTGATTCTTGACTTTCATTAGTTTACTTCTATTTCAGCAATAGTGTTTTAAGATAACTTTTACATTGATAAAGTTTAATGAAAAAGCAGATCTGTCAAAAGACTGCATTAAAGATGTTTTTTGCACAACCGTTTTCTTCTGTAGTTTCATGACTGACAAATAATTATGAAGTTGAAGCATTAATGAATAGAAAACACCACAATAAACTAATTCAGCCTGATAGAAAGAGCATCAACATTGAAGAAATCTCTGTGAGTCCGCCAAAAATGCTGCTACAGCTTCTGTGAAAAAGTTGAGACAGATCATCAACTAGTCTATTTTATTTTCTTGATGAATTATGATCTATTAAAAGTGTATTGCTAATATATGAATACTCATTGCCATGGAGCAGAAGTGAGTGGCACGCTAGCAACATCTGCTGGTCAAAGCCCTGTAAATGAGAGGACACAGCAAACACAGCAGGTTCTGCAAAAGTTGTTTTCGTTAAAGTCTGTGTAATCAACAAAGTGCAAGTTATAATATCATTGAATAACATTAATGATAATCAGCAATAAGACGGGCTATAATATAGTCTTTTATTGATTTTGTAACATTAATATTTGTATATGAACAAGCAGAAACACAGAGTTAAGTGTGTCTCAATCCATGGATTTCAAACAGATAGAGAAATGATAAGAAAGCACAGGTAGCCTACATATCTAAGTCTGTTAAAGGGGTGGTAAAACATTCTTTTGAAGGCTTGATTGTGTTTGTGGTGTGCACTGTAACATGTGTTCATGCTTCGTTTTTAAAAAATTGCATTATTTTTCATATATTTTACCTTTATTCTACACTGCTCTGCCCCTCCTTGTAAAAACGGTCTGATGGTTTCCGGGTTGTATGAAGCCAGTCCCTCAAAAATATGCAATGGGCTCAGATTGGTTAGCTGGCCCGGTGTGTTGTGATTCGCTAACCGCCTAGTGCACGATGTCGGAAACGTCACAACCCTTACCTTTACCGGTAGCCTGTGCTTTGGGTAGTATAATGGCGTCAATAAAACCATACCAATTTGAGCCCGAATCAGACCCAGACAATTTTAGTGAAGATGATCGAGCAGAACCTGTTCAGTCCTCAAGAGTAAAGACCGCAGATCTATAGTGATCGCTACTGAATGGCACTGTTACTTTTGTATTTTTAGAACGATTTTTAGAACGAACACTAAACATTGGCTTTACTATAGTAGCCAAATCAAACACAGAACCATGTTTAGCATGCCTGTAGATAAACAATACATAAAAGCTCTAATCAAAGAATCATTTACACTAATGCCAAGTTCGCTGTTGAGATTTTAAAAGTTTGTAACGTTAGGTGTTTGTCGGATAACGTTAAGTATGAATGAGCATTTAACAAACTGGTTAGCAGAGCCAAATGAGCGTTGTCATCTGTGTACTTCCTTGCTACAACGTACAATTAACAATACAAACTATTACAGGAAAACACATCGACGAAAAATAAATTATACTTACAGGCTGTGGCCCGTAAACAGCTTCTGTTTTTAAATCCATCTTTCAGGACAAGCCGTTGTGCAAATCCTTCATTGAACTTCATTGAACTGAAGATTGTGGAAGCTTTCCTCTGTGAGATGTGCAGCGGGAGCCGCACGCGCCCGTCACACACTGGCAGTGTTTGTCTCACGCAGCTGAACCGCGGCTCGTGTATTGCAAATACAGACGAACATTATGTCACATTTTCCGGTCTTCTCCTCCAACCCCTGTCTGTCTCGTGCTTTGATTTATGATGGCCAGCATATATCTGCTGCAAATGCGACCTGTTCCCCTCCGTCTCATACACACATGCACATAACATTGTATGTTAAACGCACTGCAACGCACCCCCGTCCCTAGGAAGGCTGAACAAAGTGGACCTGCAATCCGGATGAAAATAACAGCGTTTCGTCGGCATTGCGGCAACAACACTCCAGCCTACTAACCACAACAACGCTTCCCTGCGGCGATACAAAATGGCCTCGCCCCCCCTTATTTCATATTCTCGGAGGAGGGGTTTATGTAAATATTGGGGCTGGTGATGTCAGAGACCCTGGAGGAATGTCTGTAGTCCCTAGCGGCCGTTTGCTGTAGTCCTTAGAAATTGATTTCTTTAAAAGCAAATATCTCCCTTTGCTTTAAACTTTGAACGTTGTAACTTTGCAGATGTTGTTTATGCTCAAACAGCAACATTACACACTAGCTAAAGTTAGAAAAGTGAAATCGTGGATTACCACCCCTTTAAAGAACAATTCACCCAGAAAGCTGTGTACAAACACCCGATCTTTTCAATCAGTTTTTTTCATACATTCATAGCAAAACATCATAAAGGTGTTTTCTGCATGTCTATGCTATCTGTATTCCAGATGAACATGCACATTAAATAAACTCCTCCACAATGTTAAATGAACACACAAACCCATACATGAAGACGTTACAATGAAACTTAATGAATAAATCTCATCATTTAGTTAATTTGTTAACCCTAACCCTGTTTTGTAAGCCGCCCATTCACTCAGAAAACAACATTAAGTAATCCATTGCGCTTTGTAGATTACACAGACTTTAACGTTTGCTGTGTTCTCGCATTTACACAACTTTGACCAGCAGATGTCGCTAGCGTGCCACTGTTCTGGTCTCCTGCTTTGTGTATGCTTAGCAATAATTATGAGAAAGTGTTTCAATATACTGAGATATTAAAGGGTTAGTTCACCCAAAAATGAAAATTGTGTCATTGATTACTTACCCTCATGTCATTCAACACCCGTAAAACCTCCGTTCATCTTCTGAACACAAGTTAAGATATTTTAGTTGAATCCGATGGCTCAGAATGGCCTCCATTGGCAGCAATGCCATTTCCTCTCTCAAGAGACGCCGTTAAAAGTCCATCTCACTACAGTGGTTCTACAATAATTTTTATGAAGCGACAAGTTTTTGTGCGCAAAAAACAAACAAAATAACGACTTTATTCAAGTGCTTGTCTTCCATCTAGGCCTCAGACATGAACTCATGAAGCACCACGACGCATGCGCCAGAATAGAGCCGGCGTTCTGACACATGACCCGGAAGCGAGGAGCTTTGTTTACAAGCAGAGGAAGAAGCGTCATATCTAAGCTGTTGAATTCTACATTGATCGTGCTTTAGGTCTTGGTGTAGTGCTCGTAATGAGGATAAAGTGTGCATTTCCTGGATGCCCGAACGCGGGCGCTACGTCATATTCTCGTGCATCCGTCGTGGTGCTTTGTGAGTTCACATCTGAGGCCTAGACGGAAGACAAGCACTTGTTGAATAAAGTCGTTTCATAAAATTATTGTAAAATAGATTTCTGACAGACTTCTGAGGCAGCGTAACAATTTATTGATCTACAGAAAAATAGAGAGAGCTTTGGTGAAAAGTAAGAATATTTATTTACTACAGTATTTCTCGCTAGCAATGACATCAGAAGTGGAATACGATGGTCTAAAACATACATTTACACACAAATTGACCAGCAACCGCAACTTTCAGACCCCATCTTTCTTTTTCTTGTCACAGAATGGAAAGCACAGGATTGTGGGATATCAGACGCAGCATTTTCCGGATGCAGCCCTAGCGTGACAGCAATGCCAGATCACAAGATTTACGCCAGAGGCAGAGGGAATAATAATTTGATGTTCTGCGGAAGCTACCTACAGTTTTAGAGCATAATTTAGTTTTGCTGTAATATTATTATTATTTTTATTTATAAAATTTAAACAAATTGACATGCGTTTTACAATTTTCTGACTTAAGAAGTGCAGAACTACTTTCAAAGAAAATTACAAGAACTTTAGTTACCATTAAGTATCTGAATATATACAGTGGGGCAAAAAAGTATTTAGTCAGCCACCAATTGTGCAAGTTCTCCCATTCAAAAAGATGAGAGAGGCCTGTCACTTTCATCGTAGGTACACTTCAACTATGAGAGACAGAATGAGAAAATCACATTGTATGATTTTTAAAGAATTTATTTGCAAATTAGGGTGGAAAATAAGTATTTTGTCTCCTACAAGAAAGCAAGATTTCTGGCTCTCACATACCCCTTTTCCACCAAGGCAGTGCTAGAGCTAGTTCAGAGCCAGAGCTAGTCCCAGTTCATAGTTGGTTCAACTGAGGAGCCTGCTAAGAACCGTTTGCTTTTCCACATGCTGAGAGCCACAACAAAGCCAGGTCTTACGTCACTGTATACGTCTCATCTTTCTCAGCAACGCTAGCGAGGCAGCGTCAGTGTTGCCAAATTGGGCTACTTCATCACTGTTGCCGTGGGCTGTTTTTCATGTTCGCGGGTTGAAGCGACCCCAATTATGTGATATTTAGCCCCGGGAATGCAAATTTTAGTAGGCAACCATGCCAAAAACACATATTTTACCCCCAAATTATGATTTTTACCGGGGAAGCCCCCCTGAAACGCGATTGGGCTTGTTTTGAGTAGCAATTGGGCGGGTTTTGTTGTGAAAACCTGGCAACCCTGGGCAGCGGGAAACACAAACACACCAGGCTTGTACGAGATGCATCGGCGCTGCGCAGACCGATCCATGTATGATATTAAAAAAAACGCATGAGTGAATCAAAAGCATAAGGAGTCGTGTGCTCTCGCTGGACTCGTTGTCATGCGGCGATCGGTCTCTGCACAGCACCGCTGCGAACAAGCCTTCCATCAACAATGCAAACGTTGCGTTATTATTGAGTCACATGGCTTTACAATCCTACATCGGCATCAAAACACAACGAAAACACAGCGAATCCAACGCATTCATGCAGTTCGCCGTAATTTGTATAGACGGAGATTACAAACGAGCAGCAGCTGTTAGCTCCATTAGCTGCTATTTTAACAATGGCGGATCTCAAGTTTGTGTTGGTCTTGTTGACCCCGCCCCCAGCGCCTGACGTAATCGGTTCTTACTTCTAGCCCTGTTCTAGCCCAGCAATGTTTTGGTGCTACTTAAGAACCACTTTTCCTGGCTCGGAGCTGGGGCTTTGGGTGTGGAAACACAAAGAACCGATTTGAAACTAGGCTCTGGCTCTGATCTAGCTCTAGCACTGCTTTGGTGGAAAAGGGGTAACAGACCTGTAACTTCTTCTTTAAGAGGCTCCTCTGTCCTCCACTCGTTACCTGTTTTAATGGCACCTGTTTAAACTCGTTATCAGTATCAAAGGCACCTGTCCACAACCTCAAACAGTCAGACTCCAAACCAAAAGAGCTGTCAAAGGACACCAGAAACAAAATTGTAGACCTTCACCAGGCTGGGAAGACTGAATCTGCAATAGGTAAGCAGCTTGGTGTGAAGAAATCAACTGTGGGAACAATTATTAGAAAATGGAAGACATACAAGTAGTGGTGGTGAAATTAAGCTTCATAAAGCTTTGAAGCTTTCCAGCCAGATGTGTTGAAAAGTGGTTCATTTCTTGAGGCTTCGAATGCACACTAGAGACACCTGCTGGTTAATGCAAAAATGGTGCTTAAAATTGTCAGGACTGTGACAATGCCAATATGTGTTCACAAAGGCTTGATATATTCACACACACACATACACTGTGTGCAGAATTATTAGGCACGTTGATTTTCTGATCATATTTTTTTTACAGGCACATTTTACCAATTCCAAACCACAGTAATCCTAATAACTACTATTAATTTAGTATATAATAATGTATTGAAGCCCCAAAACATCACTGCTCTAGAGGAGATCTGCATAGAGGAATGGGCCAAACTACCAGCAACAGTGTGTAAAAACCTTGTGGAGACTTACAGAAAACGTTTGACCTCTGGGTATATAACAAAGTATTGAGATGAACTTTTGTTATTGACCAAAGACTTATTTTCCACCATAATTTGCAAATAAATTCTTTAAAAATCAGACAATGTGAATTTCTCATTCTGTCTCTTATAGTTGAAGTGTACCTATGATGAAAATTTCAGGCCTCTCTCGTCTTTTTAAGTGGGAGAACTTGCACAATTGGTGGCTGACTAAATACTTTTTTGCCCCACTGTATGATACATGATCAAACAAAAAAGATGAAAAGATAAAAAAAGATGAAAATCATACATACACCACATCACAATTAACTGACTGAACATAGGGCTTAATAATTTCTCACTTTGAGTTGATGTTTTATCTGCACTTCTAACATAACGTAGCTATGACAATTCAAATCTGCATTCTTGGGAATATTGCTTTAACAGGTTGTGATAAATCCGCCTGCTTGTCAGCACTATGTTTTGGAAAATGATATGCATTTTAACTGTGACTATAGAAATGGTTTGTGTTACTAAGCACTGCCACCTAGAGGCCATATGAGAACATTATGAGTATCATCCTTCACAAAATACAGTGAGAGACAGTTGTGATATGGCTTTAATAAAAACATTACCGGACTATAAATCTGAACTTTATGACATTTTTGTGGCTCTCATGTTTTGCTTCATTGGTTGTGTTGGTGTGACGGCGCGTTCCAGTGACCTGAGGGTGACGATGTGGAACAAAGCTCCGACGCTCATGCCTCGGCCCACACCCCCCTCTCATACACCTGACCCGCCCCGTGTTCAGGCGTCTACATCGGGGCTGGCTCATGCTGTCCCGACTGTGGCATTTGGCGCGGCGGAAGATGAAGAAATGTCTATCGTCGCATCACAAGGTGGGCTGGAGTCATCTGAGGATGATGACTCGGCTGCGTTGCCGCCTTCGGGCGTTCCAGCGTTGCCAGAGTTGCCAGAGTCGGACCCAGAGTTGACAGCCATGCTCTCTCAGGCCGCCGCAGCGCTTGGGTTGGAGTGGAACCCTCCGGCCGCCCCTCCAATTCCTTTCTTCCCCGAGGTGCATGAGGAGATTGCGCGGTCCTGGAAGAACCCATTGTCTTCCCGCGACCGTTCGGCGAACTCCTCCGCCTTCCCCGCCCTTGATGGAGCCTTGATGGTGGCTAAAGGGTACACTGGGGTCCCCCCGGTTGAACGTTCTGTTGCGATGCAACTGTGTCCACAGAGCACTTCAACTTGGCGCGGCGACCCAAAGCACCCCTCCAAAGCCTGTAGGTTTTCGTCATCTCTGGTGGCGAAGACCTATAGAGCTGCGGGGCAGGCCGCCGCTTCTTTGCATGCCATGGCAACCCTTCAGGCATACCAGGCCAAGTTGCTGTACGACATGCACGAGGGTGGGGCTGATCCAGGACTCGTGGACAAGTTGCGTGCCGCCACCGACCTCGCTCTCTGGGCAACGAAGGTGACCTCACGCTCCCTGGGTCAGGTGATGTCCACAAACGTGGTCCAGGAGAGACACCTTTGGTTCACCCTGGCCGATATGCGGGACGGCGAGCGAACATGTTTCCTCGATGCCCCCATATCCCAGGATGGGCTATTCGGCGGAGCGGTTGAGAGCTTCGCCCAACAGTTCTCAGCCGCCCAGAAGCAGACTGAGGCCATTAAGTTTATACTGCCCTGGCGGTCCGCTGCTGCCTCCACCCAGCCGCCCGCGCAGTTGCCTCAGCCTGCTCGCCGCCGAGGACGCCCTCCTGCAGTTCCCTCAACCTCTGCGCCACCCAAGCAGCAGTCTCCACCCGGGCCATGCAGAGGTAACCGCAGGAAGGCGCCCCAGTCCGCTCCAGCCCCGCAGCCCACGAAAAAACGCCAGGCTACGCGGACAGCTCAGGGATGGGGAGTTCTTTCCGGGAGACGGCAGCAGGGCCACTCCTTCCCCAGTGGAGGGCCGGGGGAGAATCTTTTGTTCAGCTGCTGTCACCCTAATGTGGTTAAAAAAAGAACTGACAATCCCATCCCTGAGCAGCCAGAGACCGGCGATGACAGTGTGCGCCACCCACGGGTCCCGCCACTTGCATCCCTCTCTGTCGCCAGCCTCCTCTCAGAGCAGACCCCAGTGGAACGCTCGTCCTTCCCTGGTCTCCTCTGTCAGGACGCAGCCGTTAACCATGCCCCCACGCCGGGACGCCCAAAAGCCTCCTATGTCCGGGCCGGTAACGCTGCACCGCTGCCCCACCCTGGGTACGTCTGTGCTCCGAATGACCCCGCTGGTGCAGTTCCTGGCTTCAGCTTCCGGGACTGTCCCGCTAGGTCTCGCGGACCATCAGGCTCGGCTACGCGATTCAGTTCCGCTACAGGGGAGTCAGCCATACCATGGTCGGGGCCAACACCCCCGTCATGCGTGCGGAGGTTGCCACCCTGCTGGCGAAGGGTGCGATCGAGCCTGTCCCTCTGGCCGAAATGAAGTCGGGGTTCTACAGCCCCTACTTCATTGTACTCAAGAAAACCGGTGGGTTACGACCAATCCTGGACCTTCGCATCTTGAACCAAACCCTGCACAGGCTTCCGTTCAAGATTTTGACTGCGAAACGCCTTTTTGAATGCGTTCGTCCGGGCGATCGGTTTGCAGCGATCAACCTGAAGGACGCCTACTTCCATGTCTCCATCCTACCTCGACACACACCGTTCCTACGGTTTCCTTTCGAGGGGCGGGCATATCAGTACGCGGTCCTCCCATTCGGGCTAGCTCTGTCCCCTCGCGTCTTCACGAAGATTTTCGAGGCAGCCCTTGCGCCACTCAGGCAGCACGGGGTTCGCATCCTGAACTACCTCGACGACTGGCTCATAATGAGTCACTCTCGAGTGCAGGTTTGCGAACACAGAGACCTAGTGCTCCAGCACTTAGCCCGTCTGGGCCTTCGGGTCAACTGGGAGAAGAGCAAACTTTGCCCCATGCAGAGGATCTCTTTTTTCGGTGTGGATATCGACTCGGTCGCCAAGTGCGGCCAAATCGAGAGCAAGAGTACGGTTCCACTGAAACTGTTTCAGAGGCTCCTGGGGCATATGGCATCTGCAGCCGCGGTGACGCCACTCGGATTGTTTCATATGAGACCGCTTCAGCATTGGCTTCGCGATCGAGTCTCGAGATGGGCATGGCGGTCTGGCACGCTCCGGGTCTTAGTATCTCGGGCCTGCCTTCAGACGCTCACCTCACGTTGTTGTGTCAACAGATGCCTCCGCCACGGGTTGGGGTGCCATGTGCAATGGTCAATTGCCTCGAGTTGCTGGCAGTACGGTTCGCCCTGCACCGCTTCCGAGCGTTGCTGAAGGGTCAACACGTACTAGTCTGGTCAGACAACACGGCCACAGTAGCGTACATCAACCACCAGGGTGGTCTATGCTCCCACCGTATGTCTCAACTTGCGCCGTATGTCTAAAAAAATCCACCTTCGGCTGGTACCCCAGAGTTCTCCATATGCAGCCCTTAGCGGGTCAAATGTGTACTCCCTAAGTCCTCCCTACGGGTAGGCATTTTGGCATATCTCCACTGGAATATGCTTCCCAGTGTACCTTGGTATTCCTGTGATAAGTGGGAGTCCTTCGTCCTTCGTCCTCTGGCTTGGCGTGCTCAGTTGGGGACACTATATTTTTTTCAACTAAACATCGAAATAAATCTAATTAATAACTAATTTAACCATATAAACTAAATTACTGATCTAATTATTGATCTAAAGCCCACACTGTCACCGTATGGAAATTGAAATGAACTGATGACATCAAATGGCTATACAGCTGAATAAAATTAAACTGTAAAGCTGCTTTGAAACAATCTCCATTGTTAAAAGCGCTATATAAATAAAAGGTGACTATTCTGACTACGAGTCTTACGACAGGGAACTCACACTTACGCAGGGCACTGGAAGACAGCCGAGTGGCGTCATTATATTGGGACCCCCATTCGTTAGTCACTAACGTTACGTCTCCATTCCCTCCTCAATGAACGAGGGTTACATACGTAACCGAGACGTTACATTTATACATTCAGAGTTATAACTATATATTCGGGATTTACATTTATATATGCGGATTTACATAGAATTATTTCCTGTTTGGCCCCCCATATATATATATATATATATATATATATATATATATATATATATATATAGTGAGGAAAATAAGTATTTGAACACCCTGCTATTTTGCAAGTTCTCCCACTTGGAAATCATGGAGGGGTCTGAAATTGTCATCGTAGGTGCATGTCCACTGTGAGAGACATAATCTAAAAAAAAAATATCCAGAAATCACAATATATGATTTTTTTAACTATTTATTTGTATGATACAGCTGCAAATAAGTATATGAACACCTGTCTATCAGCTAGAATTCTGACCCTCAAAGACCTGTTAGTCTGCCTTTAAAATCTCCACCTCCACTCCATGTATTATCCTAAATTAGATACACCTGTTTGAGGTCGTTAGCTGCATAAAGACACCTGTCCACCCCATACAATCAGTAAGAATCCAACTACTAACATGGCCAAGACCAAAGAGCTGTCCAAAGACACTAGAGACAAAATTGTACACCTCCACAAGGCTGGAAAGGGCTACGGGGAAATTGCCAAGCAGCTTGGTGAAAAAAGGTCCCCTGTTGGAGCAATCATTAGAAAATGGAAAAAGTTAAACATGACTGTCAATCTTCTTCGGACTGGGGCTCCATGCAAGATCTCACCTCGTGGGGTTTCAATGATCCTAAGAAAGGTGAGCCCAGAACTACACGGCAGGAGCTGGTCAATGACCTGAAAAGAGCTGGGACCACCGTTTTCAAGGTTGCTGTTGGTAATACACTAAGACGTCATGGTTTTAAATCATGCATGGCACGGAAGGTTCCCCTGCTTAAACCAGCACATGTCAAGGCCCGTCTTAAGTTTGCCAATGACCATTTGGATGATCCAGAGGAGTCATGGGAGAAAATCATGTGGTCAGATGAGACCAAAATATAACTTTTTGGACATAATACCACTAAACGTGTTTGGAGGAAGAAGAATGATGAGTACCATCCCAAGAACACCATCCCTACTGTGAAGCATGGGGGTTGTAGCATCTTTTTTTTGTTGGTGTTTTTCTGCACATGGGACAGGGCGACTGCACTGTATTAAGGAGAGGATGACTGGGGCCATGTATTGCGAGATTTTGGGGGACAACCTCCTTCCCTCAGTTAGAGCATTGAAGATGGGTCGAGGCTGGGTCTTCCAACATGACAATGACCCGAAGCACACAGCCAGGATAACCAAGGAGTGGCTCTGTAAGAAGCATATCAAGGTCCTGACGTGGCCTAGCCAGTCTCCAGACCTAAACCCAATAGAGAATCTTTGGCGGGAGCTCAAACTCTGTGTTGCTCAGCGACAGGCCAGAAACCTGTCTGATCTAGAGAAGATCTGTGTGGAGGAGTGGGCCAAAATCCCTCCTGCAGTGCAAACCTGCTGAAAAACTACAGGAAACGTTTGACCTCTGTGATTGCAAACAAAGGCTACTGTACCAAATATTAACATTGATTTTCTCAGGTGTTCCAATACTTATTTGCAGCTGTATCATACAAATAAATAGTTAAAAAATCATAAATTGTGATTTCTGGATTTTTTTTTTAGATTATGTCTCTCACAGTGGACATGCACCTACGATGGCAATTTCAGACCCCTCCATGATTTCTAAGTGGGAGAACTTGCAAACTAGCAACTGTGTCTAAAGTACTGGAAAAGAGAGAGTCAATAGTTTCTGTTGCAACATCGAGTTCTTCTATGCTATCTGGGATGCTGAGGAGATGATACTGATGAGGAAGATAATTTAAAAAGCAATCTTTAGTAGCGGCAGTGATTGTCCTGCCATTTTTGAAGCGAGGGGGTGGCTTTGCAACCTTAGCTAAATTAAGTATACATGATACTAAGTAATGATCTGAGATGTCATTGCTCTGCTGCAGAATTTCAACGGTATCAACATTTATTCCATGTGACAATATTAGGTCTAAAGTATGATTATGGCGATGAGTGGGTCCTGACACGTGTTGCCTAACTCAAATAGAGTTTAGTGTATCTTTAAATGCTAATCCCAATACGTTTTTCGTTGTCTACATGGATATTAAAATCACCAACAATTAGTACTTTATCTACGGCCAGTACTAATTCTGATAGAAAGTCAGCAAATTCTTTGATAAAGTCTGTATTATGCCCTGATGGCCTGTATACAGTAGCTAACACCAATGTTGAACGGGTTTTGTCATGTACACTACATAGCGTTACATAAAGCACCAAAACTTCGAAGGAATTATATTTGAAACTAGACTTCTGAGAAATACTGAAGATATTATTATAAATTACAGCAACCCCTCCCCCTTTACCTTTCAGACGCGGCTCATGTTTATAACAATAATCTTGGGGGTTGGACTCATTTAAGGTAATGTAGTCGTCAGGTTTTAGCCAGGTTTCTGTCAAACAGAGCTCATCTAGATTATTATCTTTAATAATATCATTAACAATAAGCGCTTTTGGGGAAAGGGATCTAATATTCAGCAACCCAAGCTTTATCAATTGTTCATCTGTATAATATCTTTTGTTTATTTGTTGGACATCAATTAAATTTTTACTGTTGAATGGTTTTGATGTTTTTTTGTATTTACTAATTCGGGGAACAGACACAGCCTCTATATGATAATATCTAGGTGAAAGAGTCTCTATGTGCTGGGATTTATCTGACTCCGGTGACGTGAGACAGCTAGCAGACGGTCGGTTTAGCCAGTTTTTGCTGCTTCCTGACCTGGGCCCTAGTGAGTCAAGGTTTGGCTCTGAGACTATGTGCCAAATTACTAGAGAGAAGAGCGGCACCACCCCAGGAGGGATGGATACCATCCTTCTTCAACAGGTCAGGTCTGCCCCAAAAACTTTTCCAATTGTCTATGAACCCTATGTTATTTTGCAGACACCACTTAGACAACCAGCCATTGAGTGATGATAGCCTGCTAACTATCTCATCACTCCTTCTAACGGGGAGCGGACCAGAACAATAAACAGCCTCTGACATCGTACTAGCGAGTTCACACACCTCTTTAATGTTAATTTTGGTGATCTCCGACTGGCGAAGTCGAACATCATTAGTGCCGAATGGTCGGTCATTTATGACCGAAGACAAAGAACGCTTTTTACAACCAATTAGCATGCTCGAATCATGACCCCAATTTTTTTTGTGTTAACATACCTAATGCTAGAAAAGTCACCAAGTTTCATATCATTCCGATGAAGCAGTGATTTTTAAAATTTCAAAATAGAAAATTTTCCGGTCAGAAATGACCGAAGAGCACCAGAGGGTTAAGAGTTCCTTTAACTGGCCAAGTCCAACAACCCCACCCCATAATCCCCCCTCCACTAAACTTTACACTTGGCACAATGCAGTCAGGCAAGTCCTGTTCCCCTGGTAACCGCCAAACCCAGACTCGTCTATGGGATTGCCAGACAGAGAAGCGTGATTGGTCACTCCAGAGAACATGTCTCCACTGCTCTAGAGTCCAGTGGTGGCGTGCTTTACCCCACTGCACCCCACTGCACCCCACGCTTTGCATTGCACTTGGTGATGTAAGGCTTGGATGAGCTGCTCGGCCATGGAAACCCATTCCATGAAGCTCTCTACACACTGTTCTTGAGCTCATCTGAAGGCCACAGGAGTTTGGAGGTCTGTAGTGATTGACTCTGCAGAAAGTTGGCGACTTCTGCATACTGTGACCCTCAGCATGCGCTGACCCCACTCTGTGATTTTACGTGGCCTAACACTTCGTGGCTGAGTTGCTGTTGATACCAATTGCGTCCAATTTGTTATAACACCACTATCAGTTGAGCGTGGAATATTTAGGAGTGAAGAAATGTCCCGAATGGACTTATTGCATAGGGTGGCCACCGATCACGGCCCCACGCTTGAGTTCTCTGAGCTCCTGAAAGCGGCTCATTCTCTCACTAATGTGTGTAGAAGCGTCTGCAGGCCTAGTGCTTGATTTATACACCTGTGGCCATGAAGAGATTGAACACCTGAACTCAGTGATTTGGAGGAGTGTCCCAATACTTTTGGCAATATAGTGTATGCACTTATTGTAGATATTACAATAATTGGGTAATAACTATAGGTACTAGTCCTGAACCTATACCCCCAAACCTCATCTTAACCTTATAATCATCAGTACTTTTAGGTAAGTACACTGTAAGTACACTAAAAGTACACATACTGTAAAATAAAGTGCAACCAAAAAAATAAATAAAAAAATTCAGCCGTTGACACAACCTCTTGTGTAATAGTTAAAACACACATAGACATTAACACTCATCATACAAACCTCAACAAGGGACAATCAAAACATATTCAAATAGCAAAATAATTTATCTGCAAATATTTGTGATGCAATGCAATGCATGTCACGATTGGTGTGTTTGATTTGCTGATTGTTGATGTCTGTGAGTGTATAAAGATCTGTTGTTAAAGTGCCTCTACTATGGTTTCTTGAATATTGAATATTGGTGTACAATAAATAGGATGTCACAGCACATGTCAGCTGATTATAGGTATTTCATCTCCTCGTCATGGTTGTATTGATATGTTTACAGTTTGCATTGTAAAAGTAGAAAAACAACAATCAGTTTTGCTGTGTATGTGGGCAAGACTGGTCTGGACACAATGAACAATGAACAGAAATGAAACTGTTTACTTTGCATGTGGGTTGTTCACTTTATCAGCATTTGTGTCACGCAAACTATAAACCCTTCTTAGTGGATTTTTTTTGTGGTGGAGTGTCACAATATTATGCCACATTTCCTCTTCAGCAAAGCAATTACTGTTAAAAAAATGTATATATTAAAAAATTCATATATTTATATCAAATATAAAATATAAAAAAATAAAAATGATAATACAATAAACTATAAATGTGTTAAAACAGTAAGCTTAAGGTTATACAGGTATTAAATGCGGTTAAATGTCAAAATAACTGAGAGTAAGACATTAAGCGTGACCTGCTGGGATGACTTCACAATCGTGTTGTATTGTCAAACTGCATTTCCTGTAGTTTCATGACTGACTCTGGAGTTGAAACCAAATTCAGTCATTAACAATATTTTGTGTAATACATCAACACTCATTGTACAAACCTCAACAATGGTGACAATCAAAAAAATATTCAAATATTTAAAAAAAGACTTTGTAAAATGATCCAGCTGCATAATTTATTTGTGCTGCAATGTACGCTGGGAGCTGTGCAGGAGTTGTGTATGCTGGCATGAAGCATGTCACTATTGGTGTTTGATTTGCTGATTGTTGATGTCTGTGAGTGTATAAAGCACTGTTGTTAAAGTGCCACTATGGTTTATTTAATATTCCCTTTCATGCAGTGTGTAATATTGATGTTTGTGAATTTAATCGTTCTGCAAAGTTGAAATAAATTATAAACGTATTGGGTCTCATTCACAAAATGTTAGCACACAAATTTGTGTGTGAAATGTGCGTATGAACAATTTTAAGAACAATTTTAAGAACAACGATTCACCAAAAATTCCATAATACATTTTTTTCTAAATTTACTAAAAAATATAGGAAAAACTGAAACCACACGTACACAAAACGCACTTACTCTGTACGGCCTTATAATCATGTTAAGAAGTTTCTAACATGACTAATTATATTGAATTATGTTGCATTAATTGTTGTCACCATTATGTTCAGTTTAGTTTTGTTCATGGACGTTTAGTTTGTAATTCTTCAGTTCCTGTGTTCCTTTGTTTGGTTTTCCCGCCACTGATCTGTTACCATGGACACTAACTATCATCACAGCTGTTTGTCATTTATCTCATCACCATTGTGATAAAACAATCTTTATGAGAAATTTCAGTCTGGTTTCTGCACCGGACACAGCACAGAGACATTTGGTCAGGGTCGCAAACGACCTACTGATGACGGCAGATGCTGGTTCCCCATCCCTTCTCATCCTCCTGGACTTAACTGCAGCTTTTGATACGGTTGATCATAACATCCTCCATCACCACTTACATTCCACCATCAGGCTCTCTGACTCTGTCCACAACTGGTTCTCATCTTATCTTACTGGGAGAACTGAATATGTTGTGTTGGGAGAAGCTACATCCCTGTCACACAACGTCACCTGTGGTGTCCCTCAAGGCTCAGTGCTCGGCCCCATTCTGTTCATCCTCTACATGCTCCCCCTTGGCCGTGTCATCAGCAGGCATGGGATTTCTTTTCACTGCTATACTGATGACACCCAACTTTACCTTAGGACAAATTTTTCCCCCTCTGCTGACCTCACTCCATCCACTTTGATCACTTGCCTGGATGAGAAAAAGGTGTGGATGAAGCAAAACTTTCTGCAGCTAAACAGCTCCAAGACTGAAGCAATCCTAGACGGCACTCCACTTCAGGTCCGGAAATCCGTTATCACCAGCATTGCTTTCTCTGATCAGGACATTCCACTTTCCACATCAGTCACCAACCTGGGGGTCAGAATTGGAATCCCAACTTACTTTTGAAGCTCACATCAAGCATCTATGTAAGACCTCCTTCTTCCACCTCAGAAACATTGCCAAACTTCATCTTATACTAACACTGGCAGATGCGGAGAAGCTTGTCCACGCCTTTGTCTCCTCCAGGCTGGACTACTGCAATGCGCTCCTTATCGGGATCCCTGGCAAAAATCTCCAGAAGATGCAGTATATTCAGAACAGCGCTGCTAGGATCCTGATGAGGGTGCGCAAATACGACCATATCACCCCCATTCTCAAATCACTCTACTGGCTTCCTGTCTTGCTCAGGATTGAGGATAAGATCTCCCTCCTTACTCATCAGTGCATCCATGGTGACGCACCCACCTATCTCAAGGAACTCCTCACCACACAAACATCCACACGTAATCTCCGTTCTGTTTCAACGCATCTTCTTAAAACTCCCACGACCAAACTCTGTAGTATGGGAGATCGGGCCTTCTGCTCTGCTGCCCCCACTCTGTGGAATGCTCTCCCTGATCACTTGCGGATCCCACAGACTGTAGATGCTTTTAAATGTGGTCTTAAAACCCACCTTTTTAGCAGAGCTTTTGATTGATTTGTTACTTTAATTTTTCAGTTTTATTTATTCTTTTTTTTTTTTTTATTGTTTTAAATCTGTAGCACTTTGAGATTGTGTTTAATGTAAAGTGCGTTACAAATAAAATGTATTTATTATTATTATTATTATTATTGTGTGTTTACTGCCGCGTTCCAGGCAAATACTATATATCATAATGTACCTCAAAATGAGTAGCTTATCAATGAGAAACTTCCTGTTCAAGTCATCCTTGTAATGGAAGTTAAGGATGAATCATTTATTCCCTTTCAGTCAGTCACGGTCACCTTTACGTCAGAACTGAACTGATGATTTTGGGGTCAGGCGAGATCCCCAATATAATGCACATATGTTTCACATTGTCATGGAATACTTTATGTGCTGCTTGATACAGCGTGTGTTTGTTCAAGAATAAAGTTAAACATGAGTGAACTATCAATAAAAAAGTGGCAAAGTTAGTTTTATAAGCCGCCATGCACTCAGAAAACAACATTAAGTAATCCATTGCACTCTAGCGTGCCACTGTTCTGGTCTCCTGCTTTGTGCATGCTTAGCAATGATCAATATAATGAGATATTAAGTCATAATTATGAGAAAGTTTCTCATTATGACTTGCAGAATCATATTTTTTACTCAACTGTGTAACGATTTATTGATCTACAGCAAAATAGAGAGAGCTTTGGTGAAAACTACACTAAAAATTCAGCAATTGGGTTGTTTTAACCCAGCGGTTGGGTTAAATGTTTGCTTAAAACAACCCAATTGCTGGGTTTGTCCATTTTTAACCCAACTTGGGTTATTTTTAACCCAACATTTTTTAGAGTGTAAATGAATTTACTGCAGTATTTTTAGCTTGAAATGACATCAGAAGTTGAATACATTTACACACAAACTGACCAGCAACCGCAACTTTCAGATGCAATCTTTCTTTTTCTGGCTAAGCTGTCACAGAATGGAAAGCACAGGATTGTGGGATATCAGAGGCAGCATTTTTCGGATGCAGCCCTAACGTCACAGCACTGCGAGATCACAAGATGAAAGTTTAGGGCAGAGGCAGAGTGAATAATAGTTTGATGTTCTGCGGTAACTACCTAAAATTTTAGAGCATAATTTAGTTTTGCTGTATTATTTTTTTTATTTATGAGATTTAAACAAATTGACATACGTTTTGCAATTTTTCACCCAGCGGTTGATGGCTCACGGACATTCCTCCACACCATATTTCCCTTCAGCCCAGTCTCATACCCAATCATTTCACACACACACATTATCAGTGTCTTGTGTTCGTCCTCGTGTCTTCATTTGGTTGTTTGTTTGTCCAGGAGTAGTCGATCATTCGGTGGGTAAACGCTGCTTTGTCCAAAACAGAGAAGATGAAGGACGTAACAGTTGGGTCGCGCTGGAGCAGTGCAGCCAAAGCTGTTGAAACCATTCGGTTGTTAAGTCTGACTTCATGCAGCAGCGCTTCCGGGTCCAAACGCTCTCTCATACCACAAGAAAAACAACAAACAGTGCTAATATACACACACAATGTGGTGTAATACTACAAAAAATTATAATCATAACCTTTATCTCCATACCAAAATTCCAGCTGGCCAGACAGTGATTCATCTTTTATAAATCGTTAACATATTAATGTCTGTGACGCTGTGAGCACAGAGACTGTAAGTATTTAAAGTATTTAAGTATTGTTGTGTAGACTGTAAGTATTTAACTTTTTAAAATGTTTGATGTTTAAAATGAATAAATAGCGCTCATAAACGGACGTCGATGGCATTCTCAAGTGAAATGAGTTGAGGCTTGGACCCAGAAACAGCGTTCCTTACGTCACGACTTAACAAGCAGATTGTCGTGTGTATAGTGGGATTATATGTGAATTATGTGTTGGATATTTATGTGTTTTGTGTTATTAATGGTGATGAATATGCATTTGAGAATGACTGAGAACTGAGGTGAGCATTATTATGTGTAAAAAACGCACCCTAGTACTAACCTTTTCATGAGTGACACCAGAGAAGGGAAGAGTCTGGCCTATAAAAAGGGAGGTCAGATTCCCAATCGGGGCTTGTTAACCAAGTCGGTACCTCGAGCAAACCCTCAAAACCTTTGTATATTGTGGATATGTTATATAGTTTTCATCTTCATTTTATTGTTTCTTTGGTACTTTTGGGGTTTTTGTGTGCACATGTACTTCACTGTGGACTGATTTATTCATTTGCATCATAAAGATAAATACTAACGGGGCAGCGGTCGAAATAAGTAGCCCACCGTTTCGCCCAATGCTCCTGATGGCCAGACCTGAATTCTACATTTAGCACATTTATTACATTTATTAAAAATAAAAACTATGGCACTTCGTGTGAAAAAAGTCGTCCTCTGTTAGCCTTTTAAACTATATACTTCTCAACGTCCACGCAGGCTATAGCCTAAATAAACAATGTAAAACAGTCAAGGATGCCAGCTGAACTGCGTCCGAAAACCTAGACTCATTGCCTCGCTGCCTTATCAGACAATGACTTGTAAGGCAGCGTTTGTGCATGAAGGCACCTCACGAAACTAATTTCGGACAGACGTCTTAGGCAGTGTAACGGTTTAATGATCTAATATTTAATTACTATATTAGAAGTGGAAAATGTTCATCAAAAACATACATTACACACAAACTGACCAGCAAACGCAACTTGAATGGAACGCACAGGATTGTGGGAAATCAAAGGCAGTGAAGGATACAAATATGCTGCCTTCAAAATGAAGGTATTTCAGGAGACAGGAAGTGAAGCTAACATTACATTCAGACATGCCTTGATGCCTTCCTGACTTGAAATGTGTTCTGCGAAGGCAGCGTTTTCCAGGTTTCGGACGCAGCGGATGTCAGGCTAATAGTACAAAAAAGAAAAGAAAAAAGGAAAACAAAATCGGTTAGATTTTTATTTATTCAAAAGATAATTTTTTAAGTCATAATTGAAAAAAGGAGAGAAAATGGCAAATATCCATAGACTGGGTAAACCCAGCCTGATCTGCCAGCGATTTGATTTCGCCCGGCAACTCAGTCTGGAAACCCGTCCATTAATATCTACTGCTTCTGTTACAATTTTGCAGGAACCAATCACAGACTGGCTTATCCACCTGGCCCGCTATTGGAGGGATTATCACGATGACGGATAGAAAAGCGATGGGTCGTTGCCCGTTGATGCCTCTTGTGGTCTGATTGGTCTGATTGGTCTGAAGGACTATCCAATTGGGTACAGAGTCATTTAATTTATGCGTGTTTATGCTCACGTGTGCAGTAGAAAATACAGAGCAGACTCCCCAGACCAATGTTCAATCTTGAATTGAGCTTGGTCTGGTGATAGCCAGACAAAAATATCCATTGATGAAGCGAAAAAAAGGGAAAAGTGGACGTTTGGTTTCAAAGTTTTATTTTTGCATTTGCAATATATGGTCTGAAAATTGAATTGTGAAGCATTACATGGACCAAACATCAAAGTCGTCCGTTCAACTTTCATTTTGAAACTATTTTTCAACCATGGCAGGACGTGTTGGAGGGACGTCTTTTCAACAGTCATTAAATGTCCAAATGTTTGCTGGTCTGGCCTCTGGTGGTTCATGAAGTCTTTCAGTACCATGACAGTTCCACTGTTTGACTGTGTGTGTTGTTTGTTTGTTTATTTTTTAATTAACATTTAACACTTGTTTTATTCCTGCTCTTAGACACTGTTTATTTGCACATTTTGTTCCTCTAGTAGTATAGTACAGATAATTTTGAATGGCATTTTACAACGCATGTTTCGATCATGGAGTGATTGTTTTTTTTATTCTACAGCAGACCTATCACGATGAAAGTTTATTGTCAATACATAAACACACTGCTAAGATTTCCGAACATCTAAAACCTTAAATAAAATGTCACCCCTGGCCCAGGCACACAGTTTATCATCTGTTCTGAGTGTATAAAGGGAAATTAATTCAATTATTCTAATGTCACTAAACAGCACATTTTCTTATAAATCACATGACTGTAAGGGTGTTTCCAGCAGTTTACTGTAAATACACCAGTTGATAAATTTGCCTGTCAGAGTTTAAAGTCCTCTGTAACCGGAAGGATCCTGAAAACAGTAAGTACATTATTTTAACTTAATTATTACCTGATTACTGTAAAGACCCACTCATATAAAGCAACGAAAGACTACAGGATCAACACTAATGCATTTAATCTTTTCATAGTTTCATTTCAGTTAGCATCAACATTTAAGACATTTTAATAAATTTTCTCATAATTCACGACAAATCATGCATTGTCATAATGCACCTCGGCATGGCGGCGTGGGTATATCGTTCCCCCTAGCGTCAGCTGACGCAGCACAAGTTCCCTTTCGAAAGCGAACGTCTCCGGTTACGTATGTAACCTCTGTTCCCTGAGAACAGGGAACGAGATGCTGCGTCTTTAACCCAGAAATTGGGGGTTTTTAACCCAGTGAATGGGTCGTTTTAACCCAGCAGTTGGGTTAACTGTTTGCTTAAAACAACCCGATTGCTGGGTTAGTCCATTTTCAACCCAACTTGGGTTGTTTTTAACCCAGCATTTTTTAGAGTGTATAGTTTGATTAAATACAAACAGTTCTAAAGCAGAATAAAACCTTGTATGTGGTTCATTCACTTCATGTTTTTAGAGATTAAAGCTTAAACAAGAATCATCTCTAGTTTTCATTCTTGCTGTAACTTTTACTTTTTAATACTCAAGTACAATTTTAATGTGGTACTTTGTTACTTTTACTCAAGTATGATTCTGGCCAGATACTTTTACTTTTAATTAAGTAAAATTTTCACTCAGTACTTGTACTTTCACTTGAGTAACATTTTTGAGTACTTTTTACACCTCTGCGTATTTATTTGGATTCATGTTTCATTTGTCAGTGTGCCTTTGTTTCTTCTCCGTGATTCTGGACTTAGTTTGTACTACATCATAGTTTGTACTACATCCTCATATTTCATAGGCGTATGAATGAATATGAATGTGCTTCTCTTCATTGCGCTGTATCAGTCATTTAGTGGAAACCCAAATGACAACCATCTCATGTCTAAACTTTCATCTAACTGCCTTCTGTAAATTAGGCAAATTTTAAATTCACATTTTGTTTAACAAAACAAAGATCTCTTCTTGTCTGTGTTTTGTCCAGCATGGATCCAGTGGGAGTGAATTCAATAGAGACTGCAGCTCTGGGGAGACCCTTCCAGCTGGGGATGCTGTATGACTGCAGGAGAGATGCTCTCGTACCAGGTGATGAACGACTGTTACCCCAAATCTGTGAAGCTTTAAATGAATGACTGGAGTAAAATAACTTATGAGATTATAGTAAAGAGCTTACAAAATAAAAATCATTTGGCAATATTAGAATCAGAAAGAGCTTTATTGACAAGTAGCCTATGTTTGCACATACGAGGGATTTGTTTTGGTGACAGAAGCTTCCACAGCACACAGAATGACAGTGACAGGACACAGATAATAAAAAGGAAAAAAAAAAGAGTAAATAAGGGTGAGAAAAATCCCCGTTCAAATGATGGCCAAAATATTGTCATGAAGTCCACAAACAGGATCCTCACAAAGGCTGTAGTGACAATGTCTCATAAGCAATTGAGGTGTTTTGTTTATTTTATTTTATTTTAACTGCAATGCAGACACTAAATAAAATTTTTTGACAATGATGGTGGACAGCCAACTTCCATTGTTTGTGTGGTAAAAACTGTATACGTTCCCTCCACCAAGCCTACTAACTCTACGTGTAAAAAACACCTGTTAAAAACGCCTCGGTTACGTATGGTAACCCTCGTTCCCTGAAGGAGGGAACGGAGACGTACGCTGGACGTACCTACGAATTGGGATCACTTCTGGGAGCCTCTATCAGCTTCGAGCTATTTAGAACCGGCCAATGAACAATTGGCGTGCAAGATTTGCATCTCGCGCTCCGCCCCGCGCTGCGGGTATAAACAGGAAGCGAGAGCGAATGCACGCTGTCATTCACTGAGGAGCCGAACTGAGTGGCTCGGCCCTGCAGTGATGGTACAGCAACTGTGGCGACGGGACGTACGTCTCCGTTCCCTCCTTCAGTGAACAAGGGTTACCATACATAACAGAGACCGTACCGTTACCATACGTTCCCTTTCAGTCGGTCACGTTCGATGTACGTCGGACGTACCGACGAATTGGGATCCCTTTGAAAAACGCCATAGTTACTACCACTTCCAGCGTCCAGCGATGAGCCCCTCAGACCCCGAACTGATGCGGGCAGGGAAATTCACGCAGGGAGAGTCAAAGCTGCTATTCCGCAAGACCCACTCAGCAGACTGTATTGGATAACGCTGGGAAAGTGTGCCTGTGAAGGCCGCTGCGGAAGCCACATCATGCCCAGAGGGAGTTACCATGTGGAAAATACACGTATGGGCTGGCCGTGGGCAGCACAACATACGGATGTCCCAGGGGTGGCCCCGGCCAATTAGAGGAGGGGGACAACACCTTCCTGAGATGGCAGAGGATACTCTGCCGTGGGTTGCAGAGGACTCAACAGGGTTTGCCGTTCTGGGGAACTCAACTGGAGCAGATAAGCGCACGTATCCGTACCATGAGGGAGGGAATGGCGCAGCAAGCCGACACTAGAATGGGCACTTCGGTGTTACTGACTATGGGAAGTGAGCACACAGGAAGATACCGGCTCTACACGGAGGCTATAAAATCTAGCGAACGTGTTAGGTGTCGCCCAGCCCGCAGCTCTACAAATATCTGTCATCGAGGCACCACGAGCCAGCGCCCAGGAAGAAGCAACACCCCTAGTGGAGTGGGCTCTTAACCCGAGCGGGCAAGGCACGTCTTGGGACTCATACGCCAAGACGATGGCATCCACTATCCAGTGGGCCATCCTCTGCTTGGAGACAGCCTTTCCCTTCTGCTGTCCTCCGTAACAGACGAAGAGCTGCTCTGAGGTCCTGAAGCTTTGCGTTCTGTTCACGTAAGTCCGGAGAGCACGGATGGGACAGAGAAAAGCTAGGGCTGAGTCTGCCTCCTCCGAAGGCAGCACTTGCAGGCTCACCACTTGGTCCCGGAAGGGAGTAGTGGGAACCTTGGGCACATATCCAGGCCGGGGTCTCATGATCACATGAGTGCCCGAATTTCAGGCACGATTTGTCGACCGAAAATGCCTGCAGGTCCCCTACCCTCTTGATGGAGGCCAACGCAGTCAGGAGGATTGTCTTTAACGACAAGATTTTTAACTCTGCTGACTGCAAAGGCTCAAAGGGCACTCTCTTCAGTGCAGTTAGCACCAGAGACAAGTCCCAAGAGGGTATAGAGGGAGGGCGAGGCGGATTTAGTCTCCTCGCCCCCCTCAGGAACCTGACGATCAGATCGTGCTAACCTAAAGATTTTCCATCTACTAGATCATGATTAGCGGCGATAGCGGCAACATAGACTTTGAGGGTGGAGGGAGATAGCCTTCGCTCCAACCCATCTTGTAGAAAGGAAAGCACAGACCTGATCGAACATCTTCGGGGGTCTTCTCGGCGAGAAGAGCACCAGTCGACAAACAGGTTCCACTTCAACGCATAGAGGCGCCTCGTAGAGGGGGCTCTAGCGGAAGCGATGGTGTCAACTACCGCTTGCGGTAGGTCACCTAGAACCTCCGCGTCCCGTCCCGGGACCAGACATGGAGTTTCCAGAGGTCCGGACGCGGGTGCCATTGGGTGCCCCGTCTCTGAGTTAGGAGGTCCTTCCTCAGAGGACTGGGCCAAGGAGGTGCTGTCGCGAGGAGCACTAGTTCCAGGAACCAAGTCCGGTTGGTACAATACGGAGCGACCAACCGGATCTTCCTCCTCGTCCTCCCTGACCTTGCACAGTGTTTGTGCAAGAAGGCTCACTGGGGGAAACGCATATTTGCATTGGCCCCGGGGCCAGCTGTGTGCCAGGGCATCTGACCCCTCGGTCCCCTCGGTCAAGGAATAGAACCACTGGCAGTGGGTCGTCTCTGGGGAGGCAAACAGGTCTACCTGTGCGGCCCCGAAACGACTCCAGATCAGCTGGACCGCTTGGGGATGGAGTCGCCACTCTCCCGGGAGCACTGGCTGTCGTGAGAGCTCGTCGGCTGCACGATTGAGCAGGCCCGGAATGTGAATGGCACGAAGCGACCTCAGATGCTTCTGACTCCATAAGAGGAGATGGCGAGCAAGTTGTGACATGCGACAGGAGCGTAGACCACCCTGTTTGTTGATTTACGCTACGGCCGCAGTGTTGTCCGTACGGACCAGAACGTGCTTGCCTCTGAGCGGAACTTTGAAGCGGCTGAGTGCAAGACGAACTGCTAACAACTTGAGGCAATTGATATTCCATTGCAGTTGAGGCCCCGTCCACAGACCCGAAACTGCAAGCCCGTTGTACGTGGCACCCCAGCCCGTGGATGAGGCATCTGTGGAGACAACGGAGTGCCTGGACAGTTGTTCTAGGGGAACTCCCTTCCGTAGAAACGAAGTGTCCGACCACGGGCTGAAGGTTTGGCGGCACCTCGGAGTCACTCAATCCCAACGGCGTTACTGCGGCTGCGGATGCCATATGCCCCAGGAGCCTCTGAAAATGTTTCAGTGGTGCCGCTGTCCTGCCTCTGAACGAATTCAGGCAGTTCAACACTGACTGGACGCGCTCCTCGGTGAGGCGCGCTGTCATGGCGACCGAGTCTATCTCCATACCGAGAAAAGAGATCCTCTGTGTAGGACAGAGTTTGCTCTTCTCCCAGTTGACCCTGAGGTGACTGAGCACCTCAGACTGAGCACTATCCCTGTGTTCGCACAACTTCTCTCGCGACTGGGCAAGGATCAGCCAGTCGTCGAGGTAGTTGAGAATGCGAACACCATGCTCTCTCATTGGGAGCAATGGCCACCTCCGCCACCTTCGTAAAGACGCGGGGCGACAGGGACAGGCCGAAGGGTAAGACGCGGTACTGATATGCCCGTCCCTCGAACGTGAATCACAGAAAGGGCCGGTCGAGGGAGAATCGAGACATGAAAGTACGCGTCCTTCAGGTCGATCGCTGAAAACCAATCTTGGGGACGGATGCACCTGAAGATGCGTTTCTGCGTTAGCATTCTGAACGGCAGCCTGTGAAGGGACCGGTCCAAGATCGTCCGTAACCCGCCGCCTTTCTTGGGTACAATGAAGTACGGGCTGTAGAACCCGGACCTCATATCGGCTGGAGGGACCGGCTCTATCGCTTCCTTCGCCAGTAGGACTGCGATCTCCGCCCTGAGCATGGGGGGCGTTCGCCCCCACTACTGTTGTAAAGTGAACGCCCCTTGAACTTGGGAGGACGGCGGGCGAACTGAATCGCATAGCCGAGTCTGATGGTACGGAGGAGCCACCGAGACGGGCTGGGAAGCGCTAACCAGGCTCCCAGATTCAGAACCAGGGGGATCAACGGTACCACAGACGTACCCGCAGCGGGGCAGTGAGGCGGAATGCAGGGATCCGGCTCGGACGGCATGGGAGCGGCCTGAAGCGGGATCTGAGTGTGCTGTGCAACACTTAACTGCATCCACGGAGGGGACGTGCGAGTGTGGGGAAGCCGCTTGAGAGCGTCCCCACAGCCGGCGTCCCCTGCTGGCAAAGGGAGAGGTACCTGAAGGTCACGAGGCATGGGAGCATCGACCACCGCCAAGCGTGCTCTCTTGGCACCCAGAGATATTGGAAACTGCTCTTTTACTGAAGTTTTGGGTACCGCTGGCGCTGGGACCAGTGGCAGAACAGAAATTAAACTGGAACAAAAGATTCTCCCCCGGCCCTCCTCCGGGGGAGGGAGTGGCGCTGCAGCCATCTCCCGAAGAGCAGTTTCCTCCATCTCTGGGCGGCCCGTCTCAGGGTCGCTTGCGACGACACTTACCACCTGGCTTGGCAGCGGCCTGAGCAGGCTGGACATCCTTCCCACGGCCGGCCCCACGCCGTAGGCTGGTGGAAGGCTGCTGTGGTTCCTTGGCGGGGGCGGAGGCGGCGGTGGGCGGACGAGCAGTCGAAGGCGGCGCCACCGGCGGCTGGGTGGAGGCAGCAGCGGGCCGCCGGGGCAGGATGTGTTTGATGGCCTCCATCTGCTTCTGGGCGGCCGAGAACTGCTGGGCAAAGCTCTCGACCGCGTCGCCGAACAACCCGGCCGGCAAAATGGGGGAGTCCAGGAACCAATACTTGTCGGTCTCCCTCATGTCGGCCAGGGTGAGCCAGAGATGACGCTCCTGGACCACAAGCGTGGACATCGCCTGACCGATGGAACGGGCGGTGACTTTCGTCGCCCGGAGGGGCTCTGGGTCAGGCCTACCCTCGTGCATGTCCATGAGTGCCTGGGCCTGGTGGACCTGAAGCAACGCCATGGCATGCAAGGCAGACGCAGCCTGTCCGCAAGCCTTGTAAGCCTTCCCAGTCAGACCAGAGGAGAACTTACAGCAGGGATGGGCAACTCCAGTCCTCGAGGGCCACTGTCCTGCAAAGTTTAGCTCCAACCCTGATAAAACTCACCTGCCTGTAGCCTTCTAGTAATCCTGAAGACATTGATTAGCTGGTTCAGGTGTGTTTGATTAGGGTTGGAGCTAAACTCTGCAGGACAGTGGCCCTCGAGGACTGGAGTTGCCCATCCCTGACTTACAGGCTCGGCACGGGAGACGCGGATCACCACGCCAGTTAGAGGCGGTCGCCGGACACAGTTGCATCGCGACGGCGCGCTCCACTGGCGGGATCCCTGTGTACCCCTTGGGTGGTCCGCCGTCGAGGGTAGTGAGGGGGGAGGAGTCACTCGGCCGGTTTCTGGCAGAAAAAGGTGCCGTCCACGACCTCGTGAGCTCCTCATGCACCTCCGGGAAGAATGGTGTAGGGGCGGGACGCTGAGAACCAGCGCGACCCTCCCCGAGGAACCAATCATCCGGGACACGGTGGAGGGTTCCACACGAGCCCAACCCTTTCGGCAGCCCGGGCAAGCATAGTAGCCATCTCGGGGTCCGGTACGGCGAAGTGACTCTCCCAGAGGGAGGTAGCCCAGCCGAACCCTCATGCTCCGAGGACTGAAACTCCCCCTCCAATGCAGCGATCGACATCTGCTCGTCTGCCGGAGCTCCGAAAGTCACCAATGGCCGCCTGTGGGAGGGACCAGCGACTTCTCCCGGGAGCTCTACCCGTGGCAGAACTGAGGGAATAGGGGCCTGCGGAGATTGACTCGGCGGGTGTGCCCTAAACGTAATCCTCAGATCACCCTGGACATCCAAAGAAGTAGGTCTATTCTGGTTAGGAATAGCACTAGATCATGGGATGGGTAAGGGGACTCCGCCTTCCCGAAGGTAGGTGAGTCTCGATCTTAGTCCCGAGATAGTCATGTTCCCGCAGTGGGAACATGAACTATCCACAAACTACGCCTCAGCGTGCTGTTTGCCCAAACACGTGAGACACCGATTGTGGCCATCAGCAGGCGCCAGGGAACGACCACATCCAGAAACGCACGGGTGGAATTACATCTCGAAAAAGACGCAGTGTCACCTGTGTACTCTTTTTTTGAGGAAACGCTCTTGTGCTGAAGCACTTAGGGGGAAAACGCGACAGCGCACATGGTTTAGTGCAGCCCGAGCTTATACTCAAGGAAAAACGCCCTCACGAACCGACAGGTTGCTGTGAAAACAGCAGTTTTTCTCTTTTCCAGAGCAGCAGTGAGCACCGCAATCCCGCTGAAGTGTGCCGTCTCTCCAACACGCGTTGATCCCTGATCTCCGGTCTTCTCAATAACTCTTGCTTGATAGCAGCTGAATACTTAATGATGAGTTCTCTAGTCCTCTTCATATGCCGTTCGGCTCCGAAGTGAATGACAGCGTGCATTCACTCTCGCTTCCTGTTTATACCCGCTGCGCGGGGCGGAGCGCAAGATGCAAATCTCGCACGCCAATTGTTCATTGGCTGGTTCTAAATAGCTCGAAGCTGATAGGGGCTCCCAGAAGGGATCCCAATTCGTTGGTACGTCCGACGTACGTCGAACATGACGGACTGAAAGGGAACACCTGTTAACACTCTTAAAAACCCTCCATGCACATACTGCCCCCACCTGGTGACAGCCCGAAATACATTTACATTAACACTGGCTCCAACACACCGGCCCCATAATTGTTGGTGTGTAACTACAATTATCTCTTAAATTATTCAAAGGAGCCAAAAAAGGATGTATGTATCCTTTGTATCTTCAAACAACAGGCAGATTTTGGAAATTGGTCTTCAGTCGTACAGACCGAAAAAATCCTTTTTTGTCAGGATGTGTTTCAGTGATATTGCCTAATGACCAGGAACCACGTGGAGCAGTTGGATCCATGATGACCACTATATCACCAACAGCAAAGTTTCTACGTGGTTTCATCCATTTTTGTCGTTCATGAAGCAGTGGAAGATACTCCCTGATCCACCTTTTCCGGAAAAATCTGACAGATATTGGACTTGTCGCCATCTACATCTGATATACAAATCACTTTCTTGAAAAAGTCCTGGTGGAAGAAGTGGTTTTGATCTTAACTACAAGATATGGTTAGACGTGAGAGCTTCCAAGTAATTTGGATCATCAGAAAGCTTTGTGATAGGGCGGTCATTAAGAATAGCTTCAGCTTCACAAAGAATAGTGTGAAAGCTCTCATCATCCAAGCATTGTTGTCGAAGAGTGGAGTACAACATTTTCTTTATAAGACAAATAAGTCTTTCCCACACGCCTCCATGATCTTAAATGCAATACTTGACCTCGACGACAAATGAAACGGCGAATGCAATTTATGCAGGAATTTGTATCCAGAGAGTAGGCTACTTCAAGGTGTACTGCTCGACTGGTCATGCAGGTAAAAATAACATACATCTTCACAACACTGTTACCTCTTTTCACATCAATAGGTTCAAAATAGTCCACACCTGTATTGGTAAAAGGAGCCAAATCTGGAATGATCCTTTCCTTTGGAAAATGAGAAATTTTTTGCTCACCAATTTTGCCTTGAAAGCGTCGACATACAACAAATTCAGAGATTATCTTTCTACAAGCAGAGATTGCATTAATAATCCAGTATCTTTTTCGCAATGTAGACAACATGTGGTTTCTCCCCGCATGACCTAGTTGTTTATGAACATGTTGCATAATAAATTTGGATATGTGATGTTCCTTTGGTAGGATAACAGGGCATTTAGTCTCTTCAGGCATTGCTGCTCTACTAAGTCTTCCACCCACTCTATGTAAACCCTCCAGCAATACTGGATCAAGATTATAGATGTTACTACTCCTTTTAACTCCAGATGTTCCACTTTGCAAGGAAGAAATTTCCTGGTTGAATACTTCATGTTGAGAAAATCCAATAACTGCTGATTCTGCTTGAGAAAGATCATCTGGGTTAAGACTTTGACCACGGAATCCAGTTCTGAACCTTTTAATTTCCTCTTTAACTCTGTCCTGCTCCACCACGTATAAAATAGTTAGTTCCAGAAGTAAATTTGGACTGAATACATTTTCTGTGTTGATTGAGCTTCAAGAGTACATATTTGAACTTTAGAATCCATGCCACTGCAGTCTTAAATTTTCTCCAATGAGAAAAATTGTTTAAAAGCTGATGAGTAGCACTGTCAGAACATTTGGAAATGGCAGCAATTACCACTGTTTCCTTGTTAACCTCTGGATCATCTTTTAAGGCTTGGTCAAAATAGGATTGTGGCCATTCCTCTGAGTCTTCCAAAAGAAAGTCTGGACCCTGTATCCATCTGCTGGCTTTCAAGAAGTTTTCAATGGACATGCCTCGAGAGGCATCATCAGCAGGATTTAATTTTGTTCCAATGTGTCTCCATTGTACAACTTGCATCCCTGATGACTGACACTCTGTTTGCCACAAATGTATGAAATCTCTTGGCATCATTGGCAATGTATTTCAATACAGTTTGGCTGTCCGTCCAAAACACTGACCAAAACACTGAAATCGGACAAATCCAATTGAAGTTCCTTCTTGAGCATTTGATCAATTCTAACTGCTAAAACAGCAGCTGCAAGTTCAAGTCTTGGTATGGTTATCTGTTTTAAAGGAGTGACTCTGGATTTCCCAAGCATAAAGGATAGTCTCACCATTTTGTTTTCATCTTCCAGACGCGAGTAATTGACGGTTCCATAACCACATTCCCTTGCATCTGAAAAGTGATGCAATTGAGCCATCTTGATCTTTCCTAATCCCTTTGGCTTGATACATCTGTCCACCTTCACCATAGCTACATTGTTGAGATCTTGCAGCCACTCTGACCACTGACGTGAAAGGGTCTGTGGCATTTCTTTATCCCATCCAATGTTTCTTTTACACAATTCCTGTAACAGCAACTTAGAAGGCAATATTAGCGGTGAAATAAATCCCAAAGGATCGTAAATAGAACTGACAACTGACAAAATGCCTCGTCTTGTGTGTGGTCTTTCACTTATGGCAATCTTGAACATGAATGCTTCAGATTCCACACACCAGTGCAACCCAAGCGCTCTTTCTACAGGTAGGTTGTCTTTATCCAGGTTGAGATCCTTAATTGATTTTGACAGGTGTTCTTCTGGAATACTTGCCAATACCTTACGGCTATTACTCTACCATTGGGATAGCTGGAATCCTCCTTTAGAACAGACTGCAGTTAAGTCTTTAACCATGTGAAGTGCCTCCTCTTCAGTGGGAACAGATATTAAACCGCCATCTACATAAAAGTTATGCAAGATGGTATTCAAGACTTTGTTTGAAAAGCAACAGTTATAATCTTCAGCAAGTTTTCTCAAAACAAAATTGCTACAGCTTGGTGATGAAACAGATCCAAACATATGGACTTTCATTCTGTATTCTGTGAAGCTTTGCGTACTATCACCGTTAGGCCACCACAGAAAACAAAGAAAATCCACATTCTTCTGTGACACCTTTACTTGATGGAACATAGCCTGAATGTCTGCCATCAAAGTCACATGCCTGAACCTGGTCAAAACACCCAACAATGTATTGGTGAGATTTGGTCCTTGTAGTAATTGTGAATTCAAGGACACACCTTTGAAAACTGCGCTACAGTCAAACAACTCGAATCGTCTTCTTTTTAGGATGGTATACCCCATGATGTGGGATATACCACACCTTACCATCATCCCGAAGTAACTGATCTTGTGGCACTGCTTCAGCATACCCCTTGTCGATAACATCAATGAGAAAAGCTGTGTAGTCGTCTTTAAACTCCTGGTTCCTATTGAACTTCCTTTTCAAGTTCATCAAACGTTGTTCAACAAGGCATCTGTTAATAGGCATGACGACATCATCATTCCTAAAGGGTAGGTCAATACAATAATGACCATTTTCAGTGCTTACTGACTGATTCATTATCTCCATAAACCTTTGATCCTCTCTAGATATTTTGAAATCATCTTCAAAAGACTTCTCATTGAAATCATGATTGTACTGAGCAACCAGTAACTCTTCTAGCTTGGTAACAGAGATACTATTAGCAGTAGGGGTGTAACGGATCGCAGTTGATCCGTGATCCGTACGGATCACGACCCACGGTTCGGCACGCAAGTGACCCGCGGATTTATTGTGCATTTTTGTAAAACTTGTGGATTAATCTGAATTGTTTAGCGATCGCAGACTAAAAGACAGTTTTTCTGCCAATATTGCTTTTTTTTTTTTTCTCGTTCCTTTAAACTCGATGCTGAGTTTCAGAGAAACACACGTGTTCACGTGAATAGGGCATGTTAATCAGTCAGCAGTGGCTAGCGGAGAAGTAGAAGAACTTGAAAAGCCTCCCGCATGATTCAAATCGCATGTATGGTGTGGACAAAACTGTAACAGTAGGCACTGTGGCACGAGAAAGCCGTATGAAAGTGGCGCATACATCGAGCATATGGCACCTGCTGACGCCCGTTTCACAGATACTCCGTTTGCCGTGCGTATGCGGTGCATATTTTTTCCGTACCCTTGTTAACGGATAGGCTACAGCTTTCACTGCACGCGGCTTCGGTCCATCAGGTGCGCTCCTGGAGCGCGTGGCCATACAGCTGTGCTGCGATCGTTTCCGCACAGAGTCTATTTTTTGATGTGCTGGCGCTGAATTAAAGTGACAGCGCATCCGCTTTAAAACAAACATGTATCGATGCGAAAATCTAGTAATTCCACCACAGATGCATAATGTAACGTCTACTTGGTTTTAAAGTCAACACATGGCTTTTTGCCTCGAGTAAAGCAAGGAAAACGGCCTTTAAGTAAACAAGGAGAAATAATGGAGCACCTGTCCTTTCTTGGAGGTGCAAAAACAAAGTTCTTTATGACCTGCAGGATTTCTTGTAAAAAGATTTAAAAACGAAAGAAAAGCGTAAGTTAATTTAAAATGTTTGTTATTTTAACATAGTCTATTGTCTGTTTTGCAATTTGCATGAGCAACGTAATATATACATCTAAAGTAGGTATTAGGCCATATAAATACAAAGTAATGAGTTCAATAAAACGTTGTTTAAGTGTAGTGCGTTTAAACATGATATCTATAAAATAGTGTATAGGCCTACAAAGAGAATTGCAATGCAATTAGAAGAAAAAGAAGAAGAAGCTCAGGCCCATTTTCACGTCTCAGGTTGTTTTTAGTCAAATTTGATTTATTCAGATGGTTATATATTTATTTTATTTTTGTTAACACCAAAAGTTTCTTGTTAACCTATAAACCATATAGGTTATGTTAACACCAAAAGTTTTCATGTAATAAATGGAAAGCAAATAAAAATAGTCTCCTCCCCCTTTTATTCTGATCCGAAAAATGATCCGATCCGTGACTCATGATCCGTAGTTCGATCCGAACCGTGAGTTTTGTGATCCGTTGCACCACTAATTAGCAGTGACTGATTGAAAGCCAGTCTTCCTTCCATCATCTGCTTCCTTTACAAAACCGTTTATGACCCACCCTAATAGGGTCTTGACGGCATAGGGTTCTTGACCTTCACTATTGATGACAACCCATGGTTCCAAGAGCTTTGCAGCATTTGTGCCAATTAACAATTCAACTTCAGCATCCAGTTTGGGAATCTTGACTATATCTATAATCCTCCAAATATGTCCATTTCCTTAGGTCTTCTTGACAAACCACATTATTTTTACTTACAGGTATTGTCTTCTGAGTAAAGACTGGCAAATCCGTGAATTTATCCTCAGATCATCCTGATATCTCCAGGCCAGTAAGTACAGATGTGTTAACCACATTTTCGTGTCCCATTGTTCGAAGCAATATGCACTTCTTTGTCCCAGTCATCTTCAGCTTCCGCATTAGCCCTTCGGTACAAAAAGAGGCAGTACTCCCTGGATCCAAGAAAGCATAGGTTGTTACTGTAAAGTCTCCAAGCTTAGACTTTACCTGAACTGGCACAATGGATAATGAACAATCCTGTTCTCCAGCCCCAGTATGAGCATAGGTCTTCAAAGTAACAACAGCATTACTCACTTGTTTCTCCTCAAAGGTTTTACTCTTAGCTGAGATGTGCAGTATAGGAGGATGTTTCTGACTACACACACAACAAGTCTGGCGACTTGTACAATCTTGGACTAAGATGTCCAATTTTAAGACAGGCAAAGCAAATTCCATGACTCTTCAAAAATTCATTTTCTGAATCAGAGGGCATTTTTCCAAAACATGATTTCCTTTGCATGCATAGCAACAAGATGAAGAACTGTGCTCTGATGGATGGACTCCAGGCTGAAACCCTTCAACAGCGTTGACCACAGCCACTGTAGCTGAACTTCGCCCTCTACCACTATAAGGTACAGATTTGACTCTATGGGAAATGGGTGGTTGTGTATCTTTTATATCTCCAAACAAAGGATCCGTGAGAATCTTAAACTGATGTTCAATGAAGTCTACCATGTCTGTAAGCTTGATTCTACAGCCGTTCCATTCTTGTAACTCACAAGCTGTTGCTCTCCATTTTTCCCTGAGTCGATAAGGCAGTTTCATTTTGATGTTGTTAAGATTTGATGAAACATTAATCTCATCCATATACTGAAAGTTTACCATCACATTGCAATACCCTTTCAGAAACAAAGCATACACTTGCAAACCACTAATATCATCAGGTTTTATTGCAGGCCAATTCAAAGCCTTTTCCATGTAGGCTGCAGTGATTTTCAACTCATGACCAAAGTGTTCCTTCAACAAATCCTTGGCCTTTCTGAATCCTTGTTGTGCTGGAATATGCTGTCAGCTTCTAACCAATTCTCTCGATTATCCTCTAGTATACTGTTCTAAATAATACAAGCAATCCTGTGCATTTGTGGTCTTTCGTTCAATCCCATGCTCAAAAGCTTGGATAAAAGCAGCAAACTGTAATGGATCTCCATCGAAGATTGGAATTACTTGAGGAGGTAAAGAAACCATATCTCCCCGATGAACAAGCTAGGCCGTTATACTTCCCTGTTGCTGCATGATTTTGTACAAAATATCTTGTCCAGTATCAGTTTGCGAATAAGATTGTGAAGAACGAACTTGTGATTGAGAGACTGGATTGTTTTGAACAGCAGACAGGCCATCCTGAATGCCTGCAGCTTGTTGTGTGGTTGAACAGTGCATTGCAATTTGAGTAGAATTCCCAGGCAGCGTCACTTGTGAATTGTGCTTCAGTGAATGTGACTTTTTAAATTTTGAAACATCAGACAGTGCTCTTTTACTACTTCCACTTGCTTTTAAAATGGACAACCTTGCATCGTTGGCTGCTATTTTTGCATTCATCACAAGTTCTTCTTTTTGTCTTTTGAGTCTTTCAAGTTGTATGTGAAGTCTTTCCTCCTCCACCTCCAAAGCATGTCTCTTCTCCATAGCAGCAGCATGTTGCAATAATGCAGCCTTTTCTGCCATAGCCTTTATCCATGCAGAAGTTTAAGTTGAACTTGAAGTAGTTGCTATTGAACCTTTTGACGCTTTGCTGTGATGAGATTGTTTTGTGGACACATTCGAAATACTGTCATCAGGTCCTATTTCACTGCTTGTTATAGATGAAGCATCGAAGGTTTAATACACATTCAATGATTTTCCAGTACCAGACAACCGTTCTCTGACATCTTTGCAAAAAACCTGATTTTCAACTATTTTAGCATTGAACCATTTGTTTTGCTTGTCAAACTCATCCTGGGGTATCGGCATTTCAACAATTGAATTATGCCGTTCATCTGCCTCTTTGCAATACTTATCAAACTTCTTAATTTGCTTTTCCACATCTAGTGTGGTTTCACTTGTGATTGGGAGAGAAAGGATATCATTCACCTTTTGTTTGACTTTGTTTACTTGATTTACCTTCTGTTTCCTAGTCCTTTGCAAATTTTCAAAGAGCAGAGCAACCCCCTTTGCAGTAATTTTTCTCACTCGTTTTTGCGACTCATCAACAGCACCATCATCCTCAATTGCATCCCTTTCTGTAACAACTTTTCCACCATCAACACTGGTAGCCATTTCAGAGTTTTTTATTTATACTGCTATTATCAGTATCAGATCATTTCTGGTTTATTCTTTCCATCCATGAGCAACAACACAACCAGCACATAATATCATCACAGCATGTCTCTATTTGATTCAAAACTTCACATTCCATTCCATGAAGCCTTTAAACATAGTAAACAGCACCCACCGGCCTTCCTTGTTGTCCTTCCTGTGTCCGCGTTGCAAACTTGAACAAAGCGAGCGGGATCCTCGTTCACCTTCCTTTGGCGTTTATACGGAAATCCACTCAAATAGCACTCCACGTACAATCCATTCAACGCTCCTTTAGCTGCTGATGGCTTGGCAATGCAACGCAAGTTTTAGGTACACCAGTATCCAGTCTTGTAGTTTATATAAACTTTAATTTAACTTACTGCAATGCAGACACTAAATAACGTTTTTTGACAATGATGGTGGACAGCCAACTTCCAGTGTTTGTGTATACGTTCCCTCCACCAAGCCTGCTAACTCTACGTGTAAAAAACACCTGTTAAAAACACCTGTTAACACTCTTAAAAACCCTCCATGCACATACTGCCCCCACCTGGTGACAACCTGAAATACATTTACATTAACACTGGCTTCAACAATGTCCCTATCGGGAATATGATACTATTTTACCAGACATGTTATGTAATATAGGAGTTCCCTTTTTCAAAACGGTTCACTCGCATTGCATCAGTTTTAGACGCTTATGGGGGGGGAATCTCAGTTTTCTACGAATATTGAAGCCCGTTTGGTTCATGTCTGTGCATTTGCACAGACAAATGGTTTTTCAGCCTGCTGAAATGGGCAGGGACGACTGCCTATTTAGGTCGTGCTGAAAGCCAAATTTTTTTCTCGAAATGTTCCCTTTAAGCATGAAGTTTGAAGAGAAGAACCGTCCGCTGCCACCTTGATGGATGGTTCCTGCAGCCGGGGTGCCACCAGCGACCAGCCCCGTTCTTTGCAGAAGACCATGAAGAACTGACCAGGTCATGGTGCGCCCCCTAATCAGCATGCGTCCATTTTTATTCTTCATCTGCCCTCACCTCGGTTGACGGCGCAGAAGAAAAAGGGTACACTAAACTTCCCCTTTTGAAAGAGGCCGTTACCGCATACCTCTGCCTGCCCTGGGCTCTTGGCTGGAAGACCAAGGTGGCTCATCCCTCTAAGGTGTGCAGAGCTTCATCTGCCCTCGCTATCAGAGCGTATGCCGCGAGTGGCCAAGTTGGATTTGGCAGTCATTGGCAGTCCTCCAAGTATACCAGGCCAAGTTTCTCTGTGCCATGGATGAGACTGGCCCTGACCCGACTGTCTTCAAGGAGCTGTTCAGAGCAAACGACCTCGCCCTGCACGTCACTATTTCTACGGTCCAAGCGATCGCCGTGCCATTGCCAATCTTGTAGTCCTCGTGCACCACCTTTGGCTGAACTTGACGTAGATCAAGGACGTAGATCAAGTATATATAAATAGAGAGATGGTTGTTATTATAAACAGAACTGAATTTACAGGTGAATATGTACAGTGAATAAATATACAGATGGCTATTACTATAAACATAATTTACAGGTGAATATGTACTATGAATATAATATACAGATGGCTATTACTATAAACAGAATTTACAGGTGAATATGTACTATGAATATAATATACAGATGGCTATTACTATAAACATAATTTACAGGTGAATATGTACTATGAATATAATATACAGATGGCTATTACTATAAACAGAATTTACAGGTGAATATGTACTATGAATATAATATACAGATGGCTATTACTATAAACAGAATTTACAGGTGAATAAGTACTATGAATATAATATACAGATGGCTATTACTATAAACAGAATTTACAGGTGAATATGTACTATGAATATAATATACAGATGGCAGTTTTGCAGTCGTCGTAAGCGATGCGTCACTTCCTGCAGAAGTGGACCAGTTTTTCTGCTGCCTCGAGTTGCCCTAAGTTGGTGTCGACTCAGCAGCGTGTCAAGCCGGCTCCCTCACCCGCTCAGCTTGTTACCCGAGGTGAAACAGCGCTTCCATCCAGATAGTAGCACAACGTTATTGAATTGCTTACCCCATTAGCCTCAAAAACTGACGCAATGCAAGTGAACCCTATCGAAAGGGAACATTCTGGTTACTAACGTGACCTTGGTTTCCTGAGATAATGGGAATGAGCATGGCGTTGCCTGCCATGCTACTGCACCTACACACGAGTCGATGCTGCCACTCCTCAGTCAAAAACATTCTGACAAAAATGGCTTTCAGCACAACTTGAATAGGCAGTCTATAGAGTTGGGTACCGTTCACATTTGGTACCGGTACCCAATGGTACCTTTTTTCGGTACTTTAGGGATGTTTACCTCAATAACTGTAAGTCATTTATAGAAGTGTTATTGACATTATGCCAGAGTTGCGTCTGTCACTGTCTGCCATTGTATGTGATGTTTTTATACTGTAATATTTACTAGTGTAAGTCCGCTAAAATCGTTCCAATGGAGGCTAACGATCGCGGGTGAAGGTCGCTCCGCGTTCTGTCTTTTCAGCTGGGCAAAAGGGATTTAATTCCAATTCATCTTTAATCTGACTCCATTTATCATAATCTCAAATTTAGGTTAGAATGCTTGTTTGGTCATTTATATTTAATAGTTAGTCACACATTTAATCATTCTGTTTAACCCTTTGTTGAAATGACATATTTCATAATCTACTAGAGATAATTAATAATTCCAGAGTAAGTCAGAATAGATCAAAATGTAACAATATATTAACAGTCAGGTAAATGTATAATTCCAATTACATAATCAATTCAAAGATAATCCATATATAACATCAAATACTCTGAAGTAGCCTAAAGAGTGAAAGATGCATACCTGACTTCTGAATATTACATAACGCTGAGTATCTGTAGGAGACAACCAGCATTATGGGCGGAATGATGTAAAGTTTGCGCCCTGAACCTTTTGTCACACCTCCTTATATGCTCAGACCAAGACAAGAAATCTCTTTCAAATGGAAACACGTGCTAACAATGGGAATTTACCTTTAATCACTATCCCATATGACCTGTATTGACTGTAAGAGGTGGGCCATTTGTCCGCAGCCACACCCACCGTAATAAGGCAACATTTCTCTAAACTCTTAAAACCTTTATTATTTTTTGGTTTACTTCTGTGGGGATGAGATCTTTGTACCAGTCGCACTGAGACATTTCAAACGATATCAAACACGTATAATACTTTATAGTGAGAATTTACATTAAACCATATAGATCTTATGAATTTGGAATGATGGGGGTTAGATTCAGGTGAAATGAAAAGCATGTAAATTAAAGCCATTCTCAAATGATTCACTCAGTGTGACGTCGTTTCGGATGAGAGTGATAACTGTATGATTGAGTTCAGATGCTAATTTCTTTTATTTTCTCAGATAGTCAGATATGTCCTCAACCAGACATTCTGGCATATGCTAGCTTTTTTCAGTCCTACACTGGTAAATAGTAGTTTACTAGCTACTTTTCATTTATGTAAGTAAATATAAAAATAATTGGAAGAAAATGGCCAATGGGGCAAGAAAAAAAAAACATGTGGTGTTGCTGTGCTGTGAGAAAATGAAGGTCGCCTTTAAATTGGTGCGGATTAAATTGCTGTTTTATGAATGCATAAAGTATTTATATATATATATATATATATATATATATATATATATATATATATATATATATATATATATATATATATATATATATATATATATATATATATATATATATATATATATATATATATATATATATATGTGTATATATATATATATATATATATATATATGTATATATATATATATATATATATATATATATATATATATATATATATATGTATATATATATATGTATATATATATATATATATATATATATATATATATATATATATAAATTTCTCCCATTACAGGAATCAGACTTTGGAGTAAAGAGCAGCTGCAGCAGAACATCAGCACTACACCCCAAATTAACACAGATTTCACAGTCACAGCTTCAGACTCGATTGAGGAAAAATCAAAATTGCTGAATATTGGTGGTTGTCTGAAACTGAGTTTTTGTGGAGGACTCATCGGTGTAAGTGGAGCTGCCAATTATCTCAAGGACACCAAGAAATCATTCAATCAACAGAGACTGACATTACTTTATCATTCAACCACTGAGTTTAAAGAACTGATCATGAACCACTTTACTTCTGGAGACATGGCTCAGTATGACAATGATGTAGCCACACATGTAGTGACAGCAGTGCTGTACGGAGCAGATGCCTGCTTTGTTTTTGATAGAAAAGTTTCTTCAGATGAGGACAAAAGGGTGATAGCAGCAGATGTAGAAACTGTCTTTGGAAAGCTAATCAGCATTTCACCTGGTGTAAACATTAATCGGAATGACAATCTGAAGACTTCTACCCAAAAATTCAGCTGTACATTTTATGGAGACTTCCAGCTAGCACGTAACCCGACCTCTTTTGAAGATGCTATGAAGGTTTTTGAAGATCTTCCCAAACTGCTGGGAGAAAACAAAGAGCTTGCGGTTCCTCTGAGAGTTTGGCTTTATCCTTTGGACAAACTTTTCTCAAGAGTTGTAAAGTTTCAACATGAAATCAGCCTAGGTTTAAGCACAGACATTGAATCTGTAATTGAGAGTTTGAGTACGACTGAGATGAAATGCAGTGATCTTCTGACAGACACGCCAGCTTTGACATTTACTGCATTTCATGACAAAATCAATGACATGAAGAAAAACTGCTACCAGTGCAGATTGAGTCTCATGAAGAAACTCGGCTCTCTCTTACCTAAGATCCGTGGAAAATTCATAGAGGAAACAGCATTAATTGATCTGCTAAATGATCATGAGAAATCTCCATTTGAAAGAAGCGCTCTTGAACAATGGCTGAAAGAGAAAGAGGAGGAATCTGACATCATTAAAACATTGCTCACACAACTGAATGACTCAGGAGTGATGGTAAAAAACAAACTCAATAAACATTTAATGAATCTGGAAGTGACACATTTGGTCAGCTACACTTTCACATCATTGGGCTGGACAGATGTGCTGCTTTCTAAGCAAAAGACCTTCCTGAGTCCTTCAATGAAAGGAAAAAGTGAAGAGAAAAGCTCAGAATCCGAACAAAAGACTTGGCTCTCGTCTGACATCCAAAAGACTATGAGGAACAACTTGAGGGTATTTAAAAACTTAATTGATTTAAAAGATACATCAGCCAAATTCATTGTTGCATCAAAAGAAATGGACAATAATCCAGGTTCCTGCATTCTCCTGTATGAAAATGAATCTAATGAAGCCGTTTGCTTCACTCCTCCATCAAAGCCAGACTGTCCAATCACTGAAGATGTCAGATGTACTCGAGTGGTTTTGAAAGTGTCTCCACCGTGTCCTGCTACAGAGGAGCTCAAAATACTGTACAAAATGAAGGAAGAGAAAGACTGGACATCTCAAACTGTGTCAAAGAACCAGAATACAGTTACTCTGACTGATCTCAGACCAGATACTGAGTACAATATTAAATGTGCAGCAGTGGGAAGACTCAACTACACCATAGACAGTGATGTGACGCGTCTCACAGTCATAAACCAGAATCTCATCAAGGCCAAAGAGTCTGTCATTGCAAATCTAAGTTGGACTGAAAACAAGTGCAGTGAACTGTTGGAAAAAAACAGGGAAACAACTTTTAGTGCACTTCATAAGAAAATACAAGATATGCAGCAAAACTGCCAAACGTACCGTCAAGATTTCAGTGACCGAATTAAATCTGTGATCCAGTCAGTTAAAGCCTGTGAGAAAGAGTCTTGTGCTCTGACGGATCTTCTACAAGCTCATGAGGAGTCTCCATTCAATGAAAAGAGTCTGAAAGAGTGGATCACAGTGAAAGAAGAAGAACTAAACACCGTTAATGAGTTCCTTCAGCAGTTAATGGACTCTGGAGCTGAAGTGAACAGAAGTCTGGACTCATATTTGTCAGATATTCAGGTGGAGAATGTGTTTTGTTACACGTTCAGTTCTCTTGAGCAGCCAGATGAGTTGCTTAATGAGCAAGAAAATTACACGAATCCTCAAGTGAAGAGAAATCCACAGAAGAAACCTGATGTGACGTCTCAATCATGGCTCACTGGAAGCATCAGGGAGAAAATGAGAGAACACTTGAAAACATTTAAAGAGCTGATGACGTCACTTAAGAGTCAAAGCACTACATTTATGGTTTCTGTGAAATATCATGAAAAGCATCCGGGTTCCTGCATTCTCCTGTATGAAAATGGATCTAATGAAGCCGTTTGCTTCACTTCTCCATCAAAACCAGACTGTCCAATCACTGTCCAACGGGTCAGACATAGACAAGTGGATTTGAAAGTGTCTCCACCGTGTCCTGCTACAGAGGAGCTCAAAATACTGTACAAAATGAAGGAAGAGAAAGACTGGACATCTCAAACTGTGTCAAAGAACCAGAATACAGTTACTCTGACTGATCTCAGACCAGATACTGAGTACAATATTAAATGTGCAGCAGTGAGGAAACTCAACTACATCACTGAATCTGATGTCACCACAGTTATCACAAAGGTATGATGCTCATTTGTGTAATATCAGCTATAGAATTTATTTATTTTTTACATAATGTACCGCATCCCAATTAAAAGGCTATTTTAGGTTTCTATACTGTAGGTACCGTAACTATAGCCAGAAGACTGGAGGTGGGATGCAATTTAACTAACAAAGAATTGAATTAAAAAGTATACGAAACAGAAATCATTACAACAATTCTAATCTGACATTTAGTATTTGAGGGGAAAATTACAAATAAAATACATGTATAATGCTTACCTTTTATCGGTTGAGTTTTGTGAAAGGGTCTTTATTATATCAGGGATGTTGGAGCACAATTGATAATTTGATGATTTCAAAATTTGACATTGTACAACATTTACACATGACCATATTTATTGTTATTGTGTTTTTATGCTTTACATACAGAACAAAAATGATCTCATCAAGAAAAGCATCTTAATTGAAGATGGAAATCCTGCTCGATACCGTCTGCAAACAAGTTCAGACAATTCGGGTCAATCTGAACCATATAGAAAAATCACCTTTGGTGAGAGAGACAGAAACAAACCCCATAAAACCGTTCTGATGGTGGGAGAAACAGGAACAGGAAAAACAACCCTGATCAATACGATGATCAACTACATGTTAGGAGTAAAGAGAGAAGACAAGGTTTGGTTTGAGATCACAGATGACCAGAGTGACCGAACATCAGCTCACAGTCAGACCTCCAGCATCACTGTTAATGGGTTTTATCCACAAGAGAGTCCAATCCATCTAACAATCATCGACACACCAGGATATGGAGACACATGTGGAGTTGATCTTGATAAAGAGATCGCTGAGAGTTTGCTTAGTTTAAGTGAATCTGCTGAAGGGATTCATGAAATAGATGCAGTGTGTCTGGTGATCAATACAAACCAGACTCGACTCTCTGACAGACAAATATACATATTTGATGCTGTTCAGTCTTTATTTGGGAGAGATATTGTTGAAAACATTGTGTTGCTCTTCACACACTCAACTGGAGCTCGACCTAAAAATGCCCTGACGGCTGTTAAAGAGGCTAAAGTCAAGTGTGCAGTGAATGACAAGAATCAGCCAGTGTATTTCCTGTTTGACAACTGCCAGTCAGAACCTGCTGATGAAGAAGATGAAGAAGACTACCGTGAACAATCATGGAATCTCAGTTTTAAAGGAATGATGCATTTGTTCAAGTTTCTTGACACAATACAACCAAAATCCCTGAAGATGACTCGAGATGTGTTGCAAAATAGGAAGCAGTTGGAGGCAAATGTCTCAAATCTACAGTTGCGTGTTCACTTGATGGAACTAAAGCAAAATGAGCTGAAACAAACTGAAGAAGCTCTGGAGAAGAACAAGAAAGATGTCAAAGAAAATAGGAACTTTGAGTATGAAGTTGACGTGCCCTATAAAGTGAAGGTTGATATTGATCCTGCTTTAGCCAGAATGGCGATGAGCTGCAGCGTCTGTGAGGAGAACTGTCATTATCCAGGATGCTGGTGGGCCAGTAATCTCTCACAGTGCAGTGCGATGAAAGATGATCACTGTACAGTGTGCACTAATAAATGCCACTACAGAAAACACGTCAAAGAAGCAAAAATATATGTAACAAAGACAAGAAAGGAGAAGAGGACAAATGAAGAGTTAAAGAAGGAATATTATGGGAAGATTAGAGATGGTGTGTCTTTGGTCAAGAAGCTGGAAGAAGAACTGCAAGAATTAGAGAAAGAGAAAATAAAGCTGGTGAATGAAGCTTTTGACTGTGCAGAAACTCTGGAGATGATCGCACTCAACACTGTTTCTCTGTTCACACTCCTGCACATTGATTTTCTGATTGAGAAGCTGAAGGAAATAAATGAGCCTGAAAAAGCAGAAACACTGGAAAACATCAGGAAGAGAGCAGGAGGAAAACGAGGAGCTCTGGGATACATAAAAAAACTGAAATTGTATTTCTGAATACAACTAAACATCTGTGGTCACATGTTAAGTTTTGCATGCCTCCCTTGGCTGTTTTTTTTAAGGATCCTGAAAATGCCTGTATGTCCTCACTTGTAAGTTGCTTTGAATAAACAGCATCTGATAAATTAGCAAATGTCAAATACTATATTGATTATTGAAATGTCCTGCTAAATCAAATTGACAGCAGCATAATGGAAAAGGTTTCTGCAGTAAGATACTGTTGTAAATCAAGACACTATTATTATATAGTAAAATCAACAAATATATATAATTTATATGTTTTGGAAAATGATGTGCATTTTAACTGTGACTGTGGCTGTAACTGTTTGTAGTTTGTGTTACTAAACACTGCCACCTAGAGGCCATATGAGAACATTATGAGTATCATCCTTCATAAAATACAGTGAGAG